>SJYF01001114.1:1862438-1877711 GCA_006410515.1 Procapra przewalskii | reverse complement strand
CCCTTGGACTGCAAGGAGATCCACCCAGTCCATTCTGAAGGAGATCAACCCTGGGATTTCTTTGCAAGGAATGATGCTAAAGCTGAAGCTCCAGTACTTTGGCCACCTCATGCGAAGAGTTGACTCATTGGAAAAGACTGTGATGCTGGGAGGGATTGGGGGCTGGAGGAGAAGAGGACGACAGAGGATGAGATGGCTGGATGGCATCACTGACTTGATGGACGTGAGTCTGAGTGAACTCCAAGAGTTGGTGATGGACAGGGAGGCCTGGTGTCCTGCGATTCATGGGGCTGCAAAGAGTCGGACATGACTGACCGACTGAACTGAAGCAATTACATGATCATTATTGCCAACTTGCATCTTGAGAGTTTTAATTTTTTTGTAGTGAACCAGCAGAAATTATAACATGGAAAGTATGCTAACACAAAATCTGTGAACTATTGGGAAGCAAGATGTTGCTTTACTTTCAGTGGGCTGGGAAAACAGTGAAGTAATTTTATCAGACCTGTGTGTAAAGTAAGTATACACTTGGAGGGAAGAGAAGAGGGAACTTAGTAAGTGTACTTGACTGCCAGGCTGGGAAAATACTTAAAATCATTTTTGCTTCTGGACTCATTATTGCATTTTAGAAAGCTGAGGTTGCCTGACAGTACATATTACTGCTGGAGTCCAGCTCCAGCAGCCAGGGTTTCAACCTGAAGAGGTGAACAGTGTTGGTGAATGAGACAGCCTCTCAGTTTTCTTTTGGACTGCCTGTTTATTTCAAGTTTAAGATTCTCTTTTATACTTTTACAAAAACATTAGGCCAGAGGTTTGACATTTTCAGTTCCCCCTCTCCCAGATTTATCATCTCCATAAATCATTGCTGCTCTTCAAACAGAGTTCCTGCTTCAGTGATTCTCTCAGAATCAGCCTTATCATCTGTTATCTACCTCTTCCAATGTGTCCTATAGTTAACTTGTGATTACATTGTAACTCATGCTACATGCCTCAGTTTACTACTTATCTTCCTGAATCCTGTTTGCCTCTAACATCCTGAGCTCACTCTCTCTTAAGAAGGCTTCTAGCTATGGTGTCTCTAAAAATTCCTAACTTCTATAAGCTATAATAAAATATGCTAACTTTATAACGTTCCTCAAATCTTTAACTTCTAACTATTTTAATTATTTCTAAGCCCTGAATTCAGTAAACTCATTTGCCATAAACATTGTCCTCCCAAATAAGCTTCAGATAGCAATCCCTCCCATGGCCTCAAGCTGCGGCCTAAGTGCTCATCCTGGAACACTCTTTTGTAAAAGTCCTTGAACAAATGTCAGTGATTAACTTTATGAATTATTATCTGAGCACAGCTGCAGAAGGCTTTGTGCCTTCTCATGCTCCTCTCAAGAAGAATAAGCACCTTAATATTCCTTTTCAGTCAACTCAGCAGAGGAAAGGAAAA
This sequence comes from Procapra przewalskii, assembly GCA_006410515.1. Classification (NCBI taxonomy): domain Eukaryota; kingdom Metazoa; phylum Chordata; class Mammalia; order Artiodactyla; family Bovidae; genus Procapra; species Procapra przewalskii. The sequence continues at coordinate 1,876,270 of SJYF01001114.1, read as the reverse complement.
GATAAGTCAGAATTATAAGGCCTAACTCCTTAATCCTGGGTCCGTGCCTGTGGAATGAGGAGAGGGGGCTGGGGGCCGTGCCTGCACTTTGTCAGTAATGCCTAATGCTGCTCCCGACATATAACAGTTGGGATACATCTGACAGTGCAAGTGAGATATGGAATATAGTCTTTAGCAAACAATCTCACGTTTCACCTCACTGAGAAGGCTTTGATGTACCAAATATTCATAAATAAAATTCTTGGAAAATAATACATCACTTAGAGGGAAAAATTTAAATGTATTAAAGAGACAGATCTGCAATCTTACTGGGCACAGTTGAATAAAGTAAATAGTAACTATTGTATTATTTCAGTTTCAGCTTCCTAAGGAAGGGTTGTTTTTAAATCTGCTTGACTATGTACATATTTCTGAAAGTACACCCCTAAAAGACTGCCTTCCTGAACTGAGGATATCAGGACATCACAGCTTTCCTCAGCATGGAAGATTTAGCAGCAGATCTCCAAGTGGATGTACTGTGCCACACAAGTGGGAAACTCTCCTCACCAAATTCAGAGTAAGAGATCACACTACAGTGCACACTTGCGCCAATTTAAATGAATTCTTATTTGGAGCAAATAATAGCTGCTTTTAGTAAGAAACCAGTGTGCTACTGATAGTTGCAAAAGGTTAAAAATGTTTTGCATGGACTGCTTCAGTTACCATTTCTTGACCAGATTTGTAAATATTTTCTCATTCATTTCCCAAAAGGCACATAAGGCTGGTCTGTAGGAAGTATGAGCATGACTGACTGTTTTCCAGGCCTTTGCAAGCATTTTTTCCCTGCAGCCACTCATCAATGCAGTCATCTGGGCCAAACTTTATCTGTCCCATGGGTTTCTTTTTAAAATTCTTAGAAAAGTACAACTTTCCAAAGCTGAACCAGGAAGAAAGAGAAAATCTTAACAGACCCATCACAAGCATAGAAATTGAAACTGTAATCAGAAAATTTCCAGCAAACAAAAGCCCAGGTCCAGACGGCTTCACAGCTGAATTCAACCAAAAATTGAGAGAAGAGCTAATACTTATCCTACTCAAACTCTTCCAGAAAATTGCAGAGGAAGGTAAACTTCCAAACTCATTCTATGAGGCCACCATCACCCTAATACCAAAACCTGACAAAGATGCCATCAGAAAAGAAAACTATAGGTCAATATCATGATGAACATAGATGCAAAAATCCTTAACAAAATTCTACCAATCAGAATCCAATAACATATTTAAAAGATCATACATCATGATCAAGTGGGCTTTATCCCAGGGATGCAAGGATTCTTCAATAGCCACAAATCAATCAATGTAATACACCACATTAACAAACTGAAAAATAAAAGCCATATGATTATCTCAATAGATGCAAAGAAAGCCTTTGACAAAATTCACCATCCATTTATAATAAAAACCCTCCAGAAAGCAGGAATAGAAGAGACATACCTCAACATAATAAAAGCTATGTATGACAAACCCACAGCAAACATTATCCTCAATGGTCAAAATTGAAAGCATTTCCGCTAAAGTCAGGAACAAGACAAGGATACCCACTCTCACCTCTACTATTCAACATAGTTTTGGAAGTTTTGGCCATAGCAATCAGAGCAGAAAAAGAAATAAAAGGAATCCAAATTGGAAAAGAAAAAGTAAAACTCTCACTGGAGAAATATACCATGTTCATGGATTGGAAGAATCAATATAGTGAAAATGAGTATACTACCAAAAGCAATCTACAGATTCAATGCAATCCCTATCAAGCTACCAACGGTATTTTTCACAGAGCTGGAACAAATAATTTCACAATTTGTATGGAAATACAAAAAAACCTCGAATAGCCAAAGCAATCTTGAGAAAGAATGGAACTGGAATAATCAACCTGCCTGACTTCAGGCTCTATTACAAAACCACAGTCATTAAGACAGTATGGTACTGGCACAAAGACAGAAATATAGATCTTTGGAACAAAATAGAAAGCCCAGAGATAAATCCATGCACCTATGGACACCTTATCTTTGACAAAGGAGGCAAAAATATACAATGGATTAAAAACAATCTCTTTAACAAGAGGTGCTGGGAAAACTAGTCAACCACTTGTAAAAGAATGAAACCAAAACACTTTCTAACGCCATACACAACAGTAAACTCAAAATGGATTAAAGACTAAATGTAAGACCAGAAAATATAAAATTCTTAGAGGAGAACATAGGCAAAACACTCTCCGACATAAATCACAGCAGGACCCTCTGTGACCCACCTTCCAGAATATTGGAAATAAAAGCAAAAATAAACAAATGGGACCTAATTAAAATTAAAAGCTTCTGCACAACAAAGGAAACTATAAGCAAGGTGAAAAGACAGCCTTCAGAATGGGAGACAATAATAGCAAACGAAGCAACTGACAGAGAATTAATCTCAAAAATATACAAGCAACTCCTGCAGCTCAATTCCAGAAAAATAAATGACCTAATCAAAAAATGGGCCAAAGAACTAAAGAGACATTTCTCCAAAGAAGACATAGAGATGGCTAACAAACACAGAAAGATGTTCAACATCATTCATTATCAGAGAAATGCAAATCAAAACCATAATGAAGTATCATTTCACACCAGTCAGAATGGCTGCTATCCAAAAGTCTACAAGCAATAAATGCTGGAGAGGGTGTGGAGAAAAGGGAACCCTCTTACACTGTTGGTGGGAATACAAACTAGTACCGCTACTATGGAGAACAGTGTGGAGATTCCTTAAAAAACTGAAAATAGAACTGCCATATGACCCAGCAATCCCACTTCCGGGCATACATACAGAGGAAGCCAGAATTGAAAGAGACATGTATACCCCAATGTTCATTGCAGCAGTTTATAATAGCCAGGACATAGAAGCAACCTAGATGTCCATCAGCAGATGAATGGATAAGAAAGCTGTGGTACATATACACAATGGAGTATTAGCCATTAAAAAGAATACATTTGAATCAGTTCTAATGAGGTGGGTGAAACTGGAACCTAATATAGAGAGTGAAGTAAACTAGAAAGAAAGCCACCAATACAGTATATTAGCACATATATATGGAATTTAGAAAGATGGTAATGATAACCCTGTATGCGAGACAGCAAAAGAGACACAGATGTATAGAACAGTCTTTTGGACTCTGTGGGAGAGGGCAAGAGTGGGATGATTTGGGAGAATGGCATTGAAACATGTATATTATCATATGTGAAACGAACTGCCAGTCCAGGTTCAATGCATGATACAGGATGCTCAGGGCTGGTGCACTGGGATGACCCAGAGGGATGGGATGGGGAGGGAGGTGGGAGGGGGGTTCAGGATGGGGAACACATGTACACCCATGGCAGATTCATGTCAAAACCAATACAATATTGTAAAGTAATTAGCCTCAAATTTATTTATTAAAAAAATAAAATAAAGAGAAATACAACAACAGCAAAAAAAATACTTTTATCCATGGCGAGAAAAAAAAAAAAAAGATTCTTTTGGAGACTCTAATGCCTTGGTCTATGTGAGTGCAAAGTCGCTTCAATTGTGTCTGATTCCTTTTGATCCCATGGACTGTAGCCCACCAGGCTCCTCTGTGCATGGATTCTCCAGGCAAGAATACTGGAGTGGGTTGCCATTCCCTTCTCCAGGAGATCTTCCTCACCCGGGGATCGAACCCAAGTCTCCTGTGTTTCCTGTGTTGCAAGTTGACTCTTTATCACTGACCCACAGGAGAAGCTTTGGTCTCTAGTCCCTTTGATTTCTGGGCAGCTATTTTTCTGAGACATAGTTCTCTCCTCATGTTCAGTGTATCTGCTGCTCCAAAATCAACATACCTACTGGACACACGTGACTTTAAATGCATACACAACTTAAATTCACGCACAACAAAGGACAATAATTCCTGCCATATCTCTATCCTCAGGGTGTTTTGTGGGATTCTTAAGAACTGTTTCAAATACTGCCCAGGACTTCAGTCCTTCAGTTTATACTCTTTCATGCTTTGATTCTTTTCTTTTTTTCAGAATCCACCTTCTTTGACCTTCAACTTCACAGTGGCTCATCTCCAACCAGAAGGTTCCAATGACAGTTCTGAAGGAGCCTCTCTGCCCAGCCTCACCTTTCCTTACCCCATGCCCAGGGGATCCTGCTTCCGTTCTCCAGGACACAGCTTCCCCCTCCCTCAGAAGCCCAGTGCATCATCTGTCCCCCGGCCAGTGACAGAAATAGTCTGGGGAATACACTTCCCCTTACATTTCATATCTGACAGGGAGGCAAAACCTGCTCCATTTTAAACCTTATGTTTCATATTAAAAACAGCAAAAACAGGAAGCTCCCCTGGTGGTCCAGTGGTTAAGAGCCCAGCGTGCAATGCAGGGGACGTGGACTCAATCCCTAGTTAGGCAACTAAGATCCCCCAAGCAAGGAAGCATCTAAGCCTGTGCATCACAACTCCTGAGCTCATGAGCCACAACCAGCCTGTGCACTGCAAATAAGATCCCTGATGCAGCCAAGATCTTGTGTGCTGCAACTAAGACGTGACACAGCCAGAAAAATAAATATACTGCCTGTTAGTCGCTCAGCTGTGTTCGACTCTGCGACCCCACGGACTGTAGACTGCTGGGCTCCTCTGTCCATGGAATTCCCCACGAAGAATACTGAGTGCGTTGCCATGCCCTTCCCCAGGGATCTTCCTGACCCAGGGATCAAACCCAGGTCTCCCACATTGCAGGCAGATTCTTTACAATCTGAGCCACCAGGGAAGCAAACAAATACTAAAAATAAAAACAATGTGAAGGGTATTAAGGCCTAGTAAGTATATTCTTTGCAGATTCACAGAAGCTTTGAAAGTGAAGTATTACATTCAGCTGCTTATTGACACCCTGACTCAGCATTTTCCCTTCAGGCTCTTCCTTGTTTTTTGTATTTTGCACCCCCCTCTCAGATTAGAGTCAAGCAGTGGTGGCCCATCAGTTTCCTGCTTGGACTAAAATGTAACGACATTCCATGGGTATAATCTACCTTTTTCCCAATTTATATTCTTTAGCATCTTTGCACGCTACCAAGCGTTCTGATCCCATGAACTTCTCAAATTCAGGCCTGCCCATGAAGCATGTATCCTCTAAAGAGTCTCGAGTTCCTCCCTTTACCAATTACCTACCCAGTGTGAGCAGTCTCCCACCGTGGAGACAGTCAGCCAGGAACATAGGCAAAATATGCTAACAGGCAGCACAACCCAGGTCAGAGGGACAGGAGGGCATGTTTTGAATTAAACACTAGAAAGGATCCACTGAGGACAGCTCCCCATCACAGGAGCTGGGGTCCCAGGCGCTACAGAGGGGATGTCATTCCTTCTTGAGATTTTGTTGCTCTCAGACAGGATTTTATGCTATAAAGAAGGCCCTTGTTCTAAGTCAGGGGATAGATGTTTGATGGCTAAGGAGGCAGTAGAGAGGTTGCAAGGGAGCCCCAAGGCAAGGATGCTCTGCTCAGTTGTTCACCGGCAGGATGCTGAATTTTATCAACATTCAAGTACCACCTCCTGGGCGGCTCCGACAGGAGACGGGACTTGGTTAGTGGGTCACTGAGCATTCATTATCATACAAGGCCTAATTTTCTCTTCTAAAATTCCTAGCAGGGTCTTCCCTAGTGGTCCAGTGGTTACGACACCATGCTTTCACTGCAGGGGGCATGAGTTCCATCCCAGGTCACGGAACTAACATGCCTGCATGCCTCAGCTAAAAGATGAGGAAAAAAAACCCTAACAGCGTCCTGCATTTGGATTGCGTACAGCACTTGAATGCTGCCTTTATGGTTTCTACAAAGGAGTGCATACATATTGTCTATGTAGGGGAAATTTTTCTTGATATATAAGATTGCAATCAGCTACAATTTTTACTTATTTCAGCTTATAAACTGAAAAAACCTCTCAGACTAATCTGACAGAATATGTTCATTTGGGGCTTCTGTGTTTGGGTCCTATGCTTTAGTATTAGCTGACTGCAAATCATCATGTACTTTCAAAATAAAGTATCCTAACTTTTGAACAAAATCATATGCTTCGTTACCTGTTACCTCCAGAGAAATCTTTACAAACATTGTAGACATTTGAGATCACGCTATTCCAAGTGAGCAGAAATATTTATTGTAACAGAATACTAAAGTAATTCACGCGTAAGTGCGTTATTCCACTTATTTTATTGCAGCAACTTCTGATTCTTCAGTATAAAGAGAAATCAAAAGGGAAAATCTCTACAGTCTTGGCTTAAGAAGTATACCAGGAACTGGTGACCTAAACCGTATGTACAGAATATAAACATATTTATATTTGTATGTACACTTAATGGTTATCTAGTCATTATAAATAGTAGGTTTAACTTAAGAGTCTACAAAAATAATGATTTTCAGATGGGTACATGCAAACCAGTACACATAAACTTATTTATAAAATACATCTCTATGACTTTTTTTTTGCTTTAAATATAAATGTCACTAACTATCAGCTAAACAATTTAAATGCGAATCCCAAAGTTCCCAATGAAAAGTATAAAATCTGTTTCTATCCACAGCGGCACCCTGCTTTAAGTATTCTTCTTCTACTGTTAGTAAAGTCGAGATAATTTTGTCACATATGAATTACAGGTACAGATGCCATTTTCTCATATTTTAGACAGTCTTCTGGAATAAAAGCTTCTTTTGTTCCATTTTGCAAAAAGTACTGCTTTTACACCCTCATCAAAATGAATAAACGAAGCTTCCTCCCACTGCCCTGAGCCTGTGCCCTGGCACGGTCCAGCAAAGCCCTATTCTAGTGGTCTGCGGCGCCATCGGCCAAGGCGGGTGGCTGGGGGGACACAAAGGGCTCGTTCTGCTTCTGGTCCTCTTTCACCCCAGCCGCTTGGTCCATGATGGAGGAGAAGGACAGCTGGTCATGTTCTATGATGTGCATTTGATCCTCTTCCTTGTCCTTCTTCACGTAGAACATTTTTCTGAACTTCTTCAGTTCGTGGAGCTCACAGAAGGTTTCCAGAACCACCAACATGGCGATAAGACCAAGGATCAGGTAACCTGTGTGAGAGAAATGACAGTGATTCAGTGAGATCCAGTCACGACACAGCCTTTCGGCTGATGATTCAATCCACTGCCTCCTCTGATTTCTGGGCATGTTTTGAATTCCATGGCTCAAAGAGGGATGATCCAGAAGAAAATGAAGATGGACTTAACCTTCTAGACCTGAAGAAACATATCTCCAAAGAAGACATACAGAGAGCCAACAGGCACATGAAAAGATGCGTTTCATTGCTAATTATTTGAGAAATTCATATTTAAACTACAACGAGGCACCACCTCACACCAGTCAGAATCGTCGTCATTCAAACGTCTACAGATAACAAATGCTGGAGAGGGTGAGGGGAAAAGGCAACCCTTCTACATTGTTTGAGAGCATGTAAATTGGTACAACTGGAAAATGGTATGGGGGTTCCTCAAATAACTAAAAACAGAGCTACCATATAACCCTGCAATCCCACTCTTGGGCTTATATCTAGAGAAAACTATAATTTGAAAAGTTGCATGCATTCCAGTGTTCATAGCAGCACTTTTCACAACAGCCAAGACATGGCAACAACCTAAATGTTCATCAGCAGATGAATGGATAAAGAAGATGTGGCACATATACACAATGGGATACCACTCAGCTATCAGAAAGAATGAAACTGTCATTTGCAGCAACACAGATGGACCTAGAGGTTATCACACAAACTGAAGTAAATCAGAACTAGAAAGACAAATACCACATATCGCTTATACATGGAATCTAAAATAGGGCACAAACGAATTTATCTGCAAAACAGACAGACCCATATAGAGAACAGACTTGTTGCCAAGGGGGAGGAGGGGTTGGGGGAGGGATGGATTGGGAGTTTGGGATTCGCAGATGCAAACTAGTATATACAACAAGGTCCTACTGTACAGCACAGGGAACTATATTCAATATCCTGTGATAAGCCACAATAGAAATGAATGTGTGTATGTGTGTATACACACGTATATATATGTAGGTGGTGCTAGTGGTAAAGAACCCGCCTACCGATGCAGGAGACATAAGTTTGATCCCTGGGTTTGGAAGATACCCTGGAGGAGGGAAAGGCGACCCACTCCAGTATTCTTGCCTGGGAAATCCCATGCACAGAGGAGCCTAGCAGGCTACAATCAATAGGGTCACAAAGAATCTGACACGACTGAAGTGACTTAGCACACACACACACACACACACACACACATGCGTGCATGTATGTAAAAGATCACTTTGCTGTGTGTTTTTTTTTTTTTTTTAGGATTTCTACAGAGGGGATGTACTGGGTGGAGCAAATAAATGTTCCAAAGGTATGTCAGTTTGTGGATAGGCTAGAATTCCACAGCTTTTGTCTGAAATCCCATGGATATTTTTGTCAGCACTGAAGAGTTTGACAAAATAATGAATAAAGGAAAAGGAGATTTGTGGATTAGTTCAGCTAACAATATCATTGCTATTTCTAAAATATGCTATATTATTATTAAAGCTTAAGAAAACTGCCACTTTGCATCCATAAATGACTTCCTTGTTCCTATTTTGCTACCAATTCTGGCTTCCTAAGTTCATTTATTTTCTGAAAATCGTCTTCAAACATTTTACCACTGGGACATGAAATTGGGACTTCTGTTATTCTTAGAGTTTTCACTTTCACTTTTTTGTTCTTGTCTCTGATGAATTTTTTTTCTGAAAACTGATTTTAAACATGTTGGAACCAACTTAAAATTACTATTTTCTGAGACTTCCCTGGTGGTCCAGTGGTTAAGAATCCGCCTTCCAATGCAGATGGACCTAACCTGGGCCTTAAGATATAGAGGCCCTTTCACTCTGATCATGCCTCTTTTAAGGAATGAGGAGTCTGCAGGGCCAGTGGGGCTTGCCCTCTGGGACCCTATGCCAAACCCCACCTCAGATTATGTTCCATGTATTTAAAACTTGGAAATTCTCTGTACAATGTCCCCACCCCATAGGGGTGATGGTACAAGGGTCTCTATCCTGGGTCCACCATCCCGAAAGGTCATTGCATCACTGGTGTGCACCCCTACATGCACCCAGGCCCAGAAGCAAATGTTTGTAAGAGGATGTTGATGGAACATGGCTGTATTACCAAGGCAGTGTGTCCACACATCCGTGTAAGGACCTTGTAGGGCTGCGTGGAATGAAAGGTGGGAAGAAAAGGTGCAGGATAGGGCCAGTTTTCCCTGCCCATCACCTTCTAGCCCAGGACACTGAGCATCCTCAGGACCAGCCTGGTCTTCAGATCACTGTGAAGGTATAAGTGGTGACGCAGAATGAGAAAATGTGTTTTAGGTAAGTCTGCTGTGCTGTACATGCATGCTCAGTTGTGTCTGACTCTTTGAAACCCCATGGACTGCAGTCCACTAGGCTCCTCTGTCCATGGAAATCTCCAGGTAATAATACTGGACTGGGGATCTTCTCAACCCAGGAATCAAACCCAGGTCTCATGCACTATAGGCAGACTATATCATTTGAGCCATCAAGAAAGCCTCAAGTCATAAAAAAACTAAATTCACATAGGGAGGTAACATTTTACCTAATGCAAGACAAGAAAGACTTGCATTAGGTAATTCTGATGACACCGGAAACTCGTAATGCCATTTGGGAAACACTAGGTCAACATGATCTGTGAGTCGTCAAAGGCCATGTTCACTTTGGGTCAGCCAGTCCACTTCTTGGAACGATAATAAAGTAGAAAAACGTGTTAAACACACAAAAGTATTTACTGCAGTGTAATTTAAAATGCCTCCTAATACTTAGATTGGAAGCAATCTAAATATTTGACGATAGAAGTAGGACTAAATGATAGTATGGATGCGTGCATGCTAAGTTGCTTCAGTTGTATCCAACTCTCTGTGACCCCATGGACTGCAGCCTGCCAGGGTCCTCTGTCCGTGAAATTCTCCAGGCAGAATATTGCAGTGATTCCCTCCTCTAGGGTGTCTTCCTGACCCAAGGATCAAATCCACGTCTCTAACGTTTCCTACACTGGCAGGAAGATTCTTTACCACTAGCACCACCTGGGAAGCCCCAGATGATGGTATAGTCACCTGGTAAAATAAAATGTGGATAGTAAAGATAAATATGGTAACTAGAGGAAATTCGAAATCACCCTGGTAACCATTTGGTAAATATTTATTGAACTTGCATGGTAGCCAGGCATTGCTGAAAGCACTGGGCACTTTTGAGTGAAGGCTGTGTCCTGGGTGAGCATGGTTTAATGGAAATGCTAAAAATACACGTAATTCAACTACACATTTTGTTGTCATTAAGACCACAGGATGGGCCAGGACAGAACCACTGACTGCCTGCGTATGTACTCTGATTTCCCAGAAGACATGGCCATGAGCGGAGTCTTGAAAAATACTTAGAAAGGCAGAAATGGAAACTGTATGTACAGTATGATGTAATTTTATGCATTATGAAAAGACAGGAAAGGAATACACAAAAATAAATATTTTTCTATGAATGGAATTTATAAGTTTTCCATGGTATTATATTGAAGTTAAAAAAAATTGCTTCAAAGTTTAATGTCACTGGATATCTGAATTTTAATGCCTATTTTCCATGTACAAAATTCTTTTTTTCTTTTTCATTTTCACCAAGAACTTCACTGAACAATGTATTCACCATTTTGTTCCTACACATATAAAAATTCTGAAAGTGGCAAATGTATTCTAACTTCAAAAAAGAACCAGATAGACAAATGAGATAAGCAACTGCTTTATGATTTTCCTGGTTAATGAAAGAACGGGATGGACTGTTAACAGGCTATCCTAGCTCTGGTGTCCTTGAGCTTAAAATATTTAATACAGTAGAGCAACTTTGTTAAAAAGTTCAGCAGCAGTTTACTCTGTGTGCTTAGGTACAGTCCTCTACTGTCATTTAAAATGACTATTACATTACTAGTAAGAGACTGATCGGTACTTTTCTGTGCCTGGGAAAAGGTAACTCTCAATAATAACAAGACGTTTTCATACAGAATTTTGAAGGAAATCATGATGAAAAATGAAAGCATAGGAAGGTGGCAAAATGGAAAATTCATCCATGGAAAGCAGTCAGGGCTCTAATGAGTGGGTGAGGCAGAGCGTGGAAGCACAGAGCCCTGGGACAGAGTCCGTGACCTCGGATACTCACACGTGATCCCGATCTTGTAAAGCTCTCTGAATTTTTGATTGTAGCCCTCCCCAGGAACATAATCTCCGAGGCCAATGGTGCTCAGGGAGATGAAACAAAAGTAAAAGGATTCCAGGAAGTTCCAGTCTTCCTCCAGGACAGAGAACACCGCGGCCGGGATGAAGAAGAAGCAGGACACAGTGACCACACCGAGGAGGACCGCGTGGACGATGGCCACTGCCTGCTTGGAGAAACCCCAGCGGACATGGAAGTAGAGGACTGGCCTGCGGGTGACATGGATGGTGACACGCTGGACCACTGCCGTCAGGAACAGAAGGGTGAAAGGTATGCCGATGACGGAGTAGATGATGCAGAAGGCCTTGCCCCCATCGGACAGGGGCACGGTGTGGCCGTAACCTGCAAGAAGAAGAGGTAGAAAAGACCTTTGTAAATAACACACACCTGGGACTTCCCTGGTATTCCAGTGGTTAAGACATCGAGCTTCCACTGTAGGGGGCAAGGGTTCGATCCCTGGTTGGGGAACCAAGACCTCGCATGCTCCATGGCATGGCCAAAAATAGAAAAACAAGACAAAACACATGCCTCTTGTTCACTCCTCTGCCCCTCACACCCAAGAGGAAAGCCAGATAAAATTCAGATTGGTGCTTCAAAGGCTCTATCCTGTTGGGACTTCCCTGGAAGTCCAGTGGTAAAGAATGCACGTTCCAATGCAGGGGACCAATCCCTAGACCAGTAACTAAGATTCCACATGCCATGAGCCAACTAAAACCTGTGTGCCTCAACTAGAGAAGGCTGTGTACACAATGAACATCCAGCACAGCCCCAAACAACAAGCAAACATAAAGGTTCTACCCTGTCACTGCAGTACAATTCAACCATGGGTGCCATACATCTGATCTGAATCAAATCTTCCCAGCTCTTCCTGATGCATCAAGCCTTGCTTTGAGTTCACTGCCAGGCTGAAGTAGAAGCTCTGCGTGTGAAAGAGCTAACTCCTCCCTGTCTTGGGCCATCAGGGAAAACTCATGACAGGGGTACCTACTTTGCCAGGAGGATGTTCCCCTCCCCAGCCTGCTCCCCTTCCTTTCCCCCACCCAAGGAGCCTCATTAGGATCCAAAGCCAGTACACACTTGCTTCCAGAACACTAGTACCAGGCAGATGAGAGGACAGTGGGAAGATGGGGAAGACTTGAGGAGAATACAGACACGGAAAAAGAGAAAGATAGGACTTCCCTGGTGACTGGGTGGTTAAGAATCCACCTGCCAATGCAGAGGGCACAACTTTGATCCCTGGTCAAAGATGCCATATGCTGTGGAGCAGCTAAACCCGTGGGCCACAACTACTGAGCTCGTGCTCTAGAGCCCCAAGAGCCACAACTCCTGAGCCCCCGTGCTCCAAGTACTAAAGCCTATGTGTGCTACGGCCCATGCTCCACAGCAAGAGAGGGCATCATAATGAGAAGCCCTGCACCGCAACTCGAGAGTAGCCCCACTCACCAAGGCTAGACAAGCCAGCGTGCAACAAAGACCCAGCGCAGCCATAAATAAACAATACTTTTAAAAAAGAAAGAGAAAGAGGAAGATAAATGAACATCAAAGGATGCTGGGTCACAGGGCTGAGCACTTCTTCCCAAATATTTCGTTCAATTATCTGGTTAAATGGTGTATTTAGAAACTGTACTGTCTCCCCCTTGTCATTTCTGTAGGTTCCAAGATGCCATAGATTGACCCAAACCCACATATTAGGACCAGTGGTTACAACATAGTTCTTTTATTTTCTACTAGAATTGAGACATTCCCAAATCAAGCCAGTCAAGAGACGCGTCATGTGATAAATGCTAGCAAAAGAAGCCAGTGAACTGTTTTAAAAATCTCACAAGGCCTTCATCCTGAAAGGACTAACATGTCTGACAAGTCAGTTCAGGAAAAAGCCAACTAAATGTATTTTCTTTTTTGTGAAATAGGCTCCTGGGGGGGTGGGGGGGAAACGAAAACAAAACAAAACGCCACTCATGGGGTTATAACTGAAAAGTGGTTTTCAAATCTGATTTCTCAAATATATCCTGCTTACAGAGAACTCATAAAAACCTTCAGCTTCAGACCTCCTGGTTGTCTGCTTTCTATGGATTTCCAGGTGAGGCCCTGGTCTATGTGGCCCCTAAGAGACTGCTCTGGTTATTCCCATGCACGACCTCAGCAAAATAGTTAGGCTGGTTAACCCTAGAAGGTTATGGATGAATAGGGAGTCTGAGGAACTATTGAATTTGCATCAGTTTGACCATCTCCACCACTCTTGTGGCAGAAAGTGAAGAGGAACTAAACAGCCTCTTGATGAAAGTGAAAGAGAAGAGTGAAAATTCTGGCTTAAAACTCAACATTCAAAAAACTACAATCATGGCAAATAGATGGGGAAACAATGGCAAAAGTGAGAGACTTTATTTTCTGGGGCTCCAAAATCACTGCAGATGCTGACTGCAGCCATGACATTAAAAGATGCTTGCTCCTTTTGCAAGAAAAGCTATGACAAACTTAAACATGTATACTATCATGTAAAAAATAAATAAATAAATAAATAAATAAA
>SJYF01001114.1:1825937-1848647 GCA_006410515.1 Procapra przewalskii | reverse complement strand
TCCAGTAGTCATGTATGGATGTGAGAGTTGGACCGTGAAGAAGGCTGAGTGCCGAAGAATTGATGCTTTTGAACTGTGGTGTTGGAGAAGACTCTTGAGAGTCCCTTGGACTGCGAGGAGATCCACCCAGTCCATTCTGAAGGAGATCAACCCTGGGATTTCTTTGGAAAGAATGATACTAAAGCTGAAACTCCAGTACTTAAGAGTTGACTCATTGGAAAAGACTCTGATGCTGGGAGGGATTGGGGGCAGGAGAAGGGGAGGACAGAGGATGAGATGGCTGGATGGTATCACGGACTCGATGGATGTGAGTTTGAGTGAACTCCGGGAGTTGGTGATGGACAGGGAGGCCTGGCATGCTGCAATTCATAGCTAGCAAAGAGTCGGACAAGACTGAGTGACTGAACTGAACTGAATAAAAATTAATTTAAAAGAAGGTTGGAGAGAACTGTAGGTCCCATAAAATTTCTCTACTAGGTGGTATATTACAATGAAAAGAGGCACATAATAGTCACACGACCTGTACAAGCCTAGGGAAGTTTAAGTTCCCTTTCCTGTAGATACTGCAACAAGCAGTACGGTTGAAAGTTTGCATGGAGATAGATGCCACACTCTTTTAGAAGCCAGATATCAAGCACTTTCTGGTCCAGTCAGGTGACAGAATCCTCAGGATCCCTCATGAAGTGGCAGAGCATTGAACAGGGTAGAATCCTTGAGCTGGAATGCCTTAGTGAAGGATATCCATTTGCTGGGTCCACAAAAATGTTTATACCTCTTCATGCAAGAGCAGAAAAACATCTTGTTAATCTTCATAATTAGAATGAAAAACTATCCAGCCTATTCCTGAAAATACATCTAGTCTCCCTTATGCTGATTCATGGACTCCAGTTTGTATTTACGCCCTTGCTGCTACCTCTTGATGAGAATGAATTTCAAGCCGCTGCTAAGTCGCTTCAGTCATGTCAGACTCTGTTGGACCCCACAGATGGCCTCCCACCAGGCTAGGGACCAAGCTAGGTTCTTTCAAATGCTAACTTCCCCTGGAGTTGTTGTTGCTGTTGTTCGGTTGCTAAAGTGCTGTCTGACTCTTTGTGACCCCATGGATTGAAGCATGACAGGTTCCTGTGTCCTTCACTATCTCCTAGAGTTTCCCCAAATTCATTCATGTCCACTGAGTTGGTGATGCCATTCAACCATCTCATCCTCTGTTGTCCCCTTCTTCAATCTTTCCCAGCATCAGGGTCTTTTCCAATGAGTCAGCTCTTAGCATCAGGTGGCCAAAATACTGGCGCTTCAGCTTCAAAATCAGTCCTTCCAATGAACACTCAGGATAGTCTCCTGGATAGACTGATTTCATCTCCTTGCAAGAGACTCTTCAAGAGTCTTCTCCAATACCATAGTTTGGAAGCATCAATTCTTTGGTGCTCAGCCAAAGAATTCTTTATGGTCTTACTCTCATATCTGCACATGACTACTGGAAAAACCATAGCTTTGACTACATGGACCTTTGTTGGCAAAGTGATGTCTTCACTTTGTAATATGCTGTCTAGGTTTGTCAAAGTTTTCTTTCATTCCTAACCAGGGAACTTTATACAGTAACTCTTTGCCACTGGACTACAGATTAATTTATGGGAACACTACCGCACCATGATGTGGGAACACAAAACATCATTTTACTCCTCTTAGGGGCTGACAACATGACTGACTTTTCCCTCTAGGAAATCTCGCTTCTCTCAGCTCTGGGCCCAGAGCGTGGGATCTGTCTCAGGAACTCTTCCACAGGGTGAGGCTCATCTTGCTGCTTTGGTTGCAGAGTAAAGCCACGTGTGATCACTAAAAACACGTGCCTTGGTTACTGGAAGCCACAGAGACTGGAGTCACATCACCACAACACTGCTTGGCCAAAATTTACTAACACAATATGCCTGGGAAAACTCAAAAGCAGGCGAGGGAGGCATGTGGGATGGAGGAGACAAGAATGGGAAGAGTCAGTGTGCTGACAGCTGGCTTGTGGGCACATGGAGGGTGCATCATGCAACTCTAATTCTGTCAACAGTTGAAAATAACCTGGAACGAACGCACTTAAAAGTTAGGGCTTTGACGTGTGGGTGTGAGAACTGTTTTCCAGCTACACAACACCAAGAAGGACATTCTAGAACTTTCTTTACTCCTTGAAATCCTGCTTTGGTACAGGACAGTGCAGGAAGTTAGCACATGAACCAGAAGATCAATTACGACACCAAGGTGTAGCCCTCACAAACATTAAGATACAGTCAAATGTACTCTTTAAATTGCTAACAGATCTGTAACAATTTCTTACCCTTCCCAGGTGGTGCAGTGGTAAAGAATCTGCCCGCAACGCAGGAGATGAAAGTTTGATCCCTGGGTCGGGAAGGTCCCCTGAAGAAGGAAATGGTATTCTTGCCTAGAGAATCCCATGGACAAAGGAGCCTGGTGGGTTACACTCCATAGTTTTGCAAAGAGTCAGACACCACTTAGCAGCTAAACAACAATTCCTTAATATCCTCAGATAAAGGGGTTAACACCTCCAATTGTTCTTTGAGAGCACAGAATCCCAGGCTGTAGGCAACTCAGAAGCAGGGGCTAAAAATGAGGAGGAGGGTTCAATTCTAGGGCTTCCTTAGGTGAGCTTCCAGGGGTCCATGTACATCCGCTGTCTGCTCCTAGATGTGGGGACACAATTCTCAGGTCCATCTGCCAGGCTGGGGGTGGGTGTGGATCACAGCCCAGGGAGCACCTCCTGGTCCTGCCAACCTGTCACTGATGAGCAGTGTTCCGGAAAATGCTATTTCCTTGAGGCTGGAGGAAGAGCAATCCATTCCAACACACACGCTGGGCCTGACTTCATCATCCTGTGAGACTAGCAGGGTGCGGGGAGGAGGCGGAACAGAGTCTTGGGGCACTGAGTGCCAGAAGGAAACAAGAGGAGTTGGAGCTGGAAACCAAAGGCATGGCAGCCCTCCCAACTCAGCATCAAGGGGAGTGGGACCCCTGAGGGCAGAGCAGGGGAGGGGAGAGGTGAGGGCCCTGGGAGGGGGGGCATATGAAGGGTCAGCCTCTCCCACCCACCACGGCAGCTTGGAGGCCCTCCCCCCAGGGCACCCTCAGGTGTGCACTGGCTGTCCCTGGGGCAGCTGTGATGGCCTTTAAGGTGATTTTAGCTCTAAGTTTCAACTAATGTTTGCTGAGCTCCAACTGTGTTCCAGGCAGTGAGGTTTGACAACTCCATTTACATTCAGGTATGAATTCATTCAGCTCGAACCATCTCACTCAAAGGAAATCACTCAAAGCTCACCAATCCCCCAGCCCCCAAAGAGCCTCCCTCTGTAGCTCAGGCAGATGGAAAAGAAAAAGATATAAATGAACAGGAACAGAAAATATACCGTTTATAAAGATGACATCTTCATAAGGGGATTCAGGTGCCACATTCCCAAAGATGAAATACTTGGCTCAACAGACTCATCTTGAATAGAATTTTCTAGCTCACAGATAATATGCTGGATTTTAGGAGGGGAAAGCAGAAGGAACAAGACTATCAGAGGCTCCCTCACTCCTTCCAGGTTTAGTGGGAAGATCTATAGGCCCAATCTAAGATCTCCGGGACTTCCCTGGTGGTCCAGTTGCTAAGACTCCATGCTCCCAATGCAGGGGACCAGGGTTCGATCCCTGGTCAGGGAACTCTATCTCACATGCTGCAACTGAGAGCCGGTGCAGCCAAATAAACATGAAAGCAAACAAACAAACAAAAAAACCCGCACTTCTTTCCACTGGTTCAATATGTTGTTCAGCTGCCAAGTTGTATCTGACTCTTTGTGATGCCATGGACTGTAGCAGTCTAGGCCTCCCTGTCTCTCATCATCTCCTGGAGTTTGCACAAGTTCATGTCCATCGAACCGGTGATATCATCCAACCGTCTCAATCTCTGTCAGCCTCTTCTTCTGTCTTCAATCTGTCCCAGCATCACGGTCTTTTCCAATGAGTTAGCTCTTCACATCAGGTAACCAAAGTATTGGAACTTCAGCATTAGCATGTCCTTCCAATGAATATTCAGGACTGATTTCCTTTAGGATGGACTGGTTTGATCTCCTTGCTGTCCAAGGGACTCTCAAGAGTCTTCCCCAGCACCACAGTTAGAAAGCATCAGTTCTTTCCAGTAGTCACGTATGGATGTGAGATTTGGACCATAAAGAAGGCAGAATGCCAAAGAATTGATGCTTTTGAACTGTGGTTCAACATGAGCTCCATCCAAACCATTGTGTTCAAATGAGTCCGTCTTCTTCAGGTTGCCAGTGGCTTTCATTTTGTGAAAATCCCCAAGTAGCTTCATTCTCATGTTTCTCAACCTCTAACCGCCACTGGATCAAGCTGACAGCCCCCTCCCCACCCCTTGACTAACCCCTCCTGAAACACTCTCTTCCCTTGGCTTCTCCCTTCCATTCAGTGTCTCCCAGCTCACAGACGCTCCTCAGGGTCCTTCTCTGCGGTGAGCCTGCCTGACTTGAGACCTCGAGGACTTACCCCTCAGCTATGCTCACTACCAACCCCAGACTATGGCCACCCAAGAGCCATAAGCCAAGTCTGTTTATGACTCATCAGCAGCATCTTATCTTTGAGGCAGTTCTGTCTTGGATGAACTCATCCAGACACAAGGTTGTAAGTTCCATCTTTATACCTACGACTCTTCGACCTGGCTGCATATTAGCCTCACCTGGGGAACTCTTAAATACCTTAGAGATTTCATTTCAATTGGTCTGGGATGGAGTGCAGATGTTGGTATATGTTTTTTACTATTGTAATGACTCCCAAGTTTACTTGTCCTCCCCTCTGTTCTGGTCACTTCCCAGGTGGTGCTAGTGGTAAAGAACTCACCTGCTAATGCAGGAGACATAAGAGACGTGGGTTCAGTCCCTGGATTGGGAAGATCCCCTGGAGAAGGGCACGTCAACCACTCCAGTTATTCTTGCCTGGAGAATCCCATGCACAGAGGAGCCTGGCGGGCTACAGTCCATGGGGTCGCAAAGAGTAGAACACAACTGAAGAGACTTAGCCCATCTATCTGAGCTTTTAAATTCATGCCTGACATCCTATTCAAAGTCCCACCTTTAGAGATGTGACACAGGTATCTCAATTAATATATCCAAAAAGATGTCTCCATTATGTCATTCTCGGAACCATCTCTGCCCCCACCATCACCTCTCGCTCTGAAAAACTCAGCCCACTTTGGTCCCTCCCCTAGTCTGCACGCATGCCGAGTTGCTCCAGTTGTGTCCAACTCTTTGTGACCCTATGAACTGTAGCCCACCAGGCTCCTCTGTCCATGGGGTTGGATTCTTTAGGGAAGAATACTGGAGTGGGTTGCCATGACCCCTCCAGGTGATCTTCCCAACCCAGGGACAAAACCTGGGTCTCTTACGTCTCTTGCATTTGCAGGTGGTTCTTTGCCACTAGTGCCACCTGGGAGGCCCTCTCCTAGTCTAGTCTTCCTTGTTTCAGGTAACAGTACTGACATCTGGTTCTTCAGCCCAAACACCAAGGAGATCTTTAAAAAATTTTTTTTTCCCTGTGTCCCCAACCTCTAATCTGATTGGTTCTACTTCCCAAACAGGTTCTACATCAGAGCACTCTTCATCATCCTCCCTGTGGCTGATCCATGCCACGTGGTTATTCTCTGGAGCCCTTCTTACCCACCTCCCACTCCTCCCCACACTTCCACTCCTCCAGCCCCTGATGTATGCCAAGGCTGTGCGACACTTGTGTTACTTTCCTGTAGCTGCCTTCACAAGTTCCCACCAACTTGGTGGCTTAAAACAGCAGAAAAGTAATATTTTTCTGGGAGCCAGAAGTCTGAAACCAAGATGCTGCCAGGGTTGTACAGCCTCCAAAGTCTCCAGGGAAGGCTCCTTTCTTGCTTTCCCAGATTCTGGTGGCCCTGGGCCTCCAGGAAGGTAGCTTCCTGGAGGTTTGTGGCCACGTCGCCCCAATGTGTGCCTACAGCTCCATCGGGCCTCCCTCAGCATCATCTCCTCATCCCCTCTTCTATCTCATTATCAGGACACCTGTCATGGCAGTTAGGGCCCATTCGGGTGATCTCACCGTGAGATGTGTTACCCAGTTTCCAAATAAGGTGATAGGATCCAGGGTTAAGACACTGACATAGACTTGGGGACCACCATTCATCCCACTTCAGTACTATAAGGTTGTCTTTTTTAAAGTATTGATTATTTATTTGGCTCTGCTGGGTCTTAGTCGTGCAACACAGGATCTTTTTGTTTCTACACATGCGATCTAGTTCCCTGACGAGGGACCAAACTGGGGCTCCCTGCATTGGGAGTGCAGCGCCTTGGCCCCTGGATCATGAGGGAAGTCCCAAGGTTACTCTTCTATAATGAAAACCAAATCCCATCTTTCCTCGGATTAAACCCTCCAGTGACTTCTCAGTGCAAATATTGGAAATATAGTGCAATCTTAAATTCACGGCCATGATATATAGGGCTGCATGGACTTGCCTGGTGGTTCAGATGGTGGCGTTCACCTGCAATGCAGGAGACCTGGGTTAGATCTTTGGGTCATGAAGATCCCCTGGAGAAGGAAATGGCAACCCACTCCAGTATTTTTGCCTGGAGAATTCCAAGAACAGAGGAGCCTAGCGGGCTGTATAGTCCATGTGGTCAGAAAGATGCAGGAATGAACGACTGACACTTTCACTTTCATAGGACTGTATGGGACGTGACCCCGAGTACTTCTCTGAGCAAACTTCCTGCTATACTTTCCTAACATACTACCCTCTAGACACACCGGCCTTTGTCTCCTCTTCAAAAAGTCCAAGGTCTATCACAGGAGCGGCTCCTTTTCTTCACTCGGGTCTCAGACCAATACCACTGCCTCAAGAAAGGGCTCAGGGCACCCTCGCTAACACGCTCCCATCCCCACTCATCGCTCTGATGCCACTACCCCATCTCAGTTTCCCGTCACACCAAGTCTCACCTTACTTAATTACATACTAACTAAAGTGTCTTATCGACTGTTTCAAGCCTAAGTGCCTAGAAGACCCACTTGATCGGTAGGGAGCACTGAATAACTGTTTGTGGACTATATGTAGGAGTGCACAGCGTATCTGTTTAAAGCACCATGAATGTCCCTGATATGGCAGGCAGTTTTACTGTCAAGACATGTAAACTGCGAAAGCTCCTTTGGGATTGGGACAGCACAGATGATTCTGTTGTCTTATTCTTTCCCTCCACAGTCTAAACAGTCTACACTGAGAGTGGCTGGGGAGAGCAGGTGAACTCAGATGATGATGTGAGCTATGTGTGTGTGTTAGTTGCTCAGTTGTGTCCAACTCTTGGTGATCCTATGGACTGTAGCCCACCAGGCTCCTCTGTCCATGGAATTCTCCAGGCAAGAATACTGGACTGGGTTGACATTGAGCTGAGATGTATATGAATTCGACCACATCACGTCATGCAGCGGGGAGGGGTGTGGAGGAGTCATGACAGTTCCTGCCACGCTGGTCCAAGACCCCATGAGCAGCCCGAACCCAGCTATGAAGTCCAGGTCTCCCTGCCTCCTCCTCTGTAAAAGAGGGATTCTGTAAACAAGGAGTGACAGGCATCACAGCCCGAGTACACAATAAGGAAAGAGAAGCACGGCTAGGGCGGAGGTGCAATGCTTAAAGGGAACCCACTCTAGGGAAAGTGTTTGCTAACAGGGGTGCATCAGAAAACCTTATACTCTAGAATGCAATGTCAAACTATAAACTAAGGTTGACATGAATTCTATCAATGTACAAGTCTTGATGAAGGTGAAAGAGGAGAGTGAAAAGCTGGCTTAAAACTCAACATTCAAAAACTGAAGATCAGGGCATCCAGTCCCACCACTGCATGACAAATAGATAGGCAAACAATGGAAACAGTGACAGACCTTGTATTTCTTGGGCTCCAAAATCACTGCAGATGGTGACTGCAGCCATGAAATTAAAAGACACTTCCTCCTTGGAAGAAAAGCTATGACCAACCTAGACAGCATATTAAAAAGCAGAGACATTACTTTGCCAACAAAGGTCTGTCTAGTCCAGGCTATGGTTTTCCCTGTGGTCATGTATGGATGTGAGAGTTGGACTGTGAAGAAAGCTGAGCGCAGAAGAATTGTTGCTTTTGAACCGTGGTGTTGGAGAAGACTCTTGAGAGTCCCTTGGACTGCAAGATCAAACCAGTCCATCCTAAAGGAAATAAATTTTGAATATTCATTGGGAGGACTGATGATGAAGCTGAAGCTCCAACTTTAGCCACCTGATGGGAAGAGATGACTCATTAAAATAAAACCATGATGCTGGGAAAGACTGAAGGCAGGAGAAGGGGATGACAGAGGGTCAGATGGTTGGATGGCATCACCAACTGCAGGGACATGAGTGTGAGCAAGCCCCGGGAGATGGTGAAAGACAGGGAAGCCTGCGTGTGTGCTGCAGTCCATGTGCTTGCAAAGAGTCACACACGACTGAGCGACTGAACAACGATGAGGTTAAGTGAGTGCAGCACCCTGTCACCCTGGACTCCAACAAGATATTTTATCTCAACGGGTACCTACTCCCCACCCACCTGTCCCCACAAAGTCCCTCATTTCTATATATATCCCACCCCAACATATCCCCCATCAAACCCATTCGCCAGTTCCCAACCACCCAGGGGCAAATAGATTGGGACTACCTCTGACCCAGCAAATGTACCAGAAAGTTCACCCCTCAGACCAGCTTGGGGACGGCTCCACTGTCCACCCACCAGCTGCCTGAGAATAATCCCCAACTCGTGGCCTGCCACCGCCATGCAGGGGGCACCCAGAGCCCCTGGCTTTGGGAGAACTGCTCCGGCTCCTTGCTTTCTCTGTTGTCATCAGGTTGAGGGGTCATCATCCCTGCTCTGTGCCCAGGGCCCTTTCCTACCACTCTGCCACCCCTCTTGCTGCCATTTCTCACTGCAAAAGGCAAAGGCTCAGACCCCGGGGTGAATGCTTGGGGCCCGTCAGTCCAGCCTCACTGCCTGCTCAGGGCTGATGGAAGGGAATCTGGAGATGCTCCCAGAACATCTCCTGCCCTTCATGCTTGCCCAGTTTCACATGGCTGTTCCCTTTCGTCTTTCTGAACTGTCCCCATACGCCTTGTCTCCACACAGCCCTCCCCCCGCGACCGTCCCTACCAGAGGCTGGCAGAGGCACCCAGCTCTTGTCCTCATCACCCTGCAAGCCAGGAGTGACCTCACAGCATAGTTCTGGATAATCAGATCTACATGGAAATGTGCTGGAGGGACGTTGGTCTGGGTGACCTTTGTTCCTGCTTTATCACCAATAGTGGGTAGCCATCCTGTGATGCTGAGGGCCTGGCCTGAGGGTGATGGGAGACAGGCAGGAAGGATCTGCCATGCTGAGCAGCTTAGACCAGTGCCAGCTAGACCAACTGCTCACCGCCAGATGCTAGGAGAAAAATCACCTCCCCCCCAACACACCAATTTAAGCCACTATAAATTGGGATTTTTATTTACTGAAGCTGAAAGCAATCTTAACTGATAGTCACTTGTATTATAATAATCGGTCTACATGTTTCTCTAAGATATGTTTGATTTCTTCTAATTCTGAAATCCTAGCACAGGGCCTTGCATAAGGCATGCTAATGAAGGCTTTAAAACCTCAGAGGTGTTGCTTATGGGGAAAGCAGTTAGAAGAGGCTGTTCCAGGCAGACACGAGACAGAACTGACACTTATTCTCAACATTTTCCCAGAAAATCACCTCTTTCAGAGCAATTTCCAAGAGTACTTTCAGAGATTAAAAATTCATATGCAGACAACAGACTTGTGGTTGCCAAAGGGGAGGGATGAATTGGGACTTGAGGGTGAGCAGATGCTAACTATTAAATATAAGATGGATAAACGACCAGGTCCTACTATACAGCACAGGTTATACTCAATATCCCGCGATAAAGTGTAATGGAAAAGAGTAAGAATGTATATGTATAACTGGGCCACTTTGCTGCAACAGAAATTAACACAACATTGTAAATCAATTATACTTCAATAAAATAAATCTTTAAAATATGTATGTAAACTATTACCAAATTTCCATCATACGGATATTAGTTCACTGGATAAGAAAACAACTTTTGGAGCCAATTCATTAGCTCTAATTAATGACTTCCAAGTCTGTTTTGTCTTTCCATGGAGACGAAATGAGAACTAGAATGGGTCTACTAGGTCAGAAGCCAAGCTGGACTTAGAGTTAAGCACTGAGATTTCCAACTGCTCCTTTATTGCTCACCTTTATCTGCTCACCTACAATAAATCAGAGTTCAGCCCACACTGACAATACTGCACAATAGCTAGTTCTTATACATGTTTTCTCACCTTTTCAAAACTATTTATGGTGCAAAAAAAGTTCTATGTTATCAGAGGAGTATATTTCCAATGTTACCAAAAACTCTTCCACCCAGTATCATATGGTTTTCTCTCTCTATTGCTTTCCACACACCTGGGAGACTTGTTTTTCTGTTTGGACAAGAGAATTCTTATCTCAGATCCCTCTGGAAAGAGAGCTTACAGTCCCTTTTGCAAATCCTCCTTGAAAAAATGAGACTAGTGAAAAAATAGCAGGACTCATCACCTACTCCTCCCCAGCCAGAGCTCAATTTCTAATCAGTTTTTTCCCATTCACCCTGAAACCCCAGGTCAGCAGCTGCAGAGGGCAAGAATGAGGCAGAAGGAGAGTGGCACAGAGGATCTGGTCAGGGGAGTGCGACCTAGAGGAAGGAACCAGCATTCAGTACTTTTCAGGAAGGATTTTTCAGGATACAAGTTAGGAGTACTAAAACTAAACCCAAACCATGACCTAGTGAACACGAACAATCTGAGACTGGCTGGGACCTGGGATGCTTTGCTGCAGCACTCGCTTCTGGACAGTTGTCTCCTGGGCTCCCCAAGAGACAGAATACAAAGAAACTATAAGTGAATAAAAATAGCTGCCTGCACCCTGCACAGTAAGGGCAAATTAGGGACAACAAGATAGAAAAAGACCAAAAGCCCAACTGCCACTTCTGAGGAGCCAGGAGCAAAAGCAGGGGGTTGGGAACAAAAGCACGGTACCTCTCACACCCCCTGCACACACCACCACCTAAAGGTGGGCAGACAATTTAAGTCAGCCCTCCAGCTCAACCCCTGGACACTGGACACTCCTGGAGACCCCTACCCTCACCTCCTTTGGGGAGCGAGCAAATGAGAACATGTTGTTTCTTCTTGCTCCCCCCTCCACTGGCTTCAGCAGGGGGCCCAATAAAGCCTTGCCTGAATTTATTTGGTCTCTGATCAATTTCTATTGATTAAGGAGGCCAAGACCCCTGGTCAGTAACAAAACCACAATACCAAGTTCATGAGTTGACTGCCTCTGTTCTTTTAAACACTGGACAGTCTAAAAAGCACTGATTCCCACTACATATTACCGGGAAAAGGATCAAGTATTCAACACAAACACACAAGGAATGTTTATAATCTATCAGATTCTTCTACCTTAAATATTCTTGGCAGATAAATGAGAAGGCAATTTGGTGTTAAAATACACGGTATATCTATCTAATGGGAGAGGGCGATTCAACCAAGCAACATAAAAGGTGGAAAATCAACCCTTCTCATAAATGGCTCAAAAAAATCAGGAACTGTGCTTTGGTTGTGATGCTCTTTCTATATGACACACCTATTGTATACCAAACACACAGAGATGCTGCGGGTTGTTCAAAAGGACACAGGACCGACTCTACGCTCTTCTTGTCTTTTGAAAGATATAGTTATTGAAACAAAAGAGAACATTTTAAACTAAAAACTATTATTAGGGGAAAAGTGAGTGGTTAGAAATGCTCTATATAAGAAAAAAAAGAGGTAGCCAATGACAGGCTCAGTCGTTCAGTTGTGTCCGACTCTGCAACCCAATGGACTGTAGCTCACCAGGATGCTCTGTCCATGGGATTTTCAGGCAAGAATACTGGAGTGGGTTGCCATTTCCTCCTCCAGAGGATCTGCCTGACCCAGGAATTGAACCCTCGACTCCCGCGTCTCGTGAACTGGCATGCGGATTCTTTCCCACTGTGCCACCTGGGAAACCCGATTTAGGGCTCTATGGCTGAAAAGCTCAAATCCTATACATTTACCTCTTCTTTTGGTACCTGAGGTTTGAAGCCCAATCCCAGAGTCAACAGTCTTGAGAGAATATATACCTGCGTGAAATATATGAAGACGTCGGAAGACTTTGGTCAGAGGAAACTACTCATCACTGAGTTTCTATTTTATTTTCCCAAAAAGCGACTGGCATCATTTGTTTTATGGGCAATTACCCTTTACCCTGAGGGAGCAGGAAGATGTATCTGCCATTTCTGTGGACACACACGCAGAGCCAGACGTAGGAAGGACAAGCTGCTTGATAGAATCACATGAATTCTTCCCTTTCTAAAAATATTAGTTTCTGGCATAAAATACTTTCCCGAGTGTGGTTCAACTTAGTCATGGAGCCGATGTAGCAGAGCTGGGATAGTCATCACGTCCTGCTTCCCGTCAGCTGGGTCCCCACAGCCTGCACCTGCGCAGTAGGGCGGCTCAGCCAGAAAGAGCACAGAGCGCCTCGTGGAGAGGAGGCTAGGCGGCTAGGAGGGGGTGGAAGCCGGCGGTCTCAGTGCCCCGCTGCACAGCAGCCTCCAGAATCTGTCACCACTTCACAGCACTGCGCAACAGAGTTCCTTCTGCAGTGCTTCCACCCATCTGTCTTAGCAAACATTCTCACTTCCACTAAGCCATCATTTCCTCAATAGATTTCTTTTTTGGAAACAGCATTAAATAAAACACAAAGAAAGAGTCACTTTGTTTTCCTAACCCACATCTTTGTATGACCTCATTCTTGAAGCAGAGAGCCTCCTGTTTAGGGTGGGCACATTCACTGTAGTCTGCAGGAAAGTAAAGGCATGTGCAGTCCCCCCACTTTTAAGCACCTTAAATGTGACGCTAACTTGGCTTTGTTTTACTGTTTAAGACAGTAAGAGTGGATATCCAAATCAGGGTTTTATTAAATTTAAAAATCAATGCCCTCTTTGGATAAACAAAACTAGGATAAGAAATCCATCATAGGGTGGGGAGGGAAGGGTTCTTTGCAAGCTTCTGTGGGTTTTTCCACAGCCCAGAATATTCCCTCAAACATTAATTTCTGTAATCTGTATTGTAATAGGGAAGAACAAATCTGACTCCATTTGGACCTGGGTGTTTTTGTTTTTGTTTTATTTTCACCTTTGTCTTCTATTGCTTTTGCTACAAGTTAAAGAATGTTGTCTCATACCCTGAAATACACAGGACAACCCAAGGCTCTGACCCTTAAAGGCTAATACTTTCCCATTTCTAAAGAGATAAAAAGTTGCGGAACACAACACTTTGCGTTGTTGGAGGTTTACAGGAACATCACGACATGACCTACGTGGATAGCTGCAAGAACAAAGGATTCCCACACCAAGAACTTTGCACCAACCAGCCACCCCACCCGCTTCTGGTGTAAAAGAAGCCTGAATTCTAACTTAATCAACATGGCTCTTTGGCACACTAGTCGACCATCTTCTCAGTCTGCTGACTTTCCGAATACAGTCAATGTTCCTTGTCCCAACAACTTCTCTCTCAATTTAATGCTCTGTTGTGTGGTGA
This sequence comes from Procapra przewalskii, assembly GCA_006410515.1. Taxonomy (NCBI): domain Eukaryota; kingdom Metazoa; phylum Chordata; class Mammalia; order Artiodactyla; family Bovidae; genus Procapra; species Procapra przewalskii. The sequence goes on along the minus strand of SJYF01001114.1, from coordinate 1,834,922 downwards.
GTAGTATGAGCTTTGAGTTGGTTAACAGCATGATAAATAATAATTATAATATATAATAGTATTTAAACTGTATCTCCCTCTCTCTATGTAGCCACTGAGAATCTCTGCTCTTAAAGGCCTTAAATGTTGTTTTTAATCAGTCCAATAAATAGAACCATTTAAAATGCAAAATGAATTTCTTGCTCCCCAAATGACTGAACTGAATTTAATTTATGTATTTGTGTATACATATGTTTTATTTTTGCCTGCACTGGGTCTTCTTTGCTGCGTGTGGCTTTTTCTAGTTGTGGTGACTGGAGGCTGTTCTCTAGTTGCAGTACACAGGCTTTTCATTGCGGTTGCTTCTCTTCTTGCAGAGCACCAGCTCAAGGGCTCATGAGCTTCAGTAGTTGTGGCTCATGAGCCGTACAGCATGGGCTCTGCAGTGCGGCACATGGGCTTGGTTGTCCCACAGCATGTGGAATCTTCCTGAAGCAGGGACTGAACCCATGTCCTCTGCATTGGCAGGAGGAGTCTTAACCACTGGACCACCAGGGAAGTCCTGAATTGATTTACTTTTAATCCAGATTTTCCCAAGGCAATATTACATTCTAACTATTCCTAACCAACTAATAAAGCCGAATTCCTACTGTGCAGGTTTTGTAAAGGTGAAATCTCATCGCTGGTCAGCCCTGGGAAATACACCACAGTCACAGAGGTCCCATTGCAAGCCTGGAAGTCTATGCTTATGAAAAGATAAACAACAATGCCAAATGGAAATTTTAATTTGAATGACCTGAGGGGGCTAGCCTGGTGAAAACTGAGAGATAGGCAGAAACACTGGTTAAGTATGGGTTTTTAAGTTCTTGTGTTTCAAATGCTCCTTACATTTTCATCCCACAGAGCAAACATAAGCCAACAGAAAAGACTTCCCACAAAAACCCAGAAGCTTATTTCCCCACCTGGAAAATGATTGCCAGCTTTTCTGTTTTTGAGGCTAGCTTTGCACCCAGGTAGGAGGTCGCAGCCCCATGCACCTACCAGTACCCACCGCAGCAGGTTTACCTTCTTTCCACAGACAGTGCTGCTCTCTCATCTTAAAGAAGCAGGTAACTGTTCCCTTGATCCTCTACTTCCCTGCCAGCTACTGCTCAGTTTCCTGCTCCTCTCTGGAGCAAAACTATAAACCATTATCTACTGCCTACCTCCAATTCCTATCTTCTCTCTCTTTAATAGACTTTACTTTGTAGAGCACGACCATTCACAGCAAATTTGAGCAGAAGGTACAGAGTCCCCATAGATACCCTGACTCCACACAGCTCCCCTGTGGTCAGCATCCCTTATCAGAGTGATGTATTTATTACAACTGATGGACCTACACCAACATATCATTATGACCAGATGTCCAGAGTTTACCTCGGGGTTCACTCTTGGTGTTGTGCATTCTATGGGTTTGACAAATGTATCCATTATTATAGTACCATACAGAATAGCTGCTCCTTGCCCTAGAAACCCTGGGTTTCACCTATTCACCTCTTTCCCATTCCCTGGGCACTAATTTTTGCTGTCTCTGTAGTTTCATCTTTTCCAGAATATCCTATAGCTGGAATCATACAGTATGCAGCCTCTTCAGATTGGCTTCTTTCACTCAGCAATATGTAGTTAAGGTTCTTCTATGTCTCTCCATGCCTCGATAGCTCATTTCTTTTTAGTACTGAACCATGTTCCAGTGTCTGGAGGTTCCACGATTTATCCATTCACCCACTGAAGGACATGCTCTCATTTTCTTTCCAATCTTACTCAGGTTGGGCTCCACACCAACTCACTGACCTTGCCACTGCTAAATACAACAGCCAGTCTCAGCCTTCACCTCCTCGCAACAACTCTATCACTGATCACTTGACCTCCTAAAGCAATCCAGGCCACGGCAATCACCTGGTTTTCCTATGACATCACTGACCACCTCTGAGTCTTTCATTCGATTCCTCCTCTTTCTGACCTCTCATGTGGAACAGCCCAGACTCATACATCCAGCCACCTACTCAGTATCTCCACTCGGTCATTACACAGGCATCCAAACTTAACACTTCCATAGCTGAGCTCCATCTTGCTTCTACATGGGTTTACCCCCTCTGTCAGTGGCAGCTGCAACTCCACTTCCCTGTATCCAGGCCAAAAGTCCTACACTCATGCTCATCTCTTCTTGTTCCCTTTCACATGCATCCAATCTAATAGCAAATCTTACATATGTCTCTATCATTAAAGCGTGTCTATATTGGACCATGTCTCACCATTCTCTACTATGGTCCAAGTCACCAAAACCTTCCTGATGATCATAGTAATGGTCCACCAACTGGACTCCCTGCTCCGTCCAGCCTCATACACTCTGCTCTTCAAACAGCAGTACAGTGACCCTGGGAAATGAGTCACATGGTGTTTTTCCTGCTTCCAACCCTCCAGCAATGCTTTGCCTCATGCTCTCACAATAAAACCCAAGTCTTTATTATGGCCCATATGGTCCTACCTGATATGACTCCCATATCTCTCCAATTTCATCTGCTACTTTTACTTAGCTCCAGCCAGACCAGCCGCCTAGCTCCATGATAGGCTCAGTCCTAACTCAGGGCCTTTCCATGTGCTGTCCCGGCTATCTGGAATGGTCTTTCCTCTAGTATCCATTTGGCTGGCGTAGTCACCAGTTCAGGCCTTTATTCAAAAGTGGCCTATTCAAGGAGCCTCAGCAAGGCACCTTATATAAAATAATGCTGGGAATTCTCTGGTGGTCCAGTAGCTAAGACTCCATGTTTCCAATGTAGGGGGCCTGAGTTCAATCCCTGGTTAAGGAACCAGATCCTGCAGGCTGCAACCAAGACTCACTGCAGCCACAATAAATAAATTAAATGAATATTTAAAACATACAATATCAATCTTCTCCTCAATGAAAACCTTGTATCATCCTTCTCTGCTCTACTTTATTTTTCCTTACTTATTTTATGTAAAATACCTTATAATTTTGTAAGTCACTTATATTAATTATTATCATTCATCTTTTCTGCACTGTATACCCTACAGTAGGAATTTCAGTCTACATTATTCCCTGATGTTCTTTCAGCACCTAAAAATGTTCCTGGGACATGGCAGGTATCCAAAAGGTATTTCGTTCAATATGAATGAATAAATGAGTGAATAAAATAATACTTCACTTGGCAGAAGCAAATTTATAAATTAATCTTTAACAAAAACCCAAGGTACTGGTATTGTTGGCTCATTAGTACATTATTAACCAGATTATATGTGACGTTTCAAAATGTCAAGTAAAAAATACATAGCTGTGATGTTCTACTGGCTTAAATTTTCCATTTTTATTCAACCACTCAAAAATATGAAAAGCAACAAAATGTAACGGTCCTGGAGACAGACTCTGGGTTCCCTTTGGGCAAGGATTGTATTTACTCTGTTTCTCCCCCATATTTCAAGCCTAGCAGAGGATGGCTCACAGCAGGAACTCAAAAGGTATCTGTGGCCTGGATGAACAATAAATAAGGCTTTTATTTTACAATACAGTGTCCTTAGTTATTGAGCTATGTCAGGGTGAATACAACCTCAGGGGTACTCTCACCCCAGTAGGTATATATGTAAATCATTTATATGGAAAAGGTGATTATTTTTCCATTCACAAATTAATAATTGCTATTAACAGAATATTAAAGTGGTCCCTGAAAAAGAATAAAATATGGGTGTTTACTTACTTCAGATATTGAGAATTCCATTTTTTAAAAAAGACTTTTAAAAAAAAGCTGTTTGCTTTTGAGTCACAGCAAAAATTGAGCATAAGGTACAAAGATTCTCACATGCCTCCTGCCCTGACACATGCACAGCCTCCCCAGGCATTATCATCCCTCACATAAAACCACCAGCCAGGGTCCATGGTTTACGCTAGGACTCACTCTTGGCACTGTACGTTCTATGGTTTGGGCATGCGTCCATCATTAGAGGGTCATACAGAGTAGTTTATTTGTCCTAAAAATCCTCTGTGCTTTGCTGCATTCACCCCTCCCCTACCAAAAGACAATTCCATTTTAAAGACTTGGCCTAAATAATGGATAGATTGGATTGGAGAACCATTTCCATTTAAAGACTCTTCCTTCAGCTTAGAACAAAGGGTAGAAGCCTTAAGTACTAACAAGGGTTCAGTTCAGTTGCTCAGTCGTGTCCAACTCTTTGCGACCCATGAATCGCAGCACGCCAGGCCTCCCTGTCTATCACCAACTCCCGGAGTTCACTCAAACTCACGTCCATCGAGTCCGTGATGCCATCCAGCCATCTCATCTCTGTCGTCCCCTTCTCCTCCTGCCCTCAATCCCTCCCAGCATCAGAGTCTTTTCCAATGAGGGTTATGAAACATCAATTTAACTTTGGAAAGAAACAATTCTTTCTATCAATATTTAAAGTGTCCCATCTGGACAAAGTGACCACTTCAGACTCAGATGCTCAAGAGATGGTCTGGATTTTCTTTAAGCTTTGCATTAAGTGATTCCAAAGTGAAAGTGTGAAAGTGAAGGTTGCTCAATTGTGTCCAACTCTTTGACTCCATGGACTCCTGTCCATAGAATTCTCCAGGCCAGAATAATGGAGTGGGTAGCCTTTCCCTTCTCCAGGGATCTTCCCAACCCAGGCATCAAACCCAGGTCTCCCGAATTCTTTATCAGCTGAGCCACCAAGGAAGCCCAAGAATACTGGAGTGGGTAGCCTATCCCTTCTCCAGAAGATTTTCCCAACCCAAGAATTGAACCGGGGCCTCCTGCATTGCAGGTGGATTCTTTACCAGCTGAGCCACTAGGGAAGCCTGTGATTTGAAGGAAGGGTAAACACGGGATCTTTAGCAGAAATTTCCAAAGAGGAACTGGAGGAACTTAAAGTCACTATACGCAAGATACTGCATGGCCGTAACAACCCCATGAGTCCTGCTTCTGGACAATCAGGCGTTCACACCTCACTCTCTCAAACAGCCCCCAGGACTGTCCAGGCACTGGGGTTTGAGTCCCATACTCCATTCCCAACTGCTTCCAGTTAAACAGGATATTTACATTCACATCTTTAAGTCTACAGGACCCGGGCTTAAGGAGGCAACACAGTGAGAACAGTTCTAAAAACTGCAAAACGATATACAAATTGCAAAGGAAAAAATGTAAATATTCTTATTGAGTGTTTATGTTTCTTGCTGTCTCCAGATTTAATTCATTGTCACTGCTGAACACTGGTCTTTACAATTTTTTGTACCAGCAAACACTCAGTAAGTGAATGAATAAATGGAACTATTGTTTTGCTGTGTATTGGACTATTCTAAAACTCATTCTGGGTACAAAAAGCTAAAATGGTTCTCCCTTGGCACCTACCATTAATGAGGCTGGGTGTTTTCTTTGTAAATCGTGTGCATCTGATATCATCTCATTTCAAATTGTCTTTCCCACCCTCAAACAAAAACAAACAAAAAATGTATGCCCCAAAAAACAAAACACAAAATTTTAGACACTGGAAACTACCAAAATGTGTCTCCTTTTCCGACTGTCCCTAAACACTAAGTAAATTTAATATTTTACTGGGTATTATTCAAGATTTTAGACAAATTGGCAGCACACTTTTGTTCTTCTACAGAGAAGGATCAAATGGGCATCCAAATTGTCTTATAAAATTGGCAGCTTAAGGAAAGCAGTAAATATTCTTAGATTCGAGAATATTTCAGAATTCCTCAGAAAACCAAACAGTAGGTTTAATGAGCCATCAATATTTTCCAAGTACATTATGTTAATCTGGTTTTTTAAAATGTACTGACCTACATGAGAATGCCCTGGGGAAGAGCCCTAAAATACATACTCTAAATGGAGTTTTCCTCTTAAAATGTTAATTTTCATTACAGTACTTTTACTGTTTCATACTTGACAGAGGATGCAAATGACAAGTCCCTCTACCACAGGGCAGATTTCTAAGAGTCACAAAATGAACTTGAATTGCTTACAACCTTCTCTCTACCTCCCACCCCCCAACCCTGCACCCCCCGTGTCTCAAGGATCCCACAACTATTTTCATACAATTCACTCACTGGCAAGGAATAGAGTTTCCACTGAAATGACACATGGATTCAAACCAGAGTTAGAAAGAGCTAACTCTGTAAAGGCCAAGCAGGAAGCTCTGACGCTGAGCTACAGGCAGACACTGGACCCTGGAAAGATAGGTTTCAAAATATCTCTAAGAATAGACAGTATGGTCTCCCAGCTCTTATCTTCAAACCCAAAGACTGTTTTAAGAGATGCTGCTGCTGCTGCTAAGTCGCTTCAGTCATGTCCGACTCTGTGAGACCCCGTAGACGGCAGCCCACCAGGCTCCCCTGTCCCTGGGATTCTCCAGGCAAGAACACTGGAGTGGGTTGCCATTTCCTTCTCCAGTGCATGCAAGTGAAAAGTGAAAGTGAACTTGCTCAGTCGTGTCTGACTCTTAGCAACCCCATGGACTACAGCCTATCAGGCTCTTCCATCCATGGGATTTCCCAGGCAAGAGTACTGGAGTGGGGTGCCATTGCCTTTAAGAGATGAGAAACTTTCCAAAGCTAAGTTCTGAGAGCTGAACTGCAAAGGAACCTGATGTGGAAGAAAACCTGGAGGACAGAGAGAGCAGCTGGCAGGCAGGTCAGGACAGTGAAACAGTGAGTTGCTTCTGGGATGAGGCACCAGCCCAGGATAATCAGGAAAGGTGATCAAGGCCACCATGAACAGCAGAAGGACCCACAAGCCACATTCTGCGCGCGGCCTGCAGAATGTGGTCAGCAAGCAGTAGTAGTTGCTGGGACCATCAAACCAGATCCACTGGTGAAGTCCAAGCAGCAGACAGAGGACAGATCATTGCCAGGAGAGCCCACAGCACTGTCGCCAATGGATCTCCACAGGGACTGCAGGCAGTTAAAAAAAAAGATGAGTGCCAGTGCTGTAGCATTATGAAAAAAGGGACCCTTGAGGCTTCTCATCTATGAATTGACCTTCTCATCCTACCTGGTCAATAGCACTAATAAAACATTCTCCTGATATCATCCTGATTGGGTTGTATGCATGTCAAACTCATTAGCTTCAAGTTAGAGTTAATATTTTTAGGGGAAAAAAGTAGGAAACAGGTCAAGTATGTCCATATAAAAGTGAATTCATGCAGAACATATCATGAGAGGAATCATTAACTTGGGCAGGAGGCCTGAGGGGAACGAAAAGAACCTTGCCTGAACTAAGGAGACAAAACACATATTAACTGTTTCAAGTTTGTCAGCAAAATGTCTGGCTCCTACTTAGTCCACAAAAGCTATACCTTCCTCCTGCAGTGAGCACAGCAGCACACATACAGACCCAGGATTCGAGGGTCCTGACATCTTGGGCAGACACTGGCCTGTGGGACTGGAAGTCGGAGTGGGCTTCAGGTGCAGAGCCAAGCTGAGCTACAATCCCTCTCCAGGGTCCAGGACAGGGCTCTGCCTGAATCTGAGGGGATCATCAAACCAGAAGACACAGTCACTGAAGCTTCTGGAAGATACATTCTCACTACCTCTGCATTGAAGGGGAAATGCAGATTACCTGCCAGGGAAAAAGCTGAACCTATCAGCCTTTTATGAAACCTGTGTAGTCCAAGCCATGGTTTTTCCTGTAGTCATGTATGGATATCAGAGTTGGACCATAAAGGCTGCATGCCAAAGAAGTGATGCTTTCAAACTGTGGTGCTGGAAAAGACTCAAGAATCCCTTGGACTGTAGGGAGATCAAATCAGTCATCCTAAAAGAAATCAACCCTGAATATTCACTGGAAGGATTGATGCTAAAGCTGAAGGACCAACACTGGCCACTTGATGCAAAGAGCCAACTCATTGGAAAAGACCCTGATGCTGGGAAAGTTTGAGGGCAGGAGAAGTGGTTGGCAGAGGATGAGGTGGTTGGATGGTATCACCGACTCAATGGACATGAATTCGAACAAACTCTAGGAGACAGTGGAGGATGAGAAGCCTGGTGTGCTGCAGTCCATGGGGTCACAAAGAGTTGGACACAACTTAGCAACTGAACAACAACACCAGCCTTTGATGAGACCACACACAGGAATGAGCAGGCTGTGTGAGAAGGGTGAGGATGCGTCTATAGGACACATTGCTAGAGCCCAGCCCAGGCTCATTGCACAGGTGAGGGGGAAAGACAGGAGGCTGGAAATACTCAAAAACAAAGGAATCGTCTCACTGGGCTCCTGAATGTGCTCACCTTCTAAAACACGCTAAGTGGGTAGATGAAGATGGGTGGCTTTATTGCATTTTTGGTAAAAGAGAAAGTAGCTCTGAAAATCATCATGTGTACAAGCAAGGGGGAATTCAATTACATTCATGCTGAGTTAACACATTGCATACCCTCTTTAAGGTATCAGGGCACAGGCTAGAGTTAATATTTTCTGCTTTTGAGCTGATAACTTTTGGGTTTAAAAGCCTATGCATTAAGAAGAAACATGATAAGGTGGGGCTAATTAGTCTTCATGTTTTCCAGCAATGATACTTCTCCTTTTCCCCTACAGCTAAACAGACATCAGCTAACCAATGAGCAGCACACTCTCATGGGCATACATCCTGACGTGATATCCAGTTGGTGAACAGGGAAGGAAACACTAATAATCAGTAACCACTGTCTTTTAGAATTGCGAATTCTCAACACTGGTATAAACAAAACAGACTGTGGATGGTGCAAAATTCTCTGGGCCAGAGGTAACACTTTTTTTTTTCCTATTCAAGAAAGCATATTAGAATGGAAGTAAGGGTGACATTATTGTAAGAATAATATTTAACCTATGCTAATTTAGTCTCCTAGAAACGAGCAAGCCCTGCCTCTCACCTGCTGCACAAGAGCTCTGGACTTTTATTTTTGTGTGTGTGCTCTGGCCACGCTGCATGTGGGGTCTTAGTTCGTCAACCAGGGATCCAACCCGAACCCTCTGTGTTGGC
>SJYF01001114.1:1801104-1812489 GCA_006410515.1 Procapra przewalskii | reverse complement strand
GTCTTTTCCAATGAGTCAACTCTTCGCATGAGGTGGCCAAAGTACTGAAGTTTCAGCTTTAGCATCATTCCTTCCAAAGAAATCCCAGGGTTGATCTCCTTCAGAATGGATTGGCTAGATCTCCTTGCTGCATACACCTTCTCAAATGCATGTGGAACTTTCTCAAAGACCACATCCTAGGTCACAAATCAAACCTCAGTAAATTTTAAGAAAGTTGATATCATATCAAGCATCTTCTCCAACCACAACGCTTTGAAGTGAAAGTGAAAGTGAAGTCACTCAGTCACGTCTGACTCTCAGCGACCCCATGGACTGCAGCCTACCAGGCTCCTCCATCCATTGGATTTTCCAGGCAAGAGTACTGGAGTGGGTTGCCATTGCCTTCTCCATGCCTAAAGCTTCTGCTGCTGCTGCTGCTGGTAAGTTGCTTCAGTCGTGTCCGACTCTGTGCGACCCCATAGACAGCAGCCCACCAGGCTCCTCAGTCCATGGAAGTTTCCAGGCAAGAGTACTGGAGTGGGTGCCACTGCCTTCTCCCAACGCTTTGAAACTAGATATCAATTACAGGAAAAAACTGTAAGAAACACAAACTCATGGAGATTAAACAATACGTTTCTAAATAACCAACAGGTAAATGAAGAAATCAAAAGGGAAATCAAAAAAATTCTAGAAGCAAATGACAAAGAAAACACGATAACTCAAAACCTATGGGATGCAGCAAAAGCAGTTCTAGGAAGTTTATAGCAATACAATCTTACCTCAAGAAACAGGAAAAACATTGAATAGACAACCTCACTTTACACCTAAAACGACTGGAAGAACAGAAAACCCCAAAATTAGGAGAAGGAAAGAAATCATAAAGATCCGAGCAGAAATAAATGGAAAAGAAATGAAAGAAACAATAGTAAAGATTAATAAAACTAAAAGCTGGTTCTTTAAGAAGATAAACAAAATTGGCAAACCTTTAGCCAGACTCATCAGGAACAAAAGAGAGAAGAATCAAATCAACAAAATTAGAAATGAAAAAGGAGAGGTTACAACAGACAATGCAGAAATACAAAAGATTATGAGAGACTATTATGAACAACTACATGGCAATGAAATGGATAACCTGGAAGAAATGGACAGATTCTTAGAAAAATTTAATCTTCCAAGACTGAATCAAGAAGAAATAGAAATTATGAAAAATGTAATTACAATCACTGAAACTGAAGCTGTGATTTTTAAAAATCTCCCCAAAAGGAAAAGCCCAGGATCAGATGGCTTCACAGGAGAACTATATCAAACATTCAGAGAAAAGCAAATGTCTATCCTTCTAAAACTCTTTCAAAAAATTACAGAGAAAGGAACATTTCCAAACTCATTCTACGAGGCCACCATCACCCTGACAGCAAAACCAAAGACAACACAAGCAAAGAAGGCTGCAGGCCAATATCAATGTTGAACATAGATACAAAAATCCTGAACAAAATTTTAGCAAACAGAATTCAGCAACACTTCAAAAAGCTCATACATCATGATCAAGTTGGGTTTATTCCAGGGATGCAAGGATTATTCGACATACGCAAATCAATCAATGTGATATACCATATTAACAAACTGAAAGATAAAAGCCATATGATCATCTCAACAGAGGCAGAAAAAGCCTTTAACAAAATTCAGCACCCATTTATGATTAAAACTCTTCCAAAAAATGAGCATAGAAGGAATCTACCTCAACATGATAAAGGCCATAGATGATAAGCCTACAGCAATTATTCTCAATGGTGAAAAACTGAACACATTCCCCCTAAGATCAGGAACAAGACAAGGGTTTCCACTTTTAATATTATTTTATTTCTATTATTCAACATAGTTCTGGAAGTCCTAGCTACAGCAATCAGAGAAGAAAAAGAAATAAAAGGAATCCAGATTGGAAAAGAAGTAAAGCTCTTACTATTTGCAGACGACATGATATTGTACATAGAAAACTCTAAAGATAGTATCAGAAAATTACTAGAGCTAATCAGTGAATTTTAAAAAGTTACAGGATGCAAAATCAATACACAGAAATCATTTGCATTTCTATATACTAAGAAATATCAGAAAGATTTTAAGAAAATTCAAGACTCAATCCTATTCACCTTTGCAACAAAAGGAATTAAAGATATAGGAATAAACTTACCTAAGGGGACAAAAGAACTGTATGCAGAAAATTATAAGACACTAATGAAAAAAATCTAAGATGACATAAACAGATGGAGACATATTCCATGTTCCTGGGTAGAAAGAATCAATATTGTGAAAATGACTGTACTACCAAACACAACCTACAGATTCAATGTGATCCCTGTCAAATTACCAATGGCATTTTTCACAGAACTAGAACAAAAAAATTCACAGTTCATATGGAAACACAGAAGACCCAGAATAGCCAAAGCAGTCTCGAGAAAGAAGAATGGAGCTGGAGGAATCATCCTTCCTGACTTCAGATTATACTACAAAGCTACAATCATCAAGACAGTACGGTACTGGCACAAAAACAGAAACAGGGACCAATGGAACAAGATAGAAAACCCAGAAATAAACCCATGTAACTATGGGTACCTTATATTTGACAAAGGAGGCAAGAGCAGCCTCTTGGGCAAAGACAGCCTCTTCAGTAAATAGTGCTGGAAAAACTGAACAGCTACGTGTAAAAGAATGAAATTAGAACACTTCCTAATAGCGTACAGAAAGATAAACTCAAAATGGATTAAAGACCTAAATGTAAGACCAGAAACTATAAAACTCTTAGAGGAATTCACAGGCAGAACACTTGCTGACACAAATCAAAGCAAGATCCTCTAGGATCCACCTCCTAGAATAATGTAAATAAAAACAAAAGTAAACAAGTGGGACCTGATTAAACTTAAAAGCTTTTGTATAACAAAGCAAACTATATGCAAGGCGAAACGACAACCCTCAGAATGGGAGAAAGTAATAGCAAATGAAACAACTGAGAAAGGATTAATTTACAAAATATACAAGCAGTTTATACAACTCAATGACAGAAAAACAAACAACCCAATCACAAAGTGGGAAAAAGACCTAAACAGACATTTCTCCAGAGAAGACATACAGATGGCTAACAAACACATGAAAAAATGCTCAACATCATTCATTATTAGAGAAATGCAAATAAAAACTACAATGAGATATCACCTCACCCTGGTCAGCGTGGCCAGCATCAAAAAGTCTACAAACAATAAATGCTGGAGAGGGTGTGGAGCAAAGGGAACGCTCTTGCACTGTTGGTGGGAATGAAAATTGATACAGCCACTAAGGAAGACAGTATGGAGATTCCTTAAAACTAGGGATAAAACCACCATATGACCCAGCAATCCCACTCCTCGGCATATACCCTGAGGAAGCCAAAATTTGAAAAAGACACATGTATCCCATTGCTCATTGCAGCACTATTTCCAACAGCTAGAACAGGGAAGCAACCTAGATGTCCATCAACATATGAATGGGTAAAGAAGTTGTAGTACATATAAGAAACGCATTTGAGTCAGTTCTAGTGAGGTGGATGAACACAGAACCTATTATACAGAGTGAAGTGAGTCAGAAAGAGAAAGATAAATATCGTATTCTAACGCATATATACAGAATCTAGAAGAATGGTTCTGAAGAATTTACTTACAGGGCAGCAGTGGAGAAAGAGACATAGAGAATAGACTTGTGGAGTTGGGGAGAGGGGAGGAGAGGGTGAGAGGTATGGAAAGAGTAACCTGGAAACTTACATTACCATATGGAAAATAGAGAGCCAGCGGGAATTTACTGCATGGCTCAGGAAACTCAAACAGGGGCTCTGTATCCACCTAGAGGGGTAGGATTGGGAGGGAAGTTCACAAGGGAGCGGGTATATGTATACCTATGGCTGATTCATGTTGAGGTTTGACAGAAAACAACAAAATTCTCTAGAGCAATTATCCTTCAATAAAAAAATAAGTTAAAAAATTATCTTTGTACTGTGTAGTCACTAAGTCATGTCCAACACACTGCAATCCCATAGACTGTAGTACTTCAGGCTTCCCTTCTTCACTATCTCCCAGAGTTTGCTCAAACTCATGTCCATTGAGTTGGTGATGCGATCCAACCATCTCATCCTCTGTCGTCCCCTTCTCCTCCTGCCCTTGACCTTTCCCAGCATCAGGGTCTTTTCCAATGAGTCAGCTGTTCACAAGAGGTGGCCAAAGTATTGGAGCTTCAGCTTTAGTCCTCCCAGCGAATATTCAAGGTTGATTTCCTTGTGGGAGGGGTGTTATTTCTGTTTATGCAACTAAAAAATAATTACCTGAGTAATTCTATATTAGTTTGCTCGGGTCTCCACAACAAAGTACTACAGACTGGGCGATTTAAACCAAGAAATGTATTTGCTCCCAGTTCTGTCCCTGGTGGCTCAGACGGTAAAGCATCTGTCTGCAATGCAGGAGACCCGGGTTCTATCCCTGGGTTGGGAAGATCCCCCTGGAGAAGGAAATGGCAGCCCACTCCAGTATTCTTGCCTGGAAAATCCCATGGACCGCAGAGCCTGGTAGGCTACCGTCCATGGGGTCACAAAGAGTTGGACATGACTGAGCGACTTCACTTTCACTTTTTCTGGGGGCTGGAAGTGCAAGATCAAAGGGTCTACAAAGTTGGTTTCTTCTGAGGCCTCTTCCCTCGGCTTATAGACAGCCATCTTCTCACTGGCTCCTCATTTTAACTTCATTACCTCTTTAAAGGCCCTACTTCTAAACATACATGTTGAGCTATGGTGGTGATGACTTCAACTTCCAAATCTGGGGAAATCAGATGCATCTGGAAAACAACCTCCTATGCCCAGATACTAGATGCAACTCAAGTTCTTAATTCAGTCACATCTGGATTCAACAGGCCTCCCTGGTGGCTCAGATGATAAAGAATCTGCCTGCAATGTGAGCATATTCTTGCCTAGATAATTCCATGGACAGAGGAGCTTGGTGGGCTACAGTCCATGAGGCCCAAAGAGTCGGACACTGGATTCAAATCAAGGCCAATCACTTCTAGCTCTGTGATCTAGTTAGAGAAGTCACTCAAGCAAACCTTCTGCCTCAGCCTCCGTGAAGTGAGGATAATGACTACACCTCATCAATTCCTGGCAATACACAGAAGGTAGTACGTGGAAACACTGCCTGGCACATAGGATCCTTTTATTTTCCTGGTGTTTAAGGTATATGCCTTTTCATGACCTTTCACTTAGGTTTGCCTAGAGCTGTGCCTTTCCTTTCTTTAGCTGTAACAGGCTTGAAAACTAGATCATTTAATTTGTTAGAATTAGTATAAAGACTCAGAAGCAAGGCCAAAGCCTTTCCTGCAAAGAAAGAATGGAAACTTCTACGTGTGGGATGTCGGATCTCTCTTCTGACTGACAGTTTACTTGCTTGTTTCTGGTGGAATTCCCTTCCTTGTTATCATTTCTTCTCTAGACACAATATATGGATTCACTACTGCAAGGAGATCCAACCAGTCCATCCTGAAGGAGATCAGCCCTGGGATTTCTTTGCAAGGAATGATGCTGAAACTGAAACTCCAATACTTTGGCCACCTCATGCGAAGAGTTCGCTGATTGGAAAAGACTCTGATGCTGGGAGGCATTGGGGGCAGGAGGAGAAGGGGACGACAGAGGATGAGATGGCTGGATGGCATCACTGACTCCATGGACGTGAGTCTGAGTGAATTCTGGGAGTTGGTGATGGACAGGGAGGCCTGGAGTGCTGCAATTCATGGGGTCGCAAAGAGTTGGACACGACTGAGCAACTGAACTGAACTGAACTGAACACATTTTAAATAAGGTAATCCCAATGTGAAGTGTAACTTTGTTACCATTTAAAAAAAAGTGTCACAAATTTGACCAAAACTAGTGATATACTATAATAATCATTTGTTCTAGAAGCAGCTATGGGTGGCAGTACCTAATTTAAACGTTGCAAACCACTTAAAAAACCACAAAGAAACCTGAAGAGCTAAACTGTTTTCTAGAAAGTTTTCTAAAAAGAAGTCAGGCACTTAGAACTCCTCTGACTGAACCGTTTCTTCCAAGCATTATTTTAAGCAGGAATTAGCAAACTTTCGGCAATGGCACCTCACTCCAGTACTCTTGCCTGGGAAATCCCATGGACGGAGAAGCCTGGTGGGCTGCAGTCCATGGGGTTGCTAAGAGTCAGACACGACTGAGCAACTTGACTTTCACTTTTCACTTTCATGCATTGGAGAAGGAAATGGCAACACACAGGGTTCTTGCCTGGAGAATCCCAGGGACAGGGGAGCCTGGTGGGCTACTGTCTATGGGGTCACACAGAGTCGGACACAACTGAAGCGACTTAGCAGCAGCAAGCAGCAGCAGCAGCAAACTTTCTACAAAAGGTTGAATAGTAAATATTTCAGGTCCCGCAGCCCTCTGGTTTCTGTCACAACTACTCAACTCTGCCAATGTAGGTAGAAAACAACTGTAATATATAAGAAAATGGGTGTGTGTCTGTGCATCTATAAAATTTGTTTATGGACGCTGAGATATGTTTTTCATAGTACTTTAACGGATCAGGAAGTACTTTTTCCCTTTTGACTTTTTAGAAAGCTATTTGAAAATGTAAAAACCATTCTTAGGAGACACAAAAACAGGTGGTGGGTTAGACTTGGCCCAGAAGTCACAGTTTACAGATGGTGACTGCAGCCAAGAAATTAGAAGACGCCTACTTCTTGGAAGAAAAGTTATGACCAACCTAGACAGTACATTCAAGCAGAGACATTACTTTGTCGACTAAGGTCCATCTAGTCAAGGCTATGGTTTTTCCTGTGGTCATGTATGGATGTGAGAGTTGGACTGGGAAGGAAGCTGAGCGCTGAAGAATTGATGCTTTTGAACTGTGGTGTTGGAGAAGACTCTTGAGAGTCCCTTGGACTGCAAGAAGATCCAACCAGTCCATTCTGGAGATCAGCCCTGGGTGTTCTTTGGAAGGAATGATGCTAAAGCTGAAACTCCAGTACTTTGGCCACCTCATGCGAAGAGTTGATTCATTGGAAAAGACTCTGATGCTGGGAGGGATTGGGGGCAGGAGGAGAAGGGGACGACAGAGGATGAGATGGCTGGTTGGCATCACTGACTCGATAGACATGGGTTTGGGTGAACTCAGGGAGTTGAAGATGGACAGGTAGGCCTGGCGTGCTGCACTTCATGGGGTAGCAAAGAGTCGGACACAACTGAGCGATTGCACTGAACTGATTCTATTCTAAAAGCTCAATTAAGTATTTGCTGTTAGTGATTATACATTTCTCCTTCTGAAAATAATCTGAAGACTAAGGATCCGTCAGGTATCTCCTATTACCTTTCCCCTCTTTCTCTTTTTGAAAAATACCAATGCTACCAACCTGGCTAAAACAAAGGCCACTGTAAAACAAGGTAAATTAAGTTCCTTTTCTGAGTTCTTTAAATACAAGTTTCAAAACATCTCTTCATAAACACTGATATAGCAGCATGCTACCAGTGGCAGAAAGGGGGACTCAGCAATCGTGTGAGTCCCATGCTCACAAGGCAGCAAAGGTCGTAATCTGCACTTCCATCATCCACCATCATGATAGACCCCTGTTTAGGGGAATGAATACAGAAACAAATGTGGGAATTCCCTGATGGTCCAGTGGGTAAGAAGTTGCCTTGCAATGCAGGAGACTGGGGTTCGATCCCTGGTCAAAGAACTAAGATTCCACATGAGGAGCAACTAAACCCAAACACCACACTACTGATCCCACGTGCCACAACTAGAGAGTCCATGGGTAGCAGGGAAATATCCTGCATGATGAAAAGAAGATCCCATGTGCTGCAAAGACTGGATACATCCAAATAAATAAACAGAGAAACAAATAAAATTTTTAGAAAAAGAAGCAAATCATAGTAACTGACATGACAACTCTTCTTCAGAATGAATGTGATCAACCATCATTTTATCTGGCTACTAAAGACAACTTTAATAAAAGTGACTTCTCACTCTCCAAGCATCACCTCAAGGTGCGTGCACCTCAACATGAGCATGCACACACTCAGTCGTGTTCAGCTCTTTGCGACCCCATGGACTGTAGCCCGCCAGGCTCCTCTGTCCATGGCATTTCCCAGGCAAGAATACTGGAGTGGGTTGCCATTTCTATTCCTGGGGATCTTCTTGACCCAAGGATGGAACCCTTGTCTATTGCATCTCCTGCACTGGCAGGCAGATTCTTTAACACTGTACCACCTGGGAAGTTCTAAGTGGGAAATAGCTGAGTCTGAAATAACCTGTGAGAAATGGAATTTTTCCTGCCATAACAGTAAACAAGGACATCTTCAGCCACTGCAGCCACCATGGACCATGAGCTGATGAGGAAACTCAGGATGGGAGTACAGGGTACTGGCCCAAGACAGATGAGGCACATATCAAAGTAATGAGCCCAGACTCCTCCATCTTCCCATAGACAAGCATCTTCCCTAGACAAGCACTAAATTCTTTAACCTGAGATATCTGGTTTTCCTTTAATTCGTAGCGTTAATCTTTTTCATGTTCAAGGCCCTTGGTTGCAAAACTTCTACATAACCTGGCTCCCCCCCTTGCCTCCTCAGAGCAGTTCTCTCATGGTCTCTTGAGATGCTATCTCCTGGGCTTGAAGTCCTAAAAATTCCCACCAAGTGAAACATAACTCTCAACTTTTAGACTGTGAGTATTTCTTAAGCCCACATCTCCTTCCCTTTGAAAAAGTGAAACTGTACTTTCTTCCATCCTCATGATTTCTATGTGGACATTGCTATATCTTTTAAAAAAAATCAAAAAGTAAAGAGATGTTAAATGATTTTCTGGAAATTATTCAGAGTCTTTGGCAAAGGAGAGAATGAAAAGGACATGACTGAATTATCAACTCAAGGCTTATTCCCAACAGGCCATGAAGACTTTACCCACTTATTTCCATAAATGGAAACTTGTGTTTTCTGGGATGAGAAGGTTCTGCCATAAAATGTTCATGTTCTGTATTATGACGATGACTATCAAGAACCACATTTTTGTAACAGGAATTGTTATCATTCTGGCCAGGCCAAGGGCTGACCACACTGACTGACTGGGCAATGATAATCTCTGTGAGTTGCCATCCACTAAGGTGGAAGAGTTAAAAAAAAAAAAATCACAGCATGTCTAGGGGATGGACAAGTCATTAAGAATCTGCCTGCCAACGCAGGGGATGTGAGTTCAGTCCCTGGTTAGGGAACTAAGATCCCACATGGCATGAGGCAAATAAGCCTGAGTGCCTTAAACAAGACCTAGCACAGCAAAAATAAATTTTAAAAATTAAAATTAAAAAAAAATCTACCTGAAGAAAAGCATAAACCACAATTCCAATTGATCTCAGTTGCCTGGTCCTTTTCTGGAATACACTTTGCTGGTAAGGAAGCATAATGTATTGACTAAAAATCACCTGATCCCCTGCTACAAAACCAGTAAACACATGGAGCATCAAACGTGGCAGAAGCTGAGTCAATACAAAACCAGGGGATGAGTCAATACAAAACCAAGAGAAGAGTATCTTTGATTCAGACCACAATTCTACATTTAAATAGAATTCTATTTAAATCAATAAATTCTATTTTATCAATAATAAGAATTCATTGCTTTGCTAATTTTACAAACCAAGAGGCAATCCTTTTTCATCTAGTTTATCCTTAAGTACTCCTTGCACTGATTTCCTAAATGAACTCTTGTTTTGCCTGAATACACACTTTCTTAGGAACTACAATGCAATCTGAATACCAATAATAAGACATCTTTTCGCATCTTTTTTTCTTTTTTTAACAAGAACTGTGGATTTTTGTAATTGGAAAAAGGGACAGAAGGGAATCTGAGGAATAATAGTCTGTTCAAGATGTAAACTAATATATTTGACATTTAACTACGTGCCCGTGATGTTGAGATTGTACATGGGCTGTGTCAGTGATGGAAGTGTTCTGCCCAGGAGCAGCAGACCTGTCCTTTTCCTCATAACACTGTCCTTACTCTGTTACTTAGAAAGTACTAAAAGTTATCATCATTCTCCATAATATTTACCCAACATTGTGACCCAGTTGTAGATCTTCTGCAGCTCTGTGAAACCACTTGCTTTTGCAGAGAAAAAAACGATTCCCAATTTAGCACATACTCCAAGGAAAGGCACCCTGAGTTCTGGGGAACAGAGCCAGGAAAGACAAAGAAAGCAGAACTGGAGGGGAGGGAAGGGAGGGGAGAGGAGGGGGGGAAAAAAGCTCAAGAGGAGTGTCGGAAAAGTTAAAAAGTAAAATAACAGGTCTGCCTTAAGGCTACTTTTAAAAAGTGTCTCAAACTAGAAGTCTACTTCTTTTTATTGCAGGGCAAACTCAAGTCAGTTTAGTAGTTCACTCCACACTTCTGAATCACTGTTTCACAGGATACCTGGATAGCTTACCATTACTCATTACCAAATAATTACCTAAACAATCAACTGGGTTTAGCCCAAGGGGGTTATAAAGAAATAAACCGCGAGAGGCAGAGGGGGGGTGGGGAGAGGAAGAGTCCGAGAAACAGAGAGCTGATTCACCTGTAAAGGTGGGGGTGGGGTACCACACGTCCCTGGCAGGGAAATCACAAGGCTTAGGTTCCAAGCCAAGACGGACTGTTCAAAGAACTGATCTGCGCTGGATGCTCGAGATCACTTTCCCGGGTCCAAATTCCAATGGGTAACAACTCCCCTTAGGTGTCCGTGCCCCACTTAGCCACGGCTGGGACAAGTCAGCCTTCTCCACCCAGCCTGGCACAGTTACGACGCCCTGAGGCGTAGGGACGGCCTTCGCCCGCCTCCAGGACACCCGCCTTTCGCGAACGTGCTGCCAGGTAAGCCGTGCGAGCCAAGCGGTGCTTGGAAGTTGAACGGTGGCCTCGGACACTTAAAGTTGGAAAACCCCAAAACTGCTGAATCAGGGTGCCCCCATTTTGCCTGCTCACGGGCTGTCGGATGCTCCTTTCCCTCACCCCTCCTCCCGCTCCGAAAAGCAATCGGATCCGCCTTTGCGCTCAAAGGTCACCTGCGAAGAGCAGAATGATGTCACTCGGCTTACCCCGAAAGGGCCCCCACGTAGAAAAGAGCCGAAACACCGCCGTATCATGAAAAGACAGGCTCCCTAAGACAGGCTCCCTCCGGAAAGTGACCCTTCCGCGCGTTAAAGGTTCGGCAGCCCTCCCCCCCGAGACGCGGGCGGGAGAAAGGTGAGAGCCCTCGGAGCACCCGAGAGTTTCCACCAGCCCGGGCCTCACCGCGCGGCCGCCAGGACTGCACGACTCCAAGAGGGCAGTTCGAGGTAGAGTGTCGCGAACCAAAGAA
>SJYF01001114.1:1772629-1785435 GCA_006410515.1 Procapra przewalskii | reverse complement strand
CCATTGTTTACAGCAGTCTTTTTTCTACAGTCAGTTTCCTGAGTGATGTGAAAGTAGGATTTTGCCAGTTGTAGGAAAGGGTAAAGAAACAAGAGGATCAAAAGTAGAATCATAAGTAGATTAGTTTAAAAGATGAGCCATGATATCTAGGCTGCTGAGGGAAGGAAATGGGCTTCCCTTGTGGCTCAGCTGGTAAAAAAATCCACCTGCAATGTGGGAGACCTGGGTTCAATCCCTGGGTTGGGAAGATCCCCTGGAGAAGAGAAAGGCTACCCGCTCCAATATTCTGGCCTGGAGATGTCCATGGACTGTATAGTCCATGGGGTTACAAAGAGCTGGACATGACTGAGCAAATTTCACTTTCACAGGGAAGGAAATGAAGGTATTAGAGTGCTAAAAATCCAGTGTAAATGGAAGAATTGAGCAACTAATGGTCTCCATAAGATAAAAGGCTGAAAATAGTTGAAACATGGTGGTGGCGAATGAAAGGAGGAGGACAATGTAGTTACAGAGAAGGGTATTTATTTCAGAAGGGTGCAGTAAGCTCTGGGCGACGACAATTTGTAGAACTTGCTGTTTTTTTAGTTGCTAAGTCATGTCCAAATCTCTGACCCCATGGACTGCAGCATACCAAGCCTCCCTGTCCCTCACTAACTCCTGGAGTTTGCTCAAACTCATTCCCATAGAAGCAATGATACCATCAACTGTCTCATTCCCTATCACCCCCTTCTCTCACCCTCAATCTTTCCCAGCATCAGGGTGTTTTCCAATGAGTGGGTTCTTGGCATCAGGTGGCCAAAGTATTGGAGCTTCAGCATCAGTCCTTTCAATGAATATATAGGGTTGATTTCCTTTAGGGTTTATTGGTTTTATCTCCTTGCTGTCCAAGGGCCATTGATAAAGTGGAGGGAAGAAAGTCACTGGAGCAGGGACTTCCCTGGTGGTCCAATGGTTAAGACTCCATGCTTCCAATACAGGGGGCAAAAGTTCAATCTTCAGTTAGGAATCTAATATCTTACATGCCATTCAGTGTGACCAAAAAAATCTTTTTACGTCACTGATAAGCCTGGAGTCTAGGATTGTGTATGCTGATATTGAAGACAAAGAAGACAATGCCAGGACAGGGGTCAAGTAAGAGTGTGTGCCAGTAGCAGAAATCTTCAGTTTCAGGAGCGAGTGGGAGATTAGTAGATAGCAGAGATGACGATTAAAGGAAGAAACACCACCATAAAGACTGACTCCCCAACTGCCGTTCCTTTTTCTGAAGGGACAAATTGATGGAAGAACTTAAGACTGACACTGATCCTGTCTCCAGCCCTGAGATGTAGTAGAATGAGCAGCATCTGCCAAGGACTGTCAAGAACATACCAAGAGGTCTGGGCTTCAGGAAGGGAAGAAGGCAGAGGGTGTTCTCTGATTGGAATAAGGAAGTAGGGAAAGTGGCTTTGGTGAAAATCCCAAAAGATAGGCAGGGGACTTTGCACCGGAGAGTAGCAATGCACACTGCAGTTACAGGAGAGGAAGCCCAGACTTCCCCGCAGCAAGAAGCCCTTCCTGCAGGTAAGAGCAGGGGAGAGGAAGGACACACAGAGGAGCCGACATCTGGCAAGGTGACGAAGAAGAGAGAGAACTGCGTCTGACAGAACTAGTTAGAGGAGAACTAACTGATCTCAAGGTTTCCAAACTAGTGCAAAGAAGCTTGAGTGAAGGTGCAGCTGAATCTCAAAGGCTGGCTGGCCTCTGCTGGTGGTCAACCTGGCCACCAGGCAACGCTTTCTGCTTCTGCTCACCTTCCCATTACCCTCTACCCCTCCCCCACTGCTCACCGATGCAAGAACACAGTCACTTTCTTTTATTATTATTAATATTTTTAAAATGTTTTTGGCTGTGCTGAGGGGTTTGTGGGATCTTAGTTTTCTGATCAGGAATCAAACCCATGCCCCCTTGGAGTGGAAGCATGGCATCCTAACCACTGGACCACCAGGGGAGTCTCAGTCACTGTCAACTTGGAAAACGTTGTCACAGGAAACGAGCACCAGCCTTGCCCCATCTTTGTTCTACTCTCTGAAAATATAGTACAGGCTTTCATTCTCACTTGGCCATTAACTTAATTTCAGAACACTTTTTCTTTTAAACACCTTTCACTTTTCCTTAAATAACTTCACTTTTTATTTCCTGCTTTAAAGTTTGTAGATAGAGGCTTCCCTGGTGGTCCCGTGGTCAACTCCACACTTCCAATGCAAGGGGCATGGGTTTGATCCCTGGTCAGGGGAGATCCCACATATGTCATGGTATGACCAAAAAGCAATTAAACAAATAAAGTTTGTAGATAATTTCCATGTGGATCATTCATCAGATACATTCATTACAGGAATTGCATTACAATATCTGTAGAAGTATGTAAGGCATTATTAACCAATTTTTACTGATGAGTAAATAAAGAAGAAGGGAAAATGCTTTTTCAAGAGCATCTTTGGTCAAAGCTCTTTCAGTGTCCTAGAGGAGCCCTATCCTTTGAATTGCAGTGTCATAGAGCATGGTTTACAAGGTTGCTCTGAAACATGCCTATAAAACGATGGTGATGTGCTTTGTGATGCATTTAAAAATGAAACCCAAGGACTTGGTAATAATAGTTTCCTGTCACTATACTTTGTCATCTTTCAAGGATTTTTTAAATCGCTGAGAAATATATTTATTCTTTGCTGAAACACATAAATGCAGATGAAAGTGACAGATAATCAATAATGAGAATGATGAATGGTGGTGAGTGCATTGGAAACAATGGGCATGTTTTGGTGTGTCGTTAGCACAAAATAGTCGCTGGGGAAAAAATAAGCATTGATAGACCTCAGTGCTTCTAAGATTTTTATCATTCTGACAGACTTTCAATCCAGATTTCAGAATGGCAAAACCTTCTGAAATGGCAGAATGGCAAAACATTTCAATCCAGATTTCAGAATGGCAAAACCTTCCTGAGTGAGCAACTCTTAGAATGGATGCCGCACTTAAGTGTTTGGAGATCAGGGAAGGAGAGATTTTTGAACTGATTTTCAGTCTTATGCAAACAAACTTGGCCAGAATGATAAGAAGTAAAAATGCCCCAAATGTCCATGCCTTCAAGCAAAACAGGTTAAGATGAACGATTTGGTGATGAACGATTTGGTATATAAATCCTAATAAACACGGAATGACTGCAAATATTTACTTGGGTTTTCTAGTAAGCATTTTACACTTTAAGATATTCAGTTGAATCATATGAAACTGCAGTTTTTATGCATAAGATGATGGTCAAATATAAGCAAATTTATATGGTTCAAAGTAATTTTTATCTAAAATATGAGATGGTCGGAACCTACATTGTGATTCACACTCTCCTACAGAAACCTTAAAAAAATAAAAGCTTTGGTATTTCCCTTGGTCAGCCTCTTCTTTCTGTGAAGCAGGTAACCGCTAAAACCTAAGAGCTTTCTCTGCACTTCAGCTCTTAATTTTTCAGGCTGATACTCATCCCCACTCTGCTCATGTTGTTTGAGCTGTTTCCAAGAGGAAAGAGACGGCGACAGAACTGAAAAGATAACCTAAAACCCCGTGAAGAAATTCTTGACCCAGCTCTGATTAACTTATACCTTAGTGTTCTGTATCAACTAATCACCCATAGTGATTTAAGAGGTAAATACACCTGGAAAACTTTGTCCTCTCCATAGAGAACAGACTTGTGGTTGCAGGGGGCAGGTGGGGAGGGTAGGGATGGAGCAGGAGTTTGAGAATGTAAGCTTTTATACATATTGTGGATAAACAACAAGGTCCTACCATGTAGCATAAAGTACATTCAATATCTTATAATAAACCATGGAAAAGAATATATATTAAAAGTGTAGCAAAAATTAACACAACATTGTAAATCAACTATACTTCACTTAAAAATATTAAGTCCTTTCCTTTCTTTATTTTTCTAGAGTTCAGTTCAGTTCAGTTCAGTTACTCAGTCCTGTCCAACCCTTTGCGACCCCATAAATTGCAGCACGCCAGGCCTCCCTGTCCATCACCAGTTCCCGGAGTTCACTCAAACTCACGTCCATCGAGTCACTGATGCCATCCAGCCATCTCATCTTCTGTCGTCCCCTTCTCCTCCTGCTCCCAATCCCTCCCAACATCAGTCTTTTCCAATGAGTCAACTATTCACATGAGGTGGCCAAAGTACTGGAGTTTCAGCTTCAGCATCAGTCCTTCCAGTGAACACCCAGGACTGATCTCTTTTACGATGGACTGATTGGACCACCTTGCAGTCCCAGGGACTCTCAAGAGTCTTCTCCAGCACCACAGTTCAAAAGCATCAACTCTTCAGCCCTCAGCTTTCTTCACAGTCCAACTTTCACAGCCATACATGACCACTGGAAAAAACCATAGCCTTGACAAGACGGGCCTTTGTTGACAAAGTAATGTCTCTGCTTCTGAATATGCTATCTAGGTTGGTCATAACTTTCCTACCAAGGAGTAAGCGTCTTTTAATTTCACGGCTACAGTCACCATCTGCAATGATTTTGGAGCCCCAAAAATAAAGTCTGACACTGTTTCCACTGTTTCCCCATCTATTTGCCATGAAGTGGTGGGACCAGATGCCTTGATCTTAGTTTTCTGAATGTTGAGCTTTAAGCCAACTTTTTCACTCTCTTTCACTTTTATCAAGAGGCGCTTTAGTTCTTCACTTTCTGCCATAAGGGTGGTGTCATCTGCATATCTGAGGTTGCTGACATTTCTCCCGGCAACCTTGATTCCAGCTTGTGCTTCTTTCAGCCCAGCATTTCTCATGATGTACTCTGCATAGAAGTTAAATAAGCAGGGTGACAATATATAGCCGTGACATCCTCCTTTTCCTATTTGGAACCAGTCTGTTGTTCCATGTCCAGTTCTAACTGTGGCTTCCTGACCTGCATACAGGTTTCTCGAGAGGCAGGTCAGGTGGTCTGATATTCCCATCTCTTTCAAAATTTTCCACAGTTTATAGTGCTCCACACAGTCAAAGGCTTTGGCACAGTCAATAAAGCACAGATAGATGTTTTTCTGGAACTCTCTTGCTTTTTTGATGATCCAGCAGATGTTGGCAATATGATCTCTGGTTCCTCTGCATTTTGCAAACTCAGCTTGAACATCTGGAAGTTCACAGTTCACATGTTGCTGAAGCCTAGCTTGGAGAATTTTGAGCATTACTGTCCTACTGTGAGATGAGTGCAATTGTGCGGTAGATTGGGCATTCTTTGGGATTGCCTTTCTATGGGATTGGAATGGAAACTAACTTTTCCAGTCCTGTGGCCACTGCTGAATTCTCCAAATGTGCTGGCATATTGAGTGCAGCACTTTCACAGCATCATCTTTGAGGATTTTAAATAGATTAACTGGAATTCCATCACCTCCAATAGCTTTGTTCATAGTGATGCTACCTAAGGCCCACTTGACTTTGCATTCCAGGATGTCTGGCTCTAGGTGAATGATCACCCATCATGATTATCTGGGTCGTGAAGATCTTCTTTATTTTAGGTGATAATTATTCCATCTATAAACAGCGTTTGTCTATTCTTTTTTCACCAGAATCCTTCTTGTTTCTTATACTTTTGAGGTTGCAGTTGTTAACTTTTAACACAGTGGTGCAGAGCAGGAAAACTTGACTTGCTCAAGGCATAAATGAGAGTATTTTTCTCATGTGCCAAGTATGACTTTAATTTTGCTAGATAGTGTTTATCAAATTAGAATGTCATCTTTCTTCCTAACTTTTAAGATGAAAGCTAGAGTTTTAATCTGTTAAAAGTGTGAGTTACATTAATAGATTTTCTAATGCTGAAATATCTTTGTCTTCATGGGGAAAGATATTTGATGATATCAGATTCAATTTATTCATATTTTATAGAAGACTTTTTTACAGGATTAGTCTGTACAGTTGGCCCCTGAACAATATGAGGGTCAAGGATGTCAACACTTACATTGGATTTTCTTTTCTCATGCTCCATCGACTGCTTAAAATTATGCCACACTGCCGGGAGCCAGCATGAGGAATCCCGTCTGTGGCAAATGTCATGAGGAAAGAAGCCCGACAAAACGCAAAGGTGTGATCTGGCTTTAGGGGTTCCCCCTGGATTTTCTTGAGCATCTACCCCAAAACCAGAGTCTGTCTGCTTTATTGTTCTGTGCTTTCCACTCTTCTGACACTCTCTGGAAAGAGTTAACTCAGGGCTTCAGTTAACAGTCTCCTGCAAAAGGAGTGTCTCAGCTCAAACCCCTCTGATGGCTCTCTAACTTGCCTGACAGTTAGAGACTTTTTATGACTTGTGAATTGTTTACAGCCCCCAACTGTGAGAGGCATGGGAAGCCTAAAACATAAAGCCTTTCAAAGAGTTAAAAGTTATTAGATGTAAGATTTCACTGTTGAGCCAATGCTGGTTGCTAAGTTCCCATATCTCTTATCCACTGTGCACCTGGGAGCACATTTGTTAACATAGTTAGAATGTAAGAAAAAACAAATGTAGCCTTGAAACTGACCACATCAGAATTTTGAGCTAATTGGTTCTTTCTTTGTTGTAACTTACTACAACTTTGCTTCGTGAAAATGTAACTTTGTTTGATACTTTCTGAGGCTGACATAGGTTAAAAATATAAAGAAAAAACACTTCAAGGGAAAACAAGTTTTCTGGTTGAGCAGCCTTTATCAAAAGACGGTCTTAAAATGTTTCACAGGCCTCCAAGCCCAGAAGATAATGTACACAACATCATTTGTGGGAAAGGTATAAAAGTCCTTTTAAAAAATAAAGTTACTGGGGCCTCGCTCACTGAAGCAGCTTGGTCTCCCCATGTCTTCTTTACTTTCTGGCTGAATTCCCATCAGGAACATGGAGGCTTGCCATGTCTACTTACTTTTGCTGGCTTCTAAGACCCACAAGAAAGGAGCCCAAGGTGGGGCGCCCTCCCATATTCAAACGGGCGCCAGTGGCCTAACGTAGATGATGCAAACCTCTTGTCTCGAGGTTTTATTAGTTCTCCATGCAAACCAAGTTATTCAGCATCTTTTCTCCACTATTTTTCCTACTACACTATTCTTTCCTAATCTAATCTTATATTGCTAATTAAATAAATCTCTCTTCACCAACTCCTTCCACCCTTCGAATTCCCTGGATCCACCGGGGCTGGACTCCAGCACCACACTTTGGTTGCCTTTCTGTATGGACCAAGATTCTTTTTTCTCCTATGGTTATAGTTTATCTTGGAGCTTTAAATTGCCCTTGTCTCTTGCATCAGATCATTATTGTTTTATAAGAGTTTCCTCATTCTTTCAATTATATGCTGTTTTGGCGATAATGTATTTCTTCAGCTCTGGTTCTCTTACTCCATACTGGGCTGGTTAATCTTTAGCTCTGCAGCATAGCACACACTCTGAGATTTCACTGCTCTCCTGGGAAGAAACCACTGCTTTTGGTTCTCCAGATCTTCTATTTTTGGGGTTTATTTCCCTGGGCTCTGGAATATACCTTCAAGTAGCTTGCAGAGAAAAGGGTGGGAAGTAAAGTCATCTGAGTAAAAAGATCCTTAGTTGAGCCTCATAATTCATCAGTTCAGTTCAGTTCAGTCACTCAATTGTGTCCAACTCTTTGCAACCCCATGAATCACAGCATGCCAGGCCTCCCTGTCCATCACCAACTCCCAGAGTTTACTCAGACTCATGTCAATCGAGTCAGTAATACCATCCATCCTCGGTCATCCCCTTCTCCTCCTGCCCCCAATCCCTCCCAGCATCAGAGTCTTTTCCAATGAGTCAACTCTTCGCATGAGGTGGCCAAAGTATTGGAGTTTCAGCTTCAACATCAGTCCTTCCAATGAACACCCAGGACCGGTCTCCTTTAGGATAGACTGGTTGGATCTCCTTGCAGTCCGAGGGACTCTCAAGAGTCTTCTCCAACACCACAGTTCAAATGCATCAATTACTCGGCCCTCAGCCTTCTTCACAGTCCAACTCTCACATCCATACATGGCGACTGGAAAAACCATAGCCTTCACTAGACGGACATTTGTTGATAAAGTAATGTCTCTGCTTTTTAATATACTATCTAGGTTGGTTGTAACTTTCCTTCCAAGGAGTAAGCATCTTTTAATTTCATGGCTGCAATCACCATCTGCAGTGATTTTGGAGTCCCCATAAATAAAGTCTGAAACTGTTTCCATTGTTTCTCATCTATTTCCCATGAAGTGATGGGACCAGATGCCATGATTTTAGTTTTTTGAATGTTGAGATTTAAGCCAACTTTTTCACTCTCCCCTTTCACTTTCATCAAGAGGCTCTTTAGTTCTCTTTCACTTTCTGCCATAAAGTTGCATATCTGAGGTTATTGATATTTCTCCCGGCAATCTTGATTCCAGCTTGTGCTTCTTCTAGCCCAGCATTTCTCATGATGTACTCTGCATATAAGTTAAATAAGCAGGGTGACAATTCTTTCTAGAGTTAAAGGAGAACAAAGATAGTATTCCCCCACTCTTTCTTTATATTTTATCCAGTTTGGGAATTCCTTTTACACAATTTGAAATGCTATGAATATACCCTGTGGTCAGCTAGACCATGTAATGAAGAATGATTATACTAGTGTTTATACAAGGAAATATTGCCATGGATACTTGATGTTGAGTTCATAAGGGGAAATTTGTCATTTGTGAAATTATAGTTACAAAACATTTTGTACATGAAGTTAGGCACTTTCATCAAAAGCAAGGAATCTTCCCTTTTTAGTTTCAACTGTGTTGAGCATTAGTTTCAACCGTCAGTGAGTCTTCTGTTTTGTTTTGTTTTGTTTTTCATGCCAGTGTAACAAACCTAGGCATATTCCAACAAGGCATCACTGAGAATACTTAAAATTCACATGGCTACAGGCACTGGCTTCATTTACAAGAAATTTTCTAAGGGAAAAAGTAGTGAACCCTGGAAAACTTTTTGCAGTAAATCAATATAATAAATTAGAGCTGACATACTATTTTTAATTGCCCATAAAGAGACAATAGCAAATCATCCCAATGTGTATATTTCCCCACAGAGTTAACAGAGAGAAACATGAACATTCTGTATACAGAAACATGAACATTTGGCAAATCACTGTGACTTCACTGGGTGTTTATAATGATTTCAGTAGCTTTATTTAGCCATCTTTCATCTCCGAAAAATGCATATTCAAGATTTCTGTCATGTTTTGGCATTCGGCTTTTAAAAATGGATTAGGGATTTTCTCAACAAATGTTAACTGGAGATGTGAAGAAATGAGGAGAAGAGATCTGAAGCAGAAATCTTACTGGCCCCATGTTCTAATCAGCACTGCTGACTATTACAGACATTCACACACCAGGCTTTCAAACCAACCTGTTGACAGAGACTTTACTTCTGTTATAAGAAGCTGAAATAGGATGCATCATAAGAATATTTTCCCCATGTGTTTTAGCATTATTAACAATGAACAAAAATATTATTAACAGAATTTATAGTTTTTTCCATAAGATAATTTTATATCTACAGACTATATATATAACAAATAAATTTAAAATATATGTGTATAAAGGGATAAGTCCCTTAATATTACATTGACAAAACACACACACACACACATACACACACACACACACACACACACACACACACATATATATATTTAAATTCAGCTACACCAGGTCTTAGTCGCACTATATGGGATCTTTAGTTGTGGCATGCAAACTCTTAGCTGTGGCATGTGGGATCTAGTTCTGTGACTGGAGATTGAACCCAGGCTTCCTGCATTGGCAGCTCAGAGCCTTAGCCACTGGACCACCAAGGAAGTCCCCCAGATTAATTTTTCTGAATATTGTGTTCCACCCAACCACAACCTATCACATTAAAGTGCATGCAGCCTAACTATGACTTTAATTCATTCTGTAATAATGGTGCTTTTGCATTGGTTTTGAGGTTGGGAGAGTCTGTGCATGGACCTTTTATCAGTGGGCTTTCCATTCCCTTTTCCTCTATAGATTTTCAGGTCATATTCCTCACTGGTTTTCAGAGTTAGGTGTTTGGGGGATTTGTTTCTCCTGTGTGTGTCTAGGGGCTGAGGTGTCTAATGTGGAATTGCAGTACCCTATTTCTCAGTGAAAAGATCCATACCTTTGTAACCCTTCTCAATCTTGGGTCACCATGGCTGGGCAGGGTTTTTCCTTGGTGAGACTATATCTCTGCCTTGCCTGCCATATCAGTTCTAGCCTTTAACACTCTGTTGTAGAGACTCTATTCATCTGGTTTTCAGGTCCCTTTCCAAGGGAATTATTCCATATATAGCTGTAGCTTTGTTGTGTCTGGTAGGATGGGTGTTACATTGGGCTCTTGAATCCTCCCTCCTTATTCTATTTTAGACACAGAACAGTCCTGACCACCCACCTTAAAAACTAAAACATTCACGATAGCACTGATTCCTCTGGCAAGATACCCTGTTAGCTATAGCCCTTCTTTGCCTTCCCTCAGAATTGACCACTATTTTGAAATTAGTGTTGATCATTCCCTGCATTTCATTTGTAATTTTGCTATCTTTCAATTCCAAACAGCAACCCTAAAGCTAATCTTTCTATTCAAACCATCCTTCTATTGAGGACTATTTAAGTTGCATTCACATGAGTCATGACTGTCAATACAGCAATAATATTTTCAAGTGATATCTTTGTGCTATTTATTCTTCTCATTTGGAGACATGAAATACATTCCCATTTTTTGGCTATTTGAAAAATTATTCTTCTCTAAAACTTAATGATTTTCTTCATATGGATATTCCATTCATCTTTAGATACGTAACACTTTTTATTGATAATGAGAATTGAAGCTTGCTTCAATGGTATTTGCAGTTAGGCTTTTGTTGATACATAGTGAGGCTGGTGGAGAAGGCGATGGCACCCCCCTCCAGTGCTCTTGCCTGGAAAATCCCATGGGTGGAAGAGCCTGGTGGGCTGCAGTCCATGGGGTCGCAAAGAGTCAGACTTGACTGAGCGACTTGACTTTCACTTTTCACTGTTATGCATTGGAGAAGGAAATGGCGACCCACTCCACTGTTCTTGCCTGGAGAATCCCAGGGACGGGGGAGCCAGGTGGGCTACTGTCTCTGGGGTTTCACAGAGTCAGACAAGACTGAAGCGACTTAGCAGCAGCAGCAGCAGCAGTGAGGCTGGAAACTAGCCTCTTTGCATCTGCCAAATCAAATCTTGGAGACAGGATATTGGATGAAATGGAAAAGAACCACTTTATTGCTTTGCCAGGCAAAGGGGAGCACAGCTAACTCATTCCTCTCAAAACCATATGTTCCCATTCTAGAGGAATTTGGTGAGAAGTTTCATAGCAAGCTTCAAGGTTTAGGGTGTGTTAGGGCCTGCACGCCTTTAATCTGGCCTCAGGTGATCTAATGAAGTTCTGTGGTTTCTTTAATTTAGCACCAGGTGGTCTCCTAATGAGCTTCTCCAGTTCCTTTAAATTGGAATGAAGAATGCTAATATTTTCCATTTGGGGGGGATTCTAGATCTGCAGAAGAGCTCAGAGATATTGCTATGCATAGAGGCAGAACCAGGATCCTGCACCAAGGCTGCACTACTGTTTCTTGGCTGCTTCTCACTTGTCCCTGCATCCCCTCCTTTCCCTGATTAACAGCTGTTTCAATCCGTCCTCAGGAAGGTTATAGAGGCAGGAGTCTGTTCCTTACAAACAAGAAATGGGAGACATGGAATGGCTCCCTTGCACAGGAACCCCACAGGGTCCTACTCAGTTCTAAAATTTTGAGTGTTGATTTTGTATCCAGTCTCCTTACTATTCTTTAGTTCTCACAATGTCTCATTTTTGGTTTTAATGGATTTTATTTTTAGTTCAGTTCAGTCACTCAGTCGTGTCTGACTCTTTGTGACCCCATGGACTGCAGCACACCAGGCCTCCCTGTCCAACACCAAATCCCAGAGTCCACCCAAACCCATAGCCATTGAGTCAATGATGCCATTCGGCCATCTCATCCACTGTCGTCACCTTCTCCTCCTGCCCTCAATCTTTCACAACTTCAGAGTCTTTTCCAATGAGTCAGCTCTTCGCATCAGGTGGCCAAAGTATTGGAGGTTCAGCTTCAACATCAGTCCTTCCAATGAACATCCAAGACTGATCTCCATTAGAATTGTCTGGTTGGATCTCCATACAGTCCAAGGGACTCTCAGGAGTCTACTCCAACACCACAGTTCAATAGCATCAATTCTTTGCTGCTCAGCTTTCTTTATAGCCCAACTCTCACACTGTGACCACCGGAAAACCATAGCCTTGACTAGACGGACGTTTGTTGACAAAGTAATGTCTCTACTTTTCAATATTCTGTCTAGGTTGGTAATAACTTTCCTTCCAAGTAGTAAGTGTCTTTTAATTTTATGGCTGTGGTCACCATCTGCACTGATTTTGAAGCCCAGAAAAATAAAGTCAGCCACTGTTTCCCCATCTATTCCCATGAAGTGATGGAACCAGATACCATGATCTTAATTTTCTGAATGTTGAGCTTTAAGCCAACTTTTTCACTCTCCTCTTTCACTTTCATCAAGAGGGTCTTTAGTTCTTCACTTTCTGCCATAAGGGTGGTGTCATCTGCATATATGGGGTTATTGATATTTCTACCGGCAATCTTGATTCCAGCTTGTACTTCTTCCAGTCCAGTGTTTCTCATGATGTACTCTGCATATAAGTTAAATAAGCAGGGTGGCAATATACAGCCTTGACGTACTCCTTTTCCTATTTGGAACCAGTCTGTTGT
>SJYF01001114.1:1734639-1755687 GCA_006410515.1 Procapra przewalskii | reverse complement strand
ATTTTTATTAGGATCTTGATAAAACTGTGCATATTTTTTAATACTTCATTCTACGTTACAATACTGTATTGGTTTTGCCATACATCAACATGAATCAGCCACAGGTGTACACGAGCTCCCAATGCTGAAGCCCCTTCCCACCTCCCACCCCATATCATCTCCCTGGATCATCCCGTGCGCCAGCCCCAAGCATCATAGACTGGCGCTTCGTTTCTTATATGATAGTATACATGTTTCAATGCCATTTCCCCAAATCATCCCACCCTCTCCCTCTCCCTCAGAGGCCAAAAGTCCGTTCTATACCTCTGTGCCTCTTTTGTTGTCTCACATACAGGGTCATCATTACTATCTTTCTAAATTCCATATATATGTGTCAGTATACTGTATTGGTGTTTTTCTTTCTGGCTTACTTCACTCTGAGTAATCAGCTCCAGTTTCATCCATCTCATTAGAACTGAGTCAAATTTATTCTTTTTAAGGGCTGAGTAATACTCCATTGTGTATATGTACCACAGCTTTCTTATCCATTCATCTGCTGATGGACATCTAGGTTGTATAGCAGTGTATACATGTCAATCCCAAATTCCCAATATATCGCTCCCTCCCTTTTATCCAGGGAGCCATAAATTCCTTCTCTAAGAGTCTGTGTTTATGTTTTATAAGTAAGTTCATTTATTTTGTTATTTTTAGAGTCCACATTTAAGTGACATCTTATGATATTTGTCTTTCTCTGTCTGACCTACATCACTTAAGTATGATAATCTCTAGCTTCTGCAAATGGCATGGCTTTATTCTTTTTTTTATGGCTGAGTAATATTTCATAGACAGAGGAGCCTGGTGGGCTACAGTTTATGGGGTTGCAAAGAGTAGGTCACAACTTAGTGACTGAAAACAACAACAAATATTCCAATTCCACTCCTTACTAACTTCTTGACATTCGTTTCTCTGTGTCTTATTTGCTTTATCTGTACAATGGGAACAAAAATGTAACAACCATTAGAATTGTTTGGGAGACTGTTTTGAGGATTCTTTTGAGTATTAACTGATACAATATATGTAGTACTTATGGAAGGGCTTATACAAATATTAGCTGTCATTACTACTACTTTGGAAACTGTAGCATCTAATGGAACACTTTGAAAAATCTCTGCTCCAAGGAACTGAAATATTTATCAGGTAGCTCTGTGTTCCTAGGGTAGAAAAGAGGGTTTGTAGGGAATTTTGGCAGTGTGTTTATATCAAACACTTACTTTTGATTTCTGGTTGTATTAAAGTCACAGAGCAACAAGTATTAGTCCAAGTCCACTATCAGTGCAAGTCATTAAGCTGAGTCTCCCTATAAATTCCTTGATTTCTCATTTTTTAAAATTTCTTCTCCCCTCATCTCTGTGACCCATTTGTCTTCTTCTCTTCCCTGTGTCATCTTTTCTCTTGCATTTCTTTGATTATAATCTATTAAATCTGTACTAAATTATTTTTTATATTGAAGCTGGGAAATTAGGAACCTCTGCAAAGGTAATATTGAAAGCACATTTAGTTAGTCTGATGTTATAACCAGGAAATTAAACTTTGAAGTTATTATTCTGCCTTGATATTGTTTTCCTTATTCTTAACTGTGGGAAAATGAGTGATCTACTTGAAACATGGCCACATTTGACTACAGAGGAAATTGCTTTTGTTTCTGAGGTTTGCCAATCTGAATGTATTTCTATTTAGGCATGTTATTTCATCTTAGTTTTCTACTGGCTGCAAGTCAAAAAGAACACATACTGTATTTGTTCTCTTTTATCAGAAAATCCTCCTCTTCACATACCATGGTCCCAACATGCATTTATTTTAGGGTTTTTATATCACCCTAATGATTGGAGGTGTAATAGAAGAGTTTCTTGTGCCATATATAATTAGTATTACTTTCCAGATTTCAAATATTTTTCTATGTCCTTGAAACGATAGATGGGCACTAACATCGGAGATGAAAGGGACAGTTTAAGATTCCATGATCAGGACATGATACCACAAGTTAAAATGTTATATTGGTTTTTAAATGACACTCAGATTTGAATGTTATTATTGTATTCCCAGTTCTTATTCTACATATGGAGCACAGAAGCAGTTATGTTGCAACTAGAAAAAAAATAACTGAAAGGCTGTGATATGTTATAGTCACCATGGTAACCTAGCAGAGGGCATATGGGGAAAACTCGGCATTAGGCAGGATCACAGTATCCTTTGTATATCAAGATAGGCTTTAGGGACCTAGCTAAATTCTAGCAAGAATACCAGAACAACTCAGGCTCATCCACTCACTACTTTAAAATTGTTTATTTGGCCATGCAGGCATGTGGAATCTTAGCTCCCCGATCAGAAATCAAACCTGGTCCCCTGCACTGGAAGTGCAGAATCTTGAACCACTGGACCACCTGGGAAGTCCCACTCAGTACTTTTTTGAGAGCTCTTTGTAGCAAGGGCAAGCTTGCAGTAAGATGATAAATTAGAAAAAAGTAAAAGAAAAGAAAAACCTCCTGGCCCTGAGGGACTTACCCTTAATGATGAATTCATTAATTTCTTTGCAGCTTTCATTTCAACTAATTAGCCCAACTATATTCTGTAAGCCCACAGCTGTGCCAGGAATTTAAAAAAAGGAAGTAAGACTGTCTCTACGCATGAGAGAAAATGAAAGTACAGTTTGAGATATTATATCATTAAGTCCTAGAGGTTTTCTTTGTTCTTTCTATTCAGTGTTCTCAAATCCATCCCACTTCAAGGGAAGAGATGGTATGTCTCATTCACTTTATTTTTCCAATACCTAACCCTGCCTCTGACACATGGTAAAGATTCAGTAAGTGAAAAGTGTTAGTAGCTCTCTTGTGTCCAATTCTTTGGGACCCCCTGGACTGCAGCCTGCCAGGCTTCTCTGTCTTTGGGATTCCCCAGGCAAGAACTCTAGACTGGGTTGCCATTCCCTTCTCCAGGGAATCTTCCCAATCCAGGTCTCCTGCATTGCAGGCAGACTCTTTACCATCTGAGCCACCAGGGAAGGTTCAGTAAAGGTATTTTGAAAGAATAAGCACATTTCTCAAAAAAGCCAAGGCTATGACTGGGCTTCCCTAGTGGCTCAGATGGTAAAGCGTCTGTCTGCAATGCAGGAGACCAGGGTTCGATCCCTGGGTTGGGAAGATCCCCCTGGAGAAGGAAATGGCAGCCCACTCCAGTATTCTTGCCTGGAAAATCCCATGGACTGCAGAGCCTGGTAGGTTACCGTCCATGGGGTCGCAAAGAGTCGGACATGACTGAGAGACTTCACTTTCACTTTCTTTCATGACTGGCAAACATCTCATTTCCCAATAGCACCCCACTCCAGTACTCTTGCCTGGAAAATCCCATGGATGGAGGAGCCTGGTAGGCTGCAGTCCATGGGGTCACTAAGAGTCGGGCATGACTGAGTGACTTCACTTTTGCTTTTCACTTTCATGCATTGGAGAAGGAAATGGCAACCCACTCCAGTATTCTTGCCTGGAGAATCCCAGGGACAGAGGAGCCTAGTGGGCTGCCATCTGTGGGGTCGCACAGAGTTGGACACGACTGAAGTGACTTAGCAGCTGCTTGTGCTATGCAGAATTAAGTGTTCTCTGGCTTTTGAAGTAGCTACTCTGGTGGCTCAGAGATTAAAGCGTCTGCCTCCAATGCAGGAGACCTGAGTTCGGTCCCTGGGTCTGGAAGATCCCCTGGAGAAGGAAATGGTAACCCACTCCAGTATTCTTGCCTGGAGAATCCCATGGATGGAGGAGCCTGGTAGGCTACAGTCCATGCGGTCACAAAGAGTCAGACACGACTGAGCGACTTCACCTCACCTATTGCCAAACCAGTCAATCCTAAAGGAAATAAACCTTGAATATTCATTGGACAGGCTGATGTTCAGCTCTAATACTCTGGCCACCTGATGCAAAGAGCTGACTCATTAGAAAAGACTATGATGCTGGGAAAGATTGAGGACAGGAGGAGAAGGGGTTGACAGAGGATGAGATGGTTGGATGGCATCATCAACTCAATGAACGTGAGTTTGGGCAAACTCTGGAAGATAGTGAAGCACAGGGGAGCCTGGTGTGCTGCAGTCCATGGGGTCACAAGAGTCTGATGTGACTTAGTGACTGAACAACGATTCTTTTTCACATTCTTTTCACTTATATATTATTACATAACATTAAGTAGAGTTCTCCGTGCAATAAGCCCTTTCTGTTTATTTATTTTATATGTAGGAGTGTGTATCTGTTAACCCCAAAACTCCAGAGAAAACCATCATTTGAAGATACATGCACCTGATTTAGTCGACATAGCGACTGAATAACATTATCAACTGTTAGCAAATCTTGGATTGTTATCACCATTATTTATTTCTGAAAATGCCTTGTTTTCTTAGGAACCATTTTTAAGTCTAGAAGTTACAAAAACCAAAAGCAATATGATGACAGTTCTAATTTAACCTTCTAACTGGCCTCTGATTGCCTAATAGTATGTTAATCCATTTTGCTTTGATCACATAGTACACAGTTCAGGAAAATATTCTTCAAGTTTCTGAATATGAGTAAATCCATAAAAAGATTTTCTGCTTCCACAGCCTCTACAGAACTCATATTGATTTTTAAAATGTAGAACTGTCACCTTAAATATTGTTACCATGTTATTCCCTGAATTTAATGGAGCACTATTAATGAAGTCTGCACAGTGAGCCAAATGAATATGTATAAAGGTGTGTAGTAGTTGTTGGTTTTCCTCTTTGTGAATGAGGATCATGTTTCAGAAGACAAGAAAAGTATTATGTGAGTTGCAAACCCCCATGTCGGCCTGCTGATGCCTGAGCATCTTTTGCCAAAAGCAAGCAGGGTGTGGGGACTTGGAAAAGACAGAACAAGTTGGAGCTGACAGTTGGCCCCCAGGGACCGAAACACTCAGGATCTCAGGGAGTAGGTTTCGCCTCTAAACATGTTTGCATTGCTCTGATTGGCAAAATCTGCTCTGAGGGAAAGAAGACAAGGAACATCCCAGGAGGTACATCCCAGGTACATCCCAGGAGGTACATCCCAGGTACATCCCAGGAACACTGACCGCAGATCACACGATCAAGAGTGGCTAGGAAGGGACTTGCCTGGTGGTCCATTGGCTAAGAACCCATCTGCCAATTCAGGGAACATAACATGGGTTCGATCCCTGATCCAGGAACCAATATCCCTAAACTAAATCTGTGCACTACACCTACTGAGCCTTCGAGCCCTAGAGCCCATTCTCTACAACAAGAGAAGCCACAACAATGAGAAGCCCCCACTCTGCAACTAGAAAAAGCCCATGCAGCGATGAAGACCCAGTACAGCCCAAGTTAAAAAAAAAAAAAAAAAGAATGGCTAGGAATCCTCTTGTTAATTTCTTATTTTATACTCCCACTGGGCTTCTTTGAAAGGGGACCGTAATCTCTTCTGAAGGACAGACGTGAAATTTTGTTTTAACTTAATTAATTGTTGAGAAATGAAACAGTTCCACAGTCCCTTAGTTAAAGCCCTTGAGGCTATAATTCAGCCTGTCCTTCTTTTGGATTTTATATTATATAACATTCTCAACAGGACCTGAGGCAGAATCCAGAAATCAAATACATTAATACTTCTTCACTGAAATGCATGAACATTTGCACTAAATGGGATAGAGCTTACTAGTAGCCTCACATTATTTTAGCCAAGTCAATTGTGACCAACTTTGAGCTTTGAGCTAATTTTTGGCTTTGCAGTTGCAAGTAAGGGATTGACAAGAACTCATCCCCTCCCACCCCCACCTCTCACATCACACCAGCCCTCTGCTCCACCGCACCACATCCCATCATTGTGGATGATACAGTCCAGAATATTCTAGACCATGGGTCTTGCACCTGCTTTGCCAGGGGACCTACCAGAATGATGAAAGGGCCTCACTTCTCATTACTCTTTTGATCCCTGGGTTGGGAAGATCCCCTGGAGGAGGGCATGGTACCCACTCTAATATTCTTGCCTGGAGAATCCCACGGACAGAGAGCCTGGCAGGCTACAGACCATGGTGTCATAGAGTCAGACATGACTGGATTGACTTAACAGGCGTGTATCCAGGAAGTTCCCATGACCCATAAGTGGGATTCAGCTCTTGTGGGTCAGTAATGTGAGGGGTGGTCCATTCCTCTCCCGTACAAATCATTTTGTGGTCTTCTCAAGCATTTGAGTGTGTGCATATATATATATATATATATATATATATATATGTATGTATGTATTTTAAAGCCCAAATGTCTACAATGAGATGGTAGTTACTCATCTAAGGGACAGGAAATGTACAGGGAAGAGGTGTGCACATTTTCCAAGGCCCAGGGCTACAAACACAGGCTGATTTTGAGGGATATGTTAAATCTAGTAACACCATGGGCTTCCCAGGTGGCTCATTGGTAAAGAACTTGCCTGCCAATGCAGGAGACATAAGAGACTTGGGTTTGATCCCTGGGTCGGGAAAATCCCCTGAAGAAGGAAATGGCTACCTACTTCAGTATTCTCGCCTGGAAAATCCCATGGACAGAGGAGCCTGGTGGGTTACAGTCCATGGGGTCGCTAAGAGTCGGACACGACTTGGCAACTAAAGAACCATCACTATATATAAAATAGATAACCTATAAACGCCTACTGTGTAGCATAGGGAGCTATACTCGATATTTTATAATAATCTATAAAGGAAAAGAATCTGAAAAAGAATATGTCTATATATATGTGTGTGTGTGTGTGTGTGTTATATCTATATCTATATAACTGAACCACTTTGCTATACACCTAAGACTAACAAAACATTGTAAATCAACTATACCACAATAACACTTTAAAAAGAATTAGGAAAAAAGTTAATTTCATATAAAAAAATCCAGAATATTTGGGTACCTTGGACTAGCCAAGCTGACACAAAAAATTCACCACCATATCAATAATGGTTGAATTGTCAGAGTTTGCAAGTATATTGCTTTTATCAGTAAAGAAGGGGAGCTGTCTTTCCCTCTCCACTACATTCCCAATACAATTGACTACATTCCCAATACAACTGAACAGGACAACAGCTTGTCTGGAATACCCTTGTGTGTATGCTGGAAAAAGTTGGCTCTAGTGTTGGAAAGGTCAGACAAGGAATCTGCAACTAGTATTGCCTTCTGTGGAGATCCTTGTGGGGCCTCAGCTCTTTTCTGAAGAATTCCTCGCGCTTTTGTCAACATTCTGTATACCAAATGCCCCGTGCTTTGTTGCTCAGTTGTATCCAACTCTGCGACCCCATGAACCTTAGCCTGCCAGGCTCTGTTGTCCATGGGGATTCTTCAGACAAGAATACTGGAGTGAGTTGCCATGTCCTCCTCCAGGGGATTTTCCCAACCCAAGGATTGAACCCAGGTCTCACACATTGTAGGCAGATTCTTTACTGTCTGAATCACCAGGGAAGCACACAAAATGCCTTACTACCCTGAAAAAGTGGACTTGCCTTAGCTGGCATCCTTGGATAGGCAAAGAAGAGTTAGTTGTACATTGTGTTAACTTCCCTAACCAATCAGATCTTTGAAGGGTGGGTGAGGAGGAGGTTGAATGGGATGTATAGAAAGAACATAACCATAATGCAGACAGATGCTGTATGATACCTAGAAAGACAGTGGAAGGAAAAGAACAGTAAAAACTAGAATAAATGGAAATCAGAAGGGAAGGACAAGGGCGGACAGTAGAATAATTAGATATAGTAGAGCGGGTATACTTCCCTGGTAGTCCAATGGTTAAGAATCCACCAGCCAATGCAGGGGACACAGGTTCGATCCCTAGTAGGGGAAGATTCCACATGCCTTGGGGCAGCTAAGAGCCCACAGGCCACAGCTGCTGAAGCCCATACACCTAGAGCCTGTGTTCTGCAGCAAGAGAAGCCACCACAATGAGAAGCCGTTGCTTGCCACAACTAGAGAAAGCCTTCA
The DNA here is from genome assembly GCA_006410515.1 of Procapra przewalskii. Lineage (NCBI taxonomy): Eukaryota > Metazoa > Chordata > Mammalia > Artiodactyla > Bovidae > Procapra > Procapra przewalskii. Next base: position 1,747,691 of record SJYF01001114.1, on the reverse strand, counting down.
CACAGCAATGGAGACCCAGCACAGCCAAAAATATATACATAAAAAAACATTTTTTTAAATGAAAAAAAATTAGAATGGCTGAGTCACTCTAACAATAAAGTATTGTGAGTAGAGACCGTCTGTAGTTGAAGAGACTTTAAGATAAGCTGCTCACCTGGAAGACCTAATTACCCAGCGTCCACTATAATCTTGCATCCCGTGGGTCCTTACCCTGAGGTGATCCATGGCTCTTACCTTGAAGTAACCTCAGTACCTCACCACCCACTCACATCCTAAAAGAAAAGTCAGGTTCAGAAACAAATGCTGACTTAGTCTCTCTGGGCACACGTATCCCAGGTGCAGCATCTGAGATCCTGCCAGATGACAGTCAAAAATCTCTTCAGCTGTAACCTTTATTTTGACACAAGGTAGCACTGGGACAAAGCAGATGTTTGACACAGCAACGCCCTAAGAATATGAAGGAAAGAGAAGGCACTGGTCTGCAGTTGCCTTTTCTGGCTATCCAGACCTCTCTACCTGATTCTACGTTTGATCAAGACTCAACTGGAGTGTACCAGGGGTATGAGCTAGTTCAATTCTTTTGTGTTACTGTCTCTGCATAAACAACTTCTCCTAAAAATGTGGGTGTTTTTCCATGATAAATATGTATTTACTGCAAAGAAACATAAGATGAGAAAAATAACATCATAGTCACTTCCACTATTTAGACATAAAATTATCTCTTCTTCATTTTCTTTTCATCATGAACATTTAAAAATGATTTTTTTTTTTTTTTTTGGCCAGGCTGGGTGCACGGGGGTTTCTCTTGTTACAGCACAAGGGTCTCTCATTGTGGTTCGCAGGCTTCTCTAATCGTGGAGCAGGGACTCTAGTGTTCAAGCTTCTCCTGTTGGAGTGTGGGGGCTTAGTTGCCCTGTGGCATGTGGGATCTTAATTTCTTGACCAGGAATCAAACCCTTGTCCCCTGCACTGGAAGGCAGATTCTTAAACACCAGATTACCAGGGAAGTCCTTATCATGAACATTTTTTGTCACAAAATGTTTTATGGAAATTAGATGTTCACACAACATTATATCATGTGGATATACCAAAATTATGGGCTTCCCGGGTGGCTCAGTGGGTAAGAATCTGCCTGCAATGCAGGAGACATAGGAGGCTCAGGTTTGATCTCCAGGTTGGGAAGATTCCCTGGGGAAGGGCACAGCAGCCCACTCCAGTATTCTGCTTAGAGAATCCCATGGACAGAGAAACCTGACAGGCTATAGTCCATAGGGTTGCTAAGTGTTGGACACGACTGAAGCAACTGAGCATGAATGTACATACCAAATTGAACTAATTCTCTTACTGAAGTTTCCTCATTTCTCAATAATTTAAATAATGCAGCAAAGTATATGTTTATCATAAATCTTTACGTACATATCCGATTTTTTTGGTATGAGCCAGTGAAAGCAAAACTTTGAATATTTATGGATTTGACATCCACTGCTAAACTAGAGAAGGCAATGGCACCCCACTCCAGTACTCTTCCCTGGAAAATCCCATGGATGGAGGAGCCTGGTAGGCTGCACTCCGTGGAGTCACTGAAAGTGGACATGACTGAGCAACTTCACTTTCAGTTTTCACTTGCATGCATTGGAGAAGGAAATGGCAACCCACTCCAGTACTCCTGCCTGGAAGATCCCATGGATGGGGGGGCCTGGTGGGCTGCAGTCCATGGAGTCGCACAGAGTCGGACATGACTGAAGTGACTTAGCAGTAGCAGCTAAACTGCCACCCCTCCCCTCCAAGGGGAGGAGTGCTAACTTAGGGTCTTACCAGAAGAGACTGTAAAGTCTCCCCATTTTCTTACACTCAAGTAAACATTGAGTATTATCTTTTTTCTCTGTGCTTTAGTCAAATTGACATGTGAATGTGATGTCTCACCTGAATTTGCATTTCTTTGTAATTAGTGAAATGATCTTCTCTTCATATATTTAATGGCCATTTAGATTTCTCCTTTCACGACTCATCTCGTCAAATCATTTGCCTGTTTTTTGCTATTGGTGTGATTATCTTTTTTCTGTTGATTTTAAGAGCTCTTTATATATGAGAGATGGTATCAGTGGTCTGTATAAAAACAAAGAAACAAACAAACAAAAATCCTGAATTTTCCCTGTTGCTAAATGGGAGAAAAACTTCCTCCCACTTCTTTGTAAAGAATATTTCTTTGGAAATAACTAATACTTTAAAAGCCTTCCTCTATGAATTTGATATGTATGTAAATCATTTTAGAGGCTAAGGAAGCCTCTTGCCAGCACTGCAACTCTGGAATGTTTCTCTTAAGAACCTGGGACTCTCTTTTTGAAATGCAAACAAGGAAGAGAGGGCCTCTGGCACTTAAGGTGGGAGGTGGGAGGTCAACCTGAGCTCCTTGCTCTAAATCTGCTTGTCATAGAGATGCAAAATGTTTTATTTTCCCTTCAAATAAAGGCAGTTAACTAGCAGAGATGGCTACCTCAGTTACCATGGAAACAGTTTTAAAAATTAATTATTTATTTATGTTTTGACTTCACTGCTTCTTCGTTGCTGCGTGTGGGCTCTCTCTAGTTGTGGTGAGTGGGGGCTACTCTCTGGTTGTGGTGCATGGGCTTCTCCATAGGGTGGTTTTTCTTGGTGCAGAGCACAAGCTCTAGGGCATGTGGGTTTCAGTAGCTGTGGAGCACGTGCTTAGTTGCCCGTGGCATGTGGAATCCTCCTGGACGAGGGATTGAACCTGTGTCCCCTGCATTGGCAGTTGGATTCTCAACCACTGGACCACCAGGAATGTCCACCATGGGAATATTTAACAAATGGTTTTGTCAAGTCCACTTACAAGAGGGCAAGTTACTGTTACTCCCAAGAACTTGCATGTGATGGGTTGCATCTGTTAGGTCATACACAAAGGTGGGGTTTTTTGATCTATGTAATCTCATTAGCATATTGTCTGTGATGTGAATGGTCGTCTGTCCTAATGTGAATTCAGTACTGAAATGGTTTTATTTATTTTGTACATTTGTGATTTCCCAGAATGGACTGGAGATTTTACTCTTAATTTTTTCCCAACAATTTATGTTCCAAATTGGTTGTAGACTTTGTTTATTTCTGTTTCTTATGTGTTAATTGAATGTGAGATGTTTGATTTTTGCTTTTCTATCACCATTTGAGTTGCCTTCCTCCCCTTTATGGGCTTCCTGGTGACTCAGCTGGTAAAGAATCTGCCTGCCCAGACGTGGGTTTGATCCCTGGGTCGAGAAGATCCTCTGGAGAAGGGAATGGAAACCCACTTCAGTGTTCTTGCCTGGAGAATCCTATGGACAAAGGTGCCTGGTGGGCTACAGTCCATGGGGTCACAAAGAAAATCAAACACTACTGAACGACTAAGCATGCATGCACCTCCCCTTTTAAAGCACCAACCCTCTTTTGCCTTTAGCTGAAGATGATGTTTAAGGTTAGGACTGGGGTCATTTTGGCAAGTTAACTCAGTTTTCCTGGGTCTCTCACATCTTTACATATTATTAATCTTTGTTTGATTTCCTCCTGTTAATCTATTTCATGTCAATTTAATTCTTAGACCAGTCAGAAGAACTTGGGATGGTAAGGAAGTTGTTCCTCTCTGACAACATCAAAGCACATGACGGATTAATTTGGGAGGGCTGTCACAACGAAGTACCAAAATGTGGGTGGTTTAAACAACAGAAACTTGTTGCTTCATAATTCTGGAGGGTCAGAGTAAGAGATCAAGGTGCTGGCAGGTTTGATTTTCTTTGAGTGCTGTGCTGGAAGGGTCTGCTCCAGACCCTTCTCCCTGGCATGAGGATCTTTTTATTTTGTTGAATTTGCTTGGTGTGTCAGGATCTTTGTTGAGTCGTGTGGGCTCTCAGGGGCAGGGCACAGACCCTCAGGTTGTGGTGCTGTGCAGGCTTAGTTGCTTGTGGCACATGGGATCTTAGTTCCAATCCAGGGATCAAATCACATCCTCCTGCATTGCAAGGTGGATTCTTAACCACTGGACCACCAGGGAAATCCCAGCGTGTAGATCTTCATGTTCACAAGGCATTCTTCTGTGTGGCTGTCTGTGTACAAATTTCCCTCAGTTGTGTTGAATTAAGACCTGCTGTCTTTTTTTTTTTTAATTTTTTTTAATTTATTTTTTTTTTACATGATAGTATACATGTTTTTATGCCATTCTCCCAAACCAACCCACCCTCTCCCTCTCCCTCAGAGTCCGTTGTTTAGTCACTGAGTCATGTCTGCCTCTTTGCAACCCCATGGACTATGGCCTGCCAGCCTCCTCTGTCCGTGGGATTTCCCAGGCAAGAATACTGGAGTAGGTTGTCATTTCCTTCTCCAAGGGATCTTCCTAACTCAGGGACTGAACCCATGTCTTCTGCTTGGCAGGCAGATTCTTTACCATGAAGCTACCTGGGAAGCCCCAGGACCCACCATAAGGACCTCACTTAAAGACCCTATCTCCATGGGGTCTGGGGTACTGGCAGTTAGGACTTCAACGTGTGGATCTGGAGGAAAACCCAATTCAACCTACAGCACACAGTAAAGTCCTCTATCTTGTATGTCAACTGCTGGAGGTGACCATTTCAAGCAGCATCAAGGTGAAGTCTCTCCACGGGTCATTTCTACCGCAGACAGTCCTGATGACCAAAGGAAACAGGTATTTGCAAGCAGAAGACTCAGCATCGTTGTTGTATTTCATTTTAAAAGGGGCTTCATTTTATGTGCTTACAAAACTGAAAGAGACTCACAGATTTAGAAAACGAACTTACGGTTGCCAGGGGGAAGGCATAGTTAGGGACTTTGGGAAGGTCTTCCCTTGTGGCTCAGCTGATAAAGAATCTGCCTGCAATGCAGGAGACCTGGGTTCGATCCCTGGGTTGGGAAGATCCCTGGAGAAGGTAAAGGCTACCTACTTCAGTATTCTGGCCTGGAGAATTCCATGGGCTACAGTCCGTGGGATCTCAAAGAGTTGGACATGACTCACTTTGGGAGGGTCATATACACGTTGCTTTATCTAAAATGGATAACCAATAAAGACCTATTGTATAGCACATGGAACTCTGCTCAATATTATGTGCCAGCCTGGGTTAGGAGGGGGTTTGGAGGAGAAAGGATACATGTATATGTATGGCTGAGTCCCTTTGCTGTTCACCTGAAACTACCATAACATTGTTAATTGTCTGTACCTCAATACAAAATGTTTTCAGTGTTAAAAAAATTTTTTTAATTAATAACAATGAGAAAAAAATTGATACCAAATTTATCTGGTTTTCAAAAACAGAGATTATAGGAAAAATTATTCACTTTTCAGAAAAAATAAAAGAGGCTTCATTTTCACTTGAGGATATTGACTCACAAAATATTCACAACCTAAGAGTTGAGAGTTATATTTTATTGGGTGGGAATTTTGGGGACTTCAAACCAGGGAGGCAGCATCTCAAGTGATCCTGAGAGAACTGCTCTGAGGAGGTGAGGGGAGGAGCCAGGTTACACATAAGTTTTGCGACAAAGTGCATATAGTCGGGAACATCAAAAGATTATTGTTAATTAAAGAAACCAAATAACCCAAGTTCAGGAATTGAGTGCTTTTCTGTGTATGGAAAGATGCAAGAGTCTGGGCTCACTGAAATCATTCCTTTGATATCCCTTTCAGCTGTCTGCCAGTGTCCTGCATTTTCACATCCCAAGCTTCCTTTCTTCAGGGCTCACTGTTGGGAATGGCTGCAGTCTGGTGGCTGCTTGATGGCAGTATTCTCCTTCCTGAGTCCCCTCAGACCTCACCAGCTCACTCTGGAGGGCTGCAACTGCCGATTACTGTGACATCTTTGCTTACTGATATGACAGGAGTATTCGATTTCTCCAGGGAATGGCCTTTACTACAGAAACAATCATAAATTGCTTTCTTCTTCACTTCATCTTTCCATACCTGTCACTTAAGAATAAAATCTCACATATGCAGACACAGCACAAATTTTAGAGGAAATTAGAAAACCTTTGTGCTAAAACCCTTAGTAATCTTTATGTATCCAGAAAAACCATCAAGTTCTAGCATAATTAATGTGTAACCTACATGTCTGGGTAGATTTTTCTTACTGCTAACAGACTGTGCTTCAATTGATTTGCCAGTATCAGATGGAGGGTAAACAGGAAAACAATGCTATTGAGATTCTTTTCTTCTAAGGGCAGCTGTAAATCCTATAAAGTTCTTCCTAGTAATGACAGCTTATGCCAATCAGACTCAACAAAAATATTATCAGTTCTACAGCACTTTGGTGTCTGCTCCATGGCCTAACATGTGAATTATTAGAGAGCTTGTGAGGAGAATTAGTCATGAACATGGACCAAAAAAGAAAAAGCTGTAGGATGGTGAGCAATCTGAGGCATATTTTGTCTGTTTGTAAGGAGGAGGGCGTTGGTGGAAATTCTCATAACGTTCCTTTTTATCCTACTCTTTCTCTTCCACCTGGCCATCCTCCCAGGGTTAATTTGGGACATCTACTTGAAACCTTGCAACTCAGATTGGGATCTGAAACCACAGTCTCTTTTTTCTGTTTTTGGCTACTCTATGTCTTTGTTGCTCGAGCTTAGTTGCCCCAAAGCATGTTGGATCTTAGTTCCCCAAACATGGAGCAAACCCTTGTCCCCTGCATTGCAAGGCGGGTTCTTAACCACTGAACCCACCAGGGCAGTCCTAAATTCATTGTTTTTTCATTGTGATTACACACCCAGTCTCAGGATTCAAAGCTCAGGCTCTTAATGTCTCATCACAGAAAGAATTCAGTGAGCAACAAAGTTGTAATTAAGAAGTGAATTTGTTTAGAGAGAAACACACTCCACAGACAGAGTATGGGCTATATTAGAAGGTGAGAGGCCTTGAAATATGACATGATTAATTTTAATGGGCTAGGTAATTTCATAGGCTATTGAGTGGGAGGATTATTCCAACTATATTGGGGAAGAGGTAGGGATTCCCAGAAACTGGGCCACCACCACTTTTTGACCTCAGGACTGTCATGGCCTTGGTGGATGTGTCATTGTCATATGCTAATGTATTGTAATGAATGCATAATGAAGCTCAAGGTCAACTGGAAATCAAATCCTCTGCCATCTTGGACCTTGTTGGTTCCAATCAGTTTTTGTCATGTACTATGTTTATGTCATGCTTTCAAAAGTTGTGCCCTGTTCCCTTCCCTCCTGTTTCATATTGACAGCATGAAAAGAAGAAGAAAATGGAAGTTCTCAGGATGAGAGGTGGGCCAAAGAGGGAGGGAAAGTAGCTAAGGAATGAATAGGATGCAAAGGACTGTGTGGCAGAGGGAATTATGGAGTTATCTTTCTCCAGTGTAAAAGATCAGCACTCAAGATGGTAGAGCTATTTTATCTGAAGTCAGATCTGGATTGTGTTAGCTGAAAAAATCAGGCACAACCTCAAAGTGGAGGGTTAGGCTTTATTCAGCAGGCTTGTTGAGGCCTTTAGCCTGTGAGGCAGCCTCTCTGCCTGGAGGACTGCAATGAAGAGTTAAGGGAGGAGCCAGGGTATATAGGAGTTTTGCAACAAAGACCAGGTGGTTGGAACATCAGAAGATAAATATTAATTAAAGAAACTAGGCATCTCAAGTTAAGGAACTTAGTGCTTTTCTATATATGGGAAGATGCAGGAGTTCGGGCTCATTGAAACCATTCCTTTCATATGCACCTGCGCACATCTGGGATCAGTATCTTAGTTTCTCATTCTGAATCCCCTCAGGGTGCACCTTGGTTGAGGGGGTGGAGTGGAGTGCTGCAGTGCTGACGGCTTAATGGCCGCAACTTTCTTTGCTTACTGATATGGCAGGCAACATTCTTTGTCCACACTTAGAATCCTAGTCTTTCTACTTAAAGACTGAATAGCCATTCAATTTCCCTAAACTTAGTGTGAATGGTGCCTACCTTGCAGAATCACTGTGGTGACTCTCATGTCCCGACAGATATGGGAGCAATCAACAGAAGACCAATCTGAATCTGTGGTTCATTTCCAGGAAAGTAAGGAAGTAAATGAAATGATTAAACAATTCTCTAAGCTGTGGCAAGACAAAGTGTTTAGTTTTCCTCAGGGATGATAAATTGGAGTGGATGTCATGGACCAGAGAAGAAACAGCAGAGGTAACAAGTGATTCAGGGTCTTATAACTGCTAATTGCAAAAATATTTTTCCCTGTTTATAATTTTCAAGAACAAGATTATAAGACAAAGCCGAAAGTAATGGACCGACTGAATTAGCTATTTGATTGTAATCAACAGAGGAAAAAGCTATTAATATAATATGACTTAATCATCAACCGCAATGTGGCTTCTTTAAAAATGATCTCGTTTAGCTGGTTCCACAGTTGTCTGGAAGAGGACTGTGGGTGTAGGAGGTGAGTGTTGCACACTGTGCATGCTTCTGTGTGGGTGCAGAAAGTGGGCAGTCTGGAATTAAAATCCTGCTATTATTTTCTCCTTAAAGGCCAAGCTAGATAGAGGAGGTGGGAGCCATTTGGATGGCTCCTGGTACAGAAAATGCATTTCAAAAATAAGCTAACACTGCCACTTTAAATAGAAAACAATATATTCTCCTTGATAGATTGTATTTGTCTTTGTTTGCTTTCCAAATTTATTCTGCATAATATAAGGAATATTTCTCAATGTTTTTCCCTGTAGGCAACTTATAGTTGAGTTTGCTAATCACTGCATTGAAGGACTACTCCATCCTGCTAGCCAGTACCCTGGAGGGGGGTTTCATATTTTTGTCTTAAATATGTTTGTTTAGAAAAGATGTGTTGCTCTTTTATGCATTTGAAAAACTATCAAACATCTTCCCAGGAGGGGCATAGGGGTTCATCATACCAGTGGAGAGAGGAAGTGTCTGGAAAAATTTTAGTTAAAATCAAAGAATGGATAAATAAGATGGGGGAGTCATTCTAGACTGAAGGACCATATTGAAGAAAAACAGGAAGTGAATATTGTCCATGTATGGAATAAAAATTTATGCCACAGTGTTAATAAATGATCATCACTCATATACTATGTATACTAAGGTGTATAGTAAGGTGTATACCCCACCTTAGCAAGGGATCCTGTATAATGACCAGGCTGGAGGAAGATATTGAGGGATGGGAGCCAATCATTATATCCTCCAATCACACTCTGCAGTAGATCTGACTAGACAGGAGCAGGAGCTGGCCAAGTGAAAGCAGGTGGACATTTACCTTCTCTGTCTTCTCCCTAATTTTTAACACTTGACCCTCTATGTGAGATAACAGAAGAGACACAGAGGTATAGAACGGACTTTTGGACTCTGAGGGAGAGGGAGAGGGTGGGTTGGTTTGGGAGAATGGCATAAAAACATGTATACTATCATGTAAAAAAAAATAATAAAATAAAAAAATTTAATTAAAAAAAAAAGAAAATAATGTTACTGTATTTAGTTTTAATTTTGTTTTCAAAAAGCTAAAATCAGTCATCCACACAGAATAGCAAAACTTCACCTTGTGTAAGTGACTGCCTGTACTGATCAAATAACAAACTGCAATGAACATGATATATACAGTTACAAGGTTAATGTCAAATATTTCCATTATCTTTTCTCAGTATTTCTGAAGTATTTTATGGAGAGGAGTCCTGCACTAGTCCAGGTGAAAGAGACCACACGCAGGAAAGGTCCACCACGTCCACTCCAGGTCCCCAGTCTCTGAGAATCTTCTTGTTCACAAACTAGGGTAATGTACATAGAAGCCAGGGAATTCCAGAAAAACATCTACTTCAGCCTCACTGACTACACTAAAGCCTTTGACTGCGTGGATCACAACAAACTGTGGAAAATTCTTAAGGAGGAGGGCATACCAGACCACCTTACTGTCTTCTGAGAAATCTGTATGTGGGTCAAGAAGCAACATTTAGAATCAGACATTGAAGGACTGACTGGTTCAATATTGGGAAAGGAGTACAACAAGGCTGTATATTATCACCCTACTTATTTAACTTCTATGCAGAGAACTGCAACCATGAAATTAAAAGACACTTTCTCCTTGGAAGAAAAGCTATGATAAACCTAGACAGCATATTAAAAAGCAGAGTCATTACTTTGCTGAGAAAGGTCCATCTAGTCAAAGCTATGGTTTTTCCAGTAGTCATGTATGGATGTGAGAGTTGGACCATAAAGAAAGTTGAATGTCAAAGAATTGATGCTTTTGGACTGTGGTGTTGGAGAAGACTCTTGAGAGTCCCTTGGACTGCAAGGAGATCCAACCAGTCTATCTTAAAGGAAATCAGTTCTGAATATTCATTGGAAGGCTTTATGCTAAAGCTGAAACTCCAATACTTTGGCCACCTGATGTGAAGAACTGACTCATTTGAAAAGGCCCTGATGCTGGGAAAGATTAAAGGCAGGAGGAAAAGTGGACAACAGAGGCTGAGATGGTTGGATGGCATCACTGACTTGATGGACATAAATTTGAGCAAGCTCCAGTAGTTGGTGATAGACAGGGAAACCTTGCAGTCCATCGGGTTGCAAAGTGTTGGGCACAACTGAGCAACTGAACTGAACTGAACTGATGTAGCGTGCATCATGAGAAATGCTGGGCTGGCTGAATCACAAGCTGGAATCAAGACTGCTGGGAGAAATATCAACAACCTCAGATATGTAGATATTGTTGAATGAGGATGAGATGGTTGGATGGCATCACCGACTCAATGGACACGAGTTTCAGAAAACTCCAGGAGATACTGAAAGACTGGGAAGCCTGGCTTGCTGCAGTCCATGGGGTCGCAAAGAGTTGGACAGTCACTAGACTGAACAACAACAGTGTTAAAGTTAAGGGAATATTCTTAACTCAAAGGCTTTTCTGTCAAAGGAAAGGAGAGAAGGGATGCAAAGAAGAGCACCCTGGTGGCCTGAGGAGAAAACAGAGCTATTGAGTCAAAGGAATGAGACGGGGGAGAAGAGGAAACAAATGCTATTACACTTGTTTTGTAAAACCCAAATCCTCACTATTCTACATCACATGGAAAACATGTATTTTTCTAGTCTGTAATTCCCAAACCGAAATGTAATGTATTATTATCATTAAGAACCATTATTTTCTGGTGATTCATTTTCAACAATGTTTATAGTTCTCTGAGCTGGATTAGAAAAATATGGTATCATTTTAGACTTGAGTGAGAATCTTAAGCTAGCCCATTGGCCTCTCATATTTGCTTTATAGGACAATATATTCCATTCTAATTTCCTTTTTATTGTTTCATATTCAGATAGAACAGGTCAATAGTTCTGTAACTGTCATTTTCTCAATTGGCTGAAATCACAAAATGAGTACAGATTTCAGCCTCTAGGCAGAAGAATGCCCTAAATTTTATAGCACGAAACACCCAATATTACCACAGCCAGACAGGACAATATTATGTTCCATTACAGGAAATAATTAGGGCTCCTTGCTATCCCCTTTCCTTATAGTAACTTTCTCTAGGATGATCTTTTACTTTTAAATTTTAATCTAAGTGGAAATTACTATCAGTAGAGCAATATGAGATGAACAACAAATCCTTACCATTGTCTTGGACAATGAGTCTAAAAGGCCTTGAAGACTTATTGGTCCCATCTGCCTTCACGTCCTAGAGTATTTGATGGCCAGAGAGAAGGGTCTGGTTCAAGGTCACAATGAACCATTTTTAGCAGAGCCAGAACCAGAGGTGGATGAGAAGTCAAGCTGATGTGAGCTGAGGCAGGAGAGACACAAATGTGGGCAAGTATTTTCACCATCTTCTCAATGGAGAGGATGAGGCGTAGGTTGGGGGGGGAGGGGCAGGCAGGGTGAGCCATTGTCTTTAACGGATGGGAGGTGTTGGGTACCTTAAGGGCTGAGGGAAGAAGGTGACGGAGGGAGAAACTGAAGTCTCAGGAGAAGCAGCACCTAGAGAAGGGAGCTGGCTGCCCAAAATATTGGAGGATGTGGGTTGGGGGAGCAGGACGGCAGAGGGGCTGACAGCCCAGGTCACATGCCAGCACCTCTTGCTTTTAGAAACAAAGAGACAAATCTTTTGCTGAGCAAACTAGAACAGAAATAAAACCCGAGGCGCACAAGGTCAGTACTGAAAATAAATAATCAGCAGTCAGGTCTGAGTCTGTGGTCCAAGAGTCAGTGGCAGGGTGCTGGGAGGACACCAGGCACTGCTGGGTGATGCCAAGGGCTGAAAGGGCGAGATGCTGAAAGCTGCAGTCCACAGAAGGACACAGATATAGAGAAACCAAACAATCACTCAGGGCTGGGAAGATGGAAACTGAAAAAAGGAGACAATTACTAGAAGGATCCAAGAAATTCTGCCAAACTGTGCTTCCCTTACATGGGACTAGAGTTTCTTTGGGGAGGGCCACATTAAAAAAAAACAACTTTGTATTTATATTGGAGTATGACTGATTAACGATGTTGTGATAGTTTCAGGTGAACAGCAGAGTAACTCAGCCATATATATGCCTGTATCCATTCTCCCCCACATAGGGAGGAACACATTTACCAAGCATTTGTATTCTAGAGTAACTCAACCAGTGAGGACACTTAGGTACAAGGGGGTTAAGCCCTAGCTTATGGTGATGGGCACTGCTGGTGATGAGATCCAAGTCTGGTCTGACCCCAGACCACGTGACCTTGCCTCTCAATCCTACCAAAGGTAATTGAACTAGGTTTACGTCATTCAGCAGGATTTGCAGCAGGAAGGAACTGGATGAACAACATGTATTCAATCTCAGCTTCCAGAGGCTCAACAAGCCCCAGCATGAATAGTCAGGAACATAGGTGACGTCACTATGAGAAATGCTTCCTCCCTACTTCCATGTGGACAGAATCTGGTTTAAAATATAGATTTAAGGGCTTGCCTGGTGGTCTCTGCACTTCCACTGCAGGGGACATGGCTTTGATCTCTGGTTGAGGAACTAAGAGCCTGCATCCTGCATGCTATGGAGTAATAGCAAAAAAAAAAAAAAAAAGTAAAATAAACATAATGCTTTAAAAC
>SJYF01001114.1:1664306-1677353 GCA_006410515.1 Procapra przewalskii | reverse complement strand
AAGTGTAGCAGATGGAATGTTAATAAAGCTCAGAACTCCTGTGGCTTCCATTCTTTGATGAGTGGGATGAGAAAAAAGTAGCCAATTTTCCCTACTGAGTTCAGCACAGCAGGGAACCTAGATAATGTGGGCCCTGAGGGATATCTCTTTAAGAAAACACGCATCAAGTGAAATATAAATGTGAATTCTTTCAGGATGGGTAAAGAGTTTGTAACAAATTACAGGAGCTAAAGAAACTCAGGCCTCCTTCTTCTGAGATATTTTCAGAGTCCTACAGAGAAATACTTCCGCACTGAGCCTGGCCCTTCCTTCCCATACAGAATATTTCAGTATGTTTTTAGATTCTTGATTTATTTTGGCTATGCTACGTCTTCATTGCTGTGTGAGGGCTTTTTCTAGCGGGGAGCCAGGGCTACTCTCTAGCTGCGGTGCACGGACTTTTCCTTGTGGTGGCGGCTCTAGTTTTGGGGCACAGGCTTTAGGGCACGTGGGCTTAGCAGATGTGATACCCAGGCTTAATTGCCCCATGGCATGTAGAATCTTCTAGGAACTCGGATTGAACCCCTGCACTGGCAGCTGAACTCTCAACTACTCGATCACCTGGGAAGAACATTTTAGGATTCCTTTCAGCTTCTAAGAGTCTCCAGCCTGGGCAGCTGAGAGTCTCTGAAGCTGAAGATTTATCAGCATCACAGTGAATCTGCTTTTAGTCCAGAGCACAAACGACAAGGACGGATCTGGCTGGAGTCCAGGCCTTAATATCAGGGCTGGCATCCTGGGCATGTGGACGGTGTAGTTGCCCAGGACTGGTGTTCAGAGGGGTGCAGGCTTGGTTTAATGCTCTGCTCTTTGTCATCATTTAAAAACTTTTGATTTTGTCTTTCAGGTGGTGTTTGTAAGTGAAGGCGATGGGACAGTGGCGCACACAGGTAAGCAGAAATGGGCATGCCCTCCTCATTCACATATAGCATTCACAGTGCCCAATGGGCACAGACTTCTGGTGGGCCCATGAGCACAGAAGTTCCGTTAAACTCAAAGGTGAATATGTTATGTGCATCCCTGAGTAGGTAAGAGCTCTGACAGCCACGAGGTCATACTTTCTATTCAAATCACAACTTGCTTCCAAAGGAAAGAATGTAGTGGTGCTTTACGAAATGCAGTACAAACAAGTGACCGAGAAATACTCTCATAATCTTTCTGACTCACATCATAACTCCCCTGCATTTGCCAACTGCTTAGGCTAAAAATGACTTTGAAGAAAAAGGAAAGATAGGGAAAATGCAGTCCCAAGTTCCTACTGTATCATAGGGAGCTCTGCTCACTATTCTGTGACAACCTATAATAATTGGGAAAAGAGTTTGAAAATGAATACGTATATGTATAACTGAATCATTTTGCTGTACACCTGAAACTAACACAACATTGTAAATCAACATAAATTAAAAAAAAAGAAAAGGAGTAAATATGTGTTTCATGCATGCATCAATAAGTTGCTCAGTCGTGTACATCTCTTGACAACCCCATGGACTGTAGCCTTGCTGGGATTCTCCAGGCAAGAATACTGCAGTGGCTTGCCATTTCCTCCTGCAGGAGCTCTACCCAGGGACTGAACCCAAGTCTCCTGTGTCTTCTTCATTGGCAGGCAGATTCTTTTTTTATTATTATTATTATTTTTTTAACACGAAAAGCATTTTGTATTGGGGTATAGCCAATTAACAATGCGATGGCTTCAGATGAACAGTGAAGGGACTCAACCAAACATATATATGTATCCATTCTCCCTCAAACCTCACTTCCATCTAGGCTGGCACATACCACTGAGCAGAGATCTACGTGCTATACAATAGGTTTTTGTTGATTATCCATTTTAAATAGAGCAGAATGTATATGACCTTCCCAAAGTCCTGAATTCTTTTACCACTGAGCCACCAGAGAAGCCTGTGTGTTTCACAATGCAAGGGGGGGAAAAAAGGTAAAGGAACTAATGTTTGCAGAATAATATCTGCTGAAAAGTCCTGCTTGGTGCAGATCTCTCATTTTGTAAATGAAAATACTGAGACCCAGCCCACTGGAAGTGCTAGGAAGGCCTGAGTAGTTACCAGACTTGAGGTCCCTTTCTCTTTTGATCCATCCTCCCAGCCTCTGCCAAGGGAAAGGGTGACTGGAGGAGAGGAGGTCCATGAATTTGTGTTGGTATGAAGAGCTCTGATGATAGCAGCCAAAGCGTGATATCCCTAAAGTCTGGGGCAGGGTGTTTGTGGATCCCAATGTCACAGACCTCGTGGGGATCCAGATCACTGGTCTTCTCCTTCTGGCTATGATCCTTCCTGTGCCAACTGTCATCCCTAGCTTGCCTATACAACTTGGAAGGTCTTGCCAGCAGTGGACTGCAAGTCTGTACTTACAGAGTTCTGTCTTTAGTCTGCATTTGGACACCAACCACCAGCCTTTCTTTTATTTTTAATATTTATTTTTATTTATTTATTAGACTACACCGGGTCTTAGCTGTGGTATGCGGGATCTTTCTAATTGTGGCAAGTGGAATCTTTATTTGTGGCATGCAAACTCTTAGCTGAGGCATATGGGATCGAGTTCCCTGACAAGGGATTGCACCAAGCCCCCCTGCATTGGGAGTGTGGAGTCTTAGCCCCTGGACCATCTGGGAATTCCAACCACCAGCACTTTCCATGTCATAGAACATTAGGAAGGAAGAGATTCTGTGGCTTTGATGTACTCTCCCGAGCTATTTATACAAATGAAACAATGAGGAAAACACAAAAACAAGGCAGTAATGAGCACTTTTCTTGTCCCTGTCCTTCATCCCCAAATCTGGCTCATCACTCTCTTAATTACTGGAGTAAACCATGGAGGTTTCGGCTGTGGCTCCTGCTCACCTGATTTACAGTGAGTCTAAACACATCCATAGAAAGAGGGGAGCTCTGTCCTGGGCCTGTGATGCTCATGGTCTCACCATTGTTCCATTTAAAACATTGCCCATTGTCCACCCCCAGTCAGACAAATAAATAATGCAATTGAAAGTGAAGCAGGAAGAAGTTGCTCTTACAGTGAGAAGAGGGCTGTGAGTAAGATGAATGATCCTTTGAAAATCATAGAAGGAGGCCTGTAATTATTTAGCGAGAGAAATTGCATGTTTATGAAATTTCAGCAGCAGAGAGGCTCAGGATAGGGAACTGTGATGGTGTCTTGGTTCCTGTGTCTCACCTTCCATGCCCTGCCTGCTCAGCTCTGCCTTGGGGTTCCCTCTGCTCTGATCATTTCTATAATCACTACCCTCCACCTGTGACTGAGAACTTGCAGTCCATGGACTTCCTCTTGCTAATGAACTGCTTAAGAGCAGTTCTTATTGGAAGTCTGATCTTCCTCTCTTGAGACTCCTTCCGCTCTTCCCCAAACAGCCCAAGCTCCCCATGGAGGTTTGGTCAAATATGGTGGAGTCAGTCTTCTGACAGTTCTGAGGAGGAGCAGATGTGAGATTGTGGGGCCATTCCCACTGCCAGAGCTTCTGTTCGCCCCACAGAGAACCTGGCGGGCCACAGTCCATGGGGTTGCAAAGAGTCTGACATGACTGAAGCAACTTAGCATGCACGCATGCCCTGGAAGGGGGATGATATTTCTCCCCTCTGAGCACAGCCCTGCTGCTCCGCTGCCCTGTGCCTTGGGGCACAGGCCTAGCACAACAGGGAGCCAAATTACTCTCTCAGTTCACATCTACATGCGTGGGTGTGTCACACTTACACGTTATTCTCTGAAGCATAACCACTGAGCCCAGGGCCAGAGTCCAGGAGGTGTTAAACACTTCCCGCCACCATAGGCTACCCTGCACACAAGCCTTTCAGTGACGAGCAAGGCCCTCATCTGAAGCCTGAGCCATCAGCATGCTTTACTGTTATTTATTTTTTGCCATGCCCTCCGACCTGTGGGACTTCCCAGCCCAGGGATTGAACCCAGGGAGTTTGGTGTTTTAACCACTGGACCAATCAGGGAAATCCCCATCTGCATGTTTTAAAGCAGTGTATTAATAGAAGATTTGAGGTATAGTAAGGCCAACAGATCAGGAGACCATTGCCATTGGGAAGGAGTTTGCTACTCACAGTCTCCAAGGAGAGGGCGAGGTGGGGGTCAGGAGGCATCCGTGCCTGTCAGCAGGCCGAGGGATGAGGGGGAACCATGGCGAGAGTTTTCACTGTGGTCTCTGAAGGAAGGAACAGGCGAGGCAGGCTGAGCAGTTTTAGGATCGGCTCATGGGAATTGCTTCAGGGCTCTGGAGCATAGGGCTGTTTCTAACTGTCTGCTACTGGGCCTTGGGTAAGAGGGCAGCGGGAGGGTGACTTGGAGAGTGAGAGTCCAACACAGAGATGATTGGGGGTGTGGCCTTTGGGTGATGAGTTTGTATCCAAAGGGACACTCTTGAGTGCATTATTTACTCTCTGTAGGATCTGACTGACTCTGGAAGGGGCAGCCCTTCCAAGCTCAGTAGAGCCCCACATGTCAAAGCACCGGAAACCAGATAAGAAGAGGGAATCCTGGCCATCCTGTGGTTAAGATTTGGGCTTTCACTGCCATGGTCCCAGGTTCTATCCCTGGTTGGAGAACTAAGATCCCACATGCTGTGCAACATGGCAAAAAAAATAAGTAAAAATGTTAAAAGAAAACGGAAAATAAGAGACACGGCTGGTATGCATCTTAACTTTCTCTTTCCTCATGACTGTTTTCTGTCTGGCACTTTATTTTACTTCCCTATCATTGGACACAGTTCAGGAGTCCTCTGTTGACGACCTCCCTGACTTTGTAACTCAAAAATTGGGCTCGAGTTCATTCCCTCACAGGAAGGCCCTGGATTCCTTAATTTCTTAAAGGACCAGCTCCCATCCCAATGAGTGAGTGAGTTTTTGCTAATGAATTCGAGGGAGATAAAGTCCTGTATCGGGAAGATCCCCTGGAGAAGGAAACAGCAGCCCACTCCAGTATTCTTGCCTGGAGAATTCCACGGACAGAGGAGCCTGGTGGGCTGCAGTCCATCAGGTGCAGAGAATCAGATACGGCCTAGTCACTGAGCACGCATGTACAGAGCACTACAGTCCAGATCAAGAAAGGAAATCACCCTTAGAGTTTTCATTTTTAGGGGAGTGCCTACCAAGCACCAGCACTTTATTTTCTCCTTAAAATAGTAGACCAGACACTGATCTGGACTCTTTTGTTCCATGTGTGCAGCTAAGCCAGACCGACTTTGGAAGAAACTCTGATAAGTACTAAAGGAAAATATTGAGACAAAGCTTAATTTTACTTGCACTTTAAAAACATAATTGTACACATTGTCTAATTGTATCTTTCTTCAGAAAACTCAGTGAAATAAACAGTATTATTAGCCAGGCTTTACAGAAAAGAAAGCCGCACTTCGAGAGGTACTGTGATCACCAGAGATCACCCTTGTTCACTGGCGCAGTCATCGTTCGTGTCTGACTCTTTGCGACCCCCCTGGACTGCAGCACGTCAGGCTTCTCTGTCCTTCACTGTCTCCTGGGGTTTGCGTAAATTCATGTCCATTACGTCAGTGATGCTATCTAAAGTCTCATCCTCTGCCATCTCCTCCTTTTGCCTTCAACCTTTCCAATTAGTTGGCTCTTTGCATGAGGTGGCAAAAGTATTGGAGCTTCAGCTTCAGCATCACTCCTTCCATTGAACACCCAGGACTGATCTCCTTTAGGATGGACTGCTTGGATCTCCCTTCAGTCCAAGGGACTCGCAAGAGTCTTCTCCAACACCACAGTTCAAAAGCTTCAATTCTTTGGTCCCCAGCCTTCTTTATGGTCCAACTCTCACATCCATACATGACTACTGGAAAAAGCATAGCTTTGACTTTTCGGACCTTTATCAGCAAAGTGATGTCTCTGTCGCCAGTTAGTGTAACAACCAGGGCACATGCCCAAAGTTTCATGAAGTCCAGTCCTCTTTTCATCAGCCCACTACCAAACAACACAAATAGGACAGAAGCAGTTGTTGCTGGAGAACATATTCTGATCAGCTCCTATTTATCTCTAAGGAGAAAGCTGCGTAACATCTGGAAGAAGAATTTTGAAGCCAGAAAGACCTGGGTTCCAGTCCTAACTCTTTCACCTGCTAACTGGTTGACTTTAAATAAATTGTTTCTTTTGAGCCTCAGTTTCCGTGTCTAAAAAATGAGGATGATAATCACGGCACTTTCCTAGTGGCATTGGTCTGAGGATCTGCATCCACAAGTGTTTGGTACCAAATGAACTCACAGTAACAGTATCTATAAATATTCTTCTTACACACTGAGAGTGGGAATGATTTCAGATGTTCATCCCATTCATTCAGCAGACATATACTGAACACCAACTGCATGTTAAGAACAAAGAAAATTTTTCTAAATTAAATTAATACCGTTTAGTAGATGGAGATGGTTACTGAAACAGGAAATGGAATGAAATGTCCTGTGTCCCCAGGCCAGGGTGCTGGTGGTAGGTGGAGACCCCAAGTGTCTCTGAGTGGGGAGGAGAGGGTCCAGAGGGGAAGTGGGCAGCTTCACACACCAGGACAAGGGTAGTAATTAGTTTATAAAGTGTATTCCCTTAGTCTGATACATCATTGTTTAAGATAAAGTTAAGATCTAAAATGAATTAAAAATTTTTTAAACAACAAAATTAGTTTGAAAGCAGACACATTCACTGAGGTGTCACAAAATCACTGAGGCCACGTTGAGTTATCAGTGCTTGAACTAATGATTGCACGTGTGTGTGTTCTCAGCCACGTCCGACTCTTTGTGACCCCACAGACTGTAGCCCGCCAGGCTGCTCTGTCCATGGGATTCTGCAGGCAAGAACACTGGAGTGGGTTGCCATGCCTTCCTCCAGGGGATCTTCTTCACCCAGGATCTTCTGAAACCTGTGTCTCTTACGTCTCCTGTGTTATTAGCAGGCAGGTTCTTCACCACTATCCTCATCTGAACTAATGGTTGGAGATACACATCTTTAACCAGTTTACTTTTGGCCAATTTATCTTGCTCCAAAGTTAGAATTCATAAAAACATTGCCAGAGGCACGCCAAGACACATCTGAGAAAAGAGGATGTCAGAAGAAGATAAACAGTCCGTGGTGAAGCTCTGGCAAACTAGCAACAAACCCCTAGAAAATCTGGACAAAGCTACTAACATAACTTATTTGAGGAAAAGAGCATAAAACTTATCAAGGAATGCAAAAATGAATGAGTCGGAATGTTCCTTTCTACCAGTTCCTCATTATGGGGTTTATTATCTATTTTGGTTTTTTTCTTCCAGTGAATTCTGTTCTCTGTCCATTCCGTATTGAGAAGAAAGGGAAAAAACAGTGGAAGCAGAGTGGAGAGTTGGAGGGGGGGACCGAGATGGGAGAGGAGAGGTGACGAGAGAGAAAAAATGAAGAACAAGTGGAAGAAAGATGTGTACAGTTTGAGAAGAGCAGCCAAATTTATGAGACATTCCACACACACACCAACCTGCAAACATGGACACACTTCTTTGATAATAGAAACCAGGTCTCGGGTGGTTTACAGATGGGTTTTCCTTCCATTGTTCACCTGGCATTTAATGGAACAGCTGTTCGGCCTGCTGGCGGATGCCCTGCTGGCACCTGTTCCGTGAAGCTTCTGGGCAGGAATTGTTCACACCCGATGCAGGCCCCGGGTAGTTGTGGGGCAGCTGCTGACCTGCTGTGTCCAGCAGTCAGGACAATAAACACCTAGCTGCTCCCAGGAGAGCCAGGACTCATTTTCTAAAGTGTCTTCTTTTAAAAGAATCGCTTGTGTTTATTTCGGTGGCGCCGAGTCCCAGCTGCGGCGCAGGGGATCCCTAGCTGTAGCATGTGGGATCTGGCTCCCTGAGCAGGGAGCAAACTCGGGCGCCTGCAGCGGGAGCACGGAGTCTCCTGCAGCGGGAGCACGGAGTCTCCTGCAGCGTGAGCACGGAGTCTCCTGCAGCGTGAGCACGGAGTCTCAGCCACCGAACTGCCGGCGAAGTCCCCCCGAAGGCGTCTTCTCCTTCCTCTCTATACACAGCAACGCCCGCTGTTAACAGGACGCTCACAGAGTGCAAGTGACACTGTCAGGACCACATTTCTCTCTCATCGGATTTTACAAACAGACTAACAGCTGGGAAAGGGGCCTCTGGAAGCACGGCAGCGTGGCTGTCCAGACCCCTCTTCCCACTGCAGGCCTGGCGGAGGGTGCGCAGGCTTCCAGCGCACAGCGGCTCTGCCTCGCGGTCTGGAGCTGGAATGACCGCTCTGAGGCTGTTGCGGTGGTCCAGGCGGGAGGCCAGGAGAGCCTCACCAGCTGCAGCGGCTCTGGGGAGACTTAAGACACCCGAAGGGCAAGAAAATGAAACTAGCAGAGCTTGTGACAGCGACCAGCTCACAAACGGGACAAGCTGTTCAGGTCTTCAGCATCTCAGATATCTGTTGCTGGCTAACAAGCCACAGGGAACAGTTTGAAGTTGAAGGCTGATCTGATACAGATGCTCTAAAGAAAGGCTGCTTTGCAGAACATGTTCACAGACATAGAAAATAAACTTATGTTTGCCGTGGGGGAAGGTGAAGGGATAAATTAGGAGGCTGCGATTAGCAGATACAAGTTACTATACATAAAATAGAGAAACAGGTAGGTCCTACTTAATAACACAGGGAACCATATTCGGTATCCTTTAATAAACCATGATAGAGAAGACTGCATACTGCATAACTGAATCTCTGTGGGTACCAAACACTAACACAACACTGTAAATCAGCTATACTTCAGTAAAAGAAAACCTGTTCTAAAATACCTCCTAAATAAAGAATGAACCACTCCATAAATCTAGAGTTCTTATATCCTTCAGGACTTTGTTGTGATGCTTGTCCCATTTTTTTTAATGTAATCCTTTCTTCTCTGAGGATGAAGTTTAAAGGGACATAGAGAGATCATGAGAGTTTTATACACTCAGAGGACCAAAAATTCAAAATATGATGAAGCAAAGGCATTGAGATTAGAGTCAAGGAGTAAGGGAATTCTCCCCTCATTTATTCAGCCCCTCATTTGTCATTTAAGTGAAATTTGCAGTTAATGGAAATATAAGCCAAGTACTTATTTAAAGCATTTCTAACCACTTAAGGCAAAATATTTAAAAAAAACAGTCTTTAAGAGTTAGATGAGGCATAATCATAATTAATTCATTACTATTTATTACATCAATTAATAATATTAATGCCATTAATTATGGTGATTGAAAGAAAGTGAAAGTCGCACAGTTGTGTCTGACTCTTTGCAATCCCATGGACTGTAGCCTGCCCGGCTCCTCTATCCATGGGATCCTATAGACAAGAACACTGGAGTGGGTTGCCAGTTCCTTCTCCAGGGGATCTTCCAGATCTGGGGATAGAACTTGAGTCTCCTGAATTACAGGCAGATTCTTTACCAACTCAGCCACTAGGGGAGCCCTTGGTGATTAATTTATGCTGTTAACTAATCACTTAGGATTACTCCTGGGTCAGGACCATGAGGGTAGTCATCAGCTGGTCCTGGGGGTCATGACACCGGGATGCCCCAGGGCCAGCAAAGCGCAGGCAGAGGGCTACCGCTTTGGCACATGTGCCTAGCTATACAGTTTTACTAACCTTTTCTGACGTGGTCTTGTAGAAATCAGAAGGCAAAAACTAAGTACTTCACTGTGAGTCAGATAATATGATCATGAAACAGTCTCTGTGCCAGGAAACTAGGTAATTAAATTTAGTGAAACGTGTATTAGAATGGGCAAATAGGGACTCACTGCAATAAAAATGTGGCAGTCTCTTCTGTTGAGTGAAATGCATGGGCCTCTCAAAAAAATTCTTGGTGATGACTTTTTTATTGCTCAGACGTTTCCCCCACCTCCTTCCCTTTATTCATAATAAATCAATATAGTTTATTTATGTCATTGTTTTCCTCCGGGCTTCTAAGAGAACCGGTCACCTGAAGACTGACGCCTAGATTCTACATGGTGCCCCTGTCCTCTCCCTGAATTAAGGTGAATTCCAGTATAAGCCCCTCCTCTTTCTATCCCACTCGCCTGAGCAGCAGGAAGGGGCCATAGTGCATAAGTCCCACCCAAAGATGGGGGAAGTGCAGAGACTGGTCACGGACTCAGCATTCCCTGGCAAGATCAGGAAGAGAATTCAGTCAGATAATTGAAAGAACAGTTGCAAAGAAGGTTATAAAACCGATTTCTCAGTGTGTTTTGTGGGAATGATATATTTTTTAAGGTGCATTGTACGGCACGTGGGATCTTAGTTCCCCATCCAGGGCTTGGACCTGTACTTCCTGCAATGGGAAGTCAGAGTCTTAACCACTGGACCCTCAGGGAAATCCTGATTTTTTTAAAATTACATTGGCCATCTGTTTTTATATGAATAGATCTGAAAGTAACTGGATATTAATAATATATGGAAATACTTAGTATAGTAATATTATGTGGATCATGAAAAAATAAATTTCTCTGAAATAAATACTGTAAATAAAAGTAAAACATAAAAACAATTTCTCTTTTTCTACCAAGAGCTGAATCACCTGGGTCTATGGATCTATGGGTCTATGGGGACAAGACCTAATTTACTAGTCCATTTTAATTCAGCATCGTCCCCTCGGCCGGGCCCTGCCTTCCTCTGCAGGAGATGGACTCTCCTATCTCACAGGGAGCCAAGGAATTTCGGCCCCGCAGCTGCCAGTGCTGATTTCATCCACCTCATCCGCTTTCTCATCTCCATCAGGCTTCCCATTTTAGTCCTTCCACAGTCGGAAAATCATCCATGGTCATATGAATGTGAGTGTTCTGGTTCCTTCGTAATTGTTTCTCAAATGAATTGAAAAATTGGTTTTCCACTTTCCGGGTCAATCTTTTGAGTTTAGTTAATATGTATTTGCTTCTAAGAGACAAGGGGCAAAACTAAATTTCCAAGCCTGGGGGCTGAAGGCGGGGCCTGGCTTAGCTGCCTAGGCGTGGAGCGCCCCCGTGTGGTCTTTCTGGGGAAATACCAGGCGTCTTGGCGACAGTGCTTTTAGGACAGACGCAGAAGGGCAGTTTGTTTATTTTTGGATGCTTATTCTTCTGGTTTACAAATGCATGTTTTCCCTCTACAGTGCAAATTCCCAAAGGCAGCAGTCATCCCTAATGGCTCTTAGATCTTTGCAGAATGCTGGGTGCAAAATATCAGTTTAAGTTCTGAGGGGAAATTGGTGTTCACTAGGGGAGCACATTTTGTATTTCTAATTATTCTGACCCAATAAATGCAACATTAAAAAATTAAGATCATAGCATCCGGTCTCATCACTTCATGGCAAATAGATGGGGAAACAATGACAGACTTTATTTTCTTGGGCTCCAAAATCACTGCTGATGGTGACTGCAGCCATGAAATGAAAAGACGCTTGCTCCTTGGAAGAAAAGCTATGACAAACCTAGACAGCATTTTAAAAAGCAGAGGCATTACTTGGCTGACACATGTCCATATAGTCAAAGCTATGGTTTTTCTAGTAGTCATGTATGGATGTGAGAGTTGGACCATAAAGAAGGCTGAGCGCCAAAGAAGTGATGCTTTTGAACTGTGGTGCTTTTGAACTCTGGAGAGGAAACTCTTGAGAGTCCCTTGGACTGTAAGGAGATCAAACCAGTCAATCCCATAGGAAATTAAGCCTGAATAGTCATTGGAAGGGCTGATGCTGATGCTGAAGCTGTGGCCACCTGATATGAATAGCCGACTCGTTGGGAAAGACCTGATGCTGGGAAAGATTGAGGGCAAGAGGAGAAGGAGCAGAGGGCAGAGGATAAGATGGTTAGATGGCATCACCCATTCAACGGACATGAGTCTGAGCAAGCTCTGGCAGTGATGAAGGATAGGGAAGCCTGGAGTGCTGCAGTCCGGGGGTCGCAAAGAGTCGGATATGGCTGAGCGATTGAACAACAGCAAGATAAATGCAGTGTTCATATGGACTGGTAGATGCGGACAAAGCAAAGAGGAGCTTTGGTCTCTCATTTTGGCGGTTTTGCTCCTCCATAAACACCAGCATTTGCATGGCACTTCCTGTATGCTCAGCTCAGAGTCAGGCTCTGTTAAGTGGCAGAAAATAAAGGAGGCAGAACTTCCTTAGTGGTCCAGTGGCTGAAACTCCACCCTTCCAATGCAGGGGTCTTGGGCTGAATCCTTGGTCAAGGAACTAAATCCCACATGCCGTGACTAAAGGTCCTGCATGCTGCAGCAAAGACTGAAGATCCCTCACACCTCAACTAAGACCTGATGCAGTCAAATAAATACAAATATTTTTTAAAAAGAAAAACAGGAAAATAGAGGAGGCAAAGAGATGGGATGCTAATTATGGGCAGATAAGGGAAGCTGAGCTTATAAGGTGGTGGTGGTGTAGCTGCTAAATTGTGTCTTGCAACTGCATGGACTGTATAGCCTGCCAGGCTCCTCTGTCCATGGAATTCTCCAGGCACAAATACTGGAGTGGGTTGCCATGCCCTCCTCCAGGGGATCTTCAACCGCTTCATCAGCTTTCTCATCCCCACCAGGCTCTGCACGTCAGTCCCTCGACAGTCGGAAAATCATCCATGGTCATACAAATGTGAGTGTTCTGGTTCCTTCGTAATCATTATTCAAAGGAATTAATACATTGGCTTTCCACTTTCCGGGTCAATCTTAGATTCATGGGGTCGCAAAGAGTCAGACACAACTGAGCGACTGAACTGAACTGAACCAACATGTATTTGCTTCTAAGAGACAAGTAGCAAAACTAAATTTCCAAGCCTCGGGGCTGAAGGCGGGGCCTAGCAAAGCTGCTGAAGCGTGGAGCGCCACCGTGTGGTGTTTCTGGGGAAACACCAAGCAGTCTTTTTATTTTTTAAATTATTTTTATTTTTATTTTTTTAATTTATTTATTATTATTTCCCTACATTATAATACTGTATTTGTTTTGCCATACATTGATATGAATTGGCCACAGGTGTACCCGATCTCCCAATGCCGAAGC
>SJYF01001114.1:1627967-1638889 GCA_006410515.1 Procapra przewalskii | reverse complement strand
GGCAGAAAGTGAAGAGGAACTAAAAGGCCTCTTGATGAAAATGAAAGGAGAGTGAAAAAGTTGGCCTAAAGCTCAACATTCAGAAAACAAAGATTATGGCATCCGGTCCCATTATTTCATGGGAAATAGATGGGGAAACAGTGGAAACAGTGTCAGACTTTATTTTGGGGGGCTCCAAAATCACTGCAGATGGTGACTGCAGCCATGAAATTAAAAGACTCTTACTCCTTGGAAGAAAAATTCAGTTCAGTTCAGTTCAGTCTCTCAGTCATGTCTGACTCCTTGCGACCCCATGAATCGCAGCACACCAGGCCTCCCTGTCCATCACCAACTCCCAGAGTTCACCAAGACTCACATCCATTGAGTCAGTGATGCCATCCAGCCATCTCATGCTAATGTTTAGCAGAGACATTACTTTGCTGACTAAGGTCCATCTAGTCAAGGCTATGGTTTTTCCTGTGGTCCTGTATGGATGTGAGAGTTGGATTGTGAAGAAGGCTGAGCACCGAAGAACTGATGCTTTTGAACTGTGGTGTTGGAGAAGACTCTTGAGAGTCCCTTGGACTGCAAGGAGATCCAACCAGTCCATTCTGAAGGAGACCAGCCCTGGGATTCCTTTGGAAGGACTGATGCTAAAGCAGAAACTCCAGTACTCTGGCCACCTCATGCGAAGAGTTGACTCATTGGAAAAGACTCTGATGCTGGGAGGGATTGGGGGCGGGAGGAGAAGGGGATGACAGTGGATGAGATGGCTGGATGGCATCACTGACTCGATGGGCGTGAGTCTGGGTGAACTCCTGGAGTTGGTGATGGACAGGGAGGCCTTGTGTGCTGTGATTCATGGGCTCGCAAGGAGTCAGACACAACTGAGAGACTGAACTGACTGAACTGATCTTCTACTGCCTTGCATTCTTCTTTTTAAATTCATTATTATTATTATTATTGTGACTGTGCCACATGGCATGTGGGATCTTAGTTCCCTGATCAGGGATTGAATCTGTGCCCTTTCCTGTGGAAATGTGGTCTTAACCACTGGTCTGCTAGGGGAGTCCCTGCCTTATACTCTTCTGGGTCTTTTTTTACCTATATGAGCTGTCCATCCTCTTTCCATCACCCTCTGGATCTTCTTACTTTCCTGAAGAGCTTTCTTCGCTTTCTTCTCTGTGCCTTTCTCACCTGTCCTATTCGGCATCTTTATTGCCAAAATTTAAATGACGGCAGAATCTCTCTCCAACTCCAACCCCAGTCTCAAATTCCAGCTGCAAATTTGGGCTGATAGTTGGATGTCGCTGCTGCTGCTGCTGCTGCTGCTGCTGCTACGTCACTTCATTCATGTCTGACTCTGTGCGACCCCAGAGACAGCAGCCCACCAGACTCCTCCATCCCTGAGATTCTCCTGGCAAGAACACTGCAGTGGGTCGCCATTTCCTTCTCCAATGCATGCATGCGTGCTAAGTTGCTTCAGTCGTGTCCAACTCTGTGCAACCCCGTGGACAGCAGCCCACCAGGCTCCTCTGTCCACATGATTCTCCAGGCAAGAATATTGGAGTGGGTTGCCATTTCTTTCTCCCTGGATGTCTCTAGAATTTTCTATTATTCAGAACTGCAAACTTTGCCTCCCTCCTTCTATCGCTTCACTCAAATCCTCATTTTATGTAAGCACCAGTTCTCCTCTCAGTGTTTTATTTCTGGCTTATCCATAACATCCCCACTGGCTAACTGTTTCGTCCTGACTTCTTGCTTCTTGACCAGTCGTCTCCAATTTTGAGATTGTAAGGTTCCTCTTGAACTTCCTTTCCTCATTATTCTTACTACTAGACCTGATAAAATCACTGCCTCTAGTCCCTCTCTATTTTACACATCATTGTCATATTTAGTATTTGGAAGCATCTTCTAGCCTGTCATGAACAAGTTGCATGCCCCCAATTTTGTATGTGCGAGGCTTATGGTTCCCCAAGATGGCTGCTCTTTTGATCTCTGTCCATCTCCTGCTCAGTCAGTACCGCCTCACCCACACCCTACTCGCCTGACTGACCTTCCTTCTTCTTCGTAAAGCCTAACTGGTAAATGCCTACACACTGGCCCCCTGCTCCAGACAGTGATTATTTTAATCTCTAGATGAGAAGAGCTCCACTATGAAAGTTCACCAAAGGGAAGACATCTGCCCTGGGGAGGTCGTTAGCCTGAGGGGCGGTGAGGGACAGGCCCTCTGCTGGTCTCCCTGGTAACCAGTGAGCCAACCTTTCACTGGCAATCCCTGGAGCCAAGACTGCTGCTGTGTCCTGCCTGCCATCTGCTGCACGTGGCGGGGTGTCACTCCAGGACTTTGCTTCAGACATGTAAGATCCCCCTCATTCATTAAGCCATGGGTGTTTCTGTTGCTGGCTCCAGGACTCTTTTTTTAAAATTTATTTATTTTTAATATAAGGATAATTGCTTTACAATATTGGTTTCTCATTCCAAGGAGATTAGCTTGCCTTTTTGGAGGCCTGGGATCTTCTGCTGTCGCTTAGAAGTTGCTCCGTAGGAGCTATTCCATATTCTGATGAGCTTTTAATGTGTTTGCAGGGAGGCAGGTGATCTCCCTGTCTTATTCCTCCCTCATCTTCCCCACGCTCCCAGGGCTCTTTCTTGAGGCTGGGCAAGTACAGGCTTGCAGGCCAATGAGTGCAGAGGCATGATGCCCAGTGCCACAGAATATGACTGTACTTGGAGCTGGAGTCTTTCCAGACGTAATCAAGTTAAAATGAGTCATTGGAGCAGGCTCTCATCTGATTGTATCCTTAACAGAAGAGGAAACTGGGGACAGAGACATGCACAGAGGGAGGGCTATATGAAGACACAGCACAAAGACCTGCAAGTTGAGGAGAGAGGCTTCCGAAGAAACCAACCCTGGTGGTCCAGGGGTTCAGACTTCACCTTCCAAGGCGGGGGGTGTGGGTTCAATCCCTGGTAGGGGAGCTAGGATCCCATAACTCAAGGACAAAAAAATCAAAGCATATATGAATGGTTCATGTTGGTGTTTGGCAGAAACCAACACAGTTCTGCAAAGAAATTATCCTTCAATTTAACACATACATTTAAAATTTAAAAAATCAAAACATAAAACAGGAGCAATGTTGTAGCAAATTCCATAAAGATTTTCAAAAATGAAATAAACTGAATTCAAAATAAAGAAGAAGAAACCAACCCGGCCAACACCCTGGTCTCAGGATTCTGCCTCTGGATGGATGGCCTTCAGACTGCGGCTGCAGTGTCAGCCCTGCGCCGGGTCTCCAGTCTGCTACCCTGCAGAGTTCCACTTTGCTAGTCCCTACAACTGTGTGAAACAATTCCTTAAAATAAATCTCCCTCTGTCTGAATAGATATCTGTATGTCCTATTTGTTCTGGTCCTCTGGAGAATCCTGATTGCTTTTTTTTAAGGCAAAATACAGTGCCAAATCTTTAGACAAGTAATCAAACTCCTTTACTATATTTCCAAAGTCCCACTCCAATTACATTTTATATTACTTTCTTTCAATTATCCTTTGATGTTAACAATAATATTTATTGAAAACCAACTAGTTAACATTTAACAAACATGTTTTCCTGTCATCTAAAAGGACTAACCCAGCAATTTACTTAATTTCTCTAAGCTTCAGTTTCCTCATCTGTAAAACGGGAATGATTCAGCCAATTATTCTACAAGTGGCTGTTGAACCACTGTGGGTGAGACAGATGCATTCATCATGTTGATGCTTTAAAGGCTCAGTGGAGGCCTCCGATTGACTAGTCTTTACTAAGTGCCCTTTACTAAGAAGAGGACTGGAAATTGGAAATTGGAGTCGCTCAGTCGTGTCCAGCTCTTTGGGACCCCATGGACTGTAGCCTACCAGGCTCCTCTGTCCATGGGATTTTCCAGGCAATAGTACTGGAGTGGGCTGCCATGAAGAGGACTAGTGAAGAGCAAATTTAGGGAAGGAGGTGAATCGCAAGTTTTATTTGGGCCATGTTCAGGATGAAAGGAGAAGGCAATGGCACCCCCACTGGAGGTGGATACGACTGAGTGACGTCCCTTTCACTTTTCACTCTCATGCATTGGAGAAAGAAATGGCAACCCACTCCAGTGTTCTTGCCTGGAGAACCCCAGGGATGGGGGAGCCTGGTGGGCTGCCGTCTACGGGGTCACACAGAGTCGGACATGACTGAAGCGCCTTAGCAGCAGCAGCCGCAGGATGAAAGGTCTCATAGATATCTAAGGAGAGGTGATAAATAAGCAGCAGAATATGTGCAAATGGTGCTCTAAGATTAGAACAGGGCAGAGGAAAGTGGTCTGCCTTGAAACGCTTTCAGAGTCATGAGATAGACAGCATGATTTCAGACGTGTGGTGGCACATGAACCAATAGGACAAAATGCTTCAGGAGTTAGTGAGAAGCTTTGCAAAATATTAATAAATAGGTTCCCTTATGGGATGATTGCATGAGGAGCTCTGAGGACCCACTCTCCATGGCAACAAGCACAACTGCTAAAAGCAGTCACCGTTATCCACAGTTGCTACCACATATTACGTAAAACATCCAATTTTCAACAAAAAATGAGACATTAAAAAGAAACAGAAAAGTATGATCCATATACTGGAGAGAGCAGAGGCAACAGAAATGTCACGTGAGAAGTTCCAGATGTCGGATTTAGTAGACTTCCAAGTGCTATTATGAGTTTGTTCAATGAGTTAAAGAAAAGCACACTTAAAGAAGAAAGGGATAATGATAATGCTTCATCAAAAAGACATTATCAATGAAGAGATAAAAGTTTTCAGAAAGAATCAAATGGAAATTATGAAGCTGAAAACACAATAATTAAAATGAAAAAAAGTCATTAGAGGGGTTTGACAGTAGATTGGTGCTGAAGAAAGCTAAGAGAATTTGAAATCAATATAGATTGTTTAGTCGCTAAGTTGTGTGACTCCACGGACTGCAGCACACCAGGCTTCCCTGTTGTTCACTATCTCCGAGTTTGCTCAAACTCGTGTCCGTGGAGTCGATGATACCACCCAGCCATCTCACGTCACCCCCTTCTCCTCTTGCCCTCGATATAGAGTATGTGATCTGAAAACAGAAAGAGAAGAATGAATGGAAATGAACAGGGACAACAGGAAGTACACCAGTTTAGGTGTAATCAGAGTCCCAGGAGATAGTAAAAGGAGCAGAAAAAATATTTGAAGAAATTATGGCCGAAACCCCCAAATTTGCTGGAAAAAAACCTACATATCCAAGAAAACTCCAAGTATGATATACGCAGAGATCCACACCAAGACAGACCGTGGTAAAAATGCTGAAAGGCAAGGAAGAGGTCCTGAAACTATCAAGAGAAGCATAGCTTGAGCCCCAGGCCAGCAGCGCTCCAGGGGCCGCTTCTTACCCTGGCTTCTGAGCCCCCCGGGCGGGCCTGCTCTGCAGGGGCTATGAGCAGCGGCAACTTCACCTTTGTGACACCCTCTTCACTCGCTCTCAGTGTCTTAGTTGCTCGTGTCCAGCTTTTTGCGACCCCGTGGACTATAGCCCGCCAGGTGCCTCTGTCCACGGGATTCTCCAGGCGAGGACACTGGAGTGGATTCCTATTCCCTTCTCCAGGGGATCTTCCCAACCCAGAGACTGAACCCAGGTCCGCTGCCCTGCAGGCAGATTCTTTACCACTTGAGCTACAGGGTAGCCTGGTAGTCAGGTTTGGCCACAGAATTTGTCAGGCCCAGTGCAAAATAAAAATGAGGGGCCTCATGTTCAAGATTTCTTAAGGATTTCAAGATGGTGCTAGCAAATCATTAAAATCAAGCTCAGGGACTATTCCGAGTGTGACGCCCAAGGCACGAACCCACAAAACTGGCCCTGCTTAGCTTCTCAGTGTGTCTTCCTGGATCTTAAGAACCATGCAGCAAAGTACACAGTTGGTGTCTCTCTTGCTCATCACTGAATCCCTTTAGTTTTTCCCAGTGGCTATGGAAAGTCCTTAATTCAATTTATTTTTTGCTAAACAATAACAAAATTTTGCTCTGCTATATGGTACTTATTACATTGTTTCACTCATAAAAGTCTCATGTTTTAGCATATTGACCTTTTCAGAAGAGTACAGATAGCTTAAGCCCAAATATTTTATATTTATATTGCAGTTCTTAAATAATTTCACCATACTTATAAATCCATCAAAAAAGAAAAAAGAAACCCATCAAATAGAATCCTACTTTTATCTGAGTTGATCTATTAGATATGCAGTTTGTAGTACTTTAATTTTATAATTACTTAGGAAGTATCCCATCATATTACACTGTTAACGTCTTTAAGTCAGAACTCATCCATTTCTAGAATTAAAATTTTTTTTCCTTAATATCTTGACCACCCGCAAGGAATATGGGATCTTAGTTTCCTGACCAGGGATTGAACCTGCACTCCCTGCTTTGGAAGCTCCAAGTCTTAACCACTTGACCACCAGGGAGGACCCTAGAATTTTGAACGTTCTGATGAGTGAAAAACTACCTTAGCTTTGGATTCCATTTACAAAGCCACCCTGCAGATGTTTCCACCTTCTATACGATACGACAGTTGTGAACAGGTAAATGTTGGTGGGTCTTTGGAAGTTTATCAAATTTCTCAGCCTGTTTTATATCTAATAAAATAGGGATACTACTACCTCTCCCACAAACTCTGCTGAAGAGAATGAAAGGGAGTGTCTTATACCGCACGGCACCTAGGAGAGGCCTTCACACTTAGCAGCCATACAATAGGTGTTACATTTTTCTCCCACTTACATGATAGTTTGTTGCCTTGATTGGCATGAAATGCTATTGGCTTCTTTCCTAATTCACCCAGGTCTTTAATGCCTACCAAGAATCACCAGAGGTTAGGTTGTTTTTTGAAATTCTTCTGATTTAAACATGCTAATAATGAACATGTCTCATTAACCACATCTCTCTAGCATCAACTGATATTTACTTTATATAGTAATTCACCCTGCCAAAACATGCCTTCTGAAAAGCTAGAGCTGCAAAATTCTCACAGGGAAATTAAACGCAATGTTTCAATGCACATGTAAGCCAAACCACATTTGAAAGAAAGCATTTCATTATACTTTAAAAAAGATATTTAATCCCATGGCTCATTTCATGATCCTTCCATTTAATCAAGTTATCAGGTCAATACCTGGCTTATTAATAATCTTATTAACATACTTTCCCTTACTGAATAAAAAATAAACTATTACAAACTAGTCACAATCATCAGGAGCAGACCAAAGCCACTGAGCAAATAGACAAGCTATAAAAAAAGTTTATTAAAAAAATAGACAACATATGTAAACATCTTTTCCAGTCACAAAGCTTCATAATACAGCATATCAGGCCCAGGCCTCAAATCTCTGCAGTGGGAGCACCTTAATTGTTGACTAATAAGAATCAGTTTAATTTATCTTTCAGTGAGCTATGACGTCTATATGAAAATAAATAACCAGATTCTGCTAAGAATACTAATATACATAGAAAATCACAGATGTACAGTGGATCTCAGCAAAAAATAACTATCTGCAGTAACAAGTGAGATTGAGTCTTTTTATCATAACTGTCTTTTTAATATAGCTTCATTTCTAAATTCATAATGTAAAGTTGACGAAAATAAAGCCAAACAGGAAGAGAGTAGAGGAATAAGACAGATGGATACCCATCACTCTCCCACCCTCACATGCCACGCCACACACACACCACACACACAAATGCACACAGTGTTTTGGTAGAAGCAAAATTGAAAACATAATTTCTATATTTTGTGTTTCGTGTATTATTGTAGGCACATATTTTCTTTACTTTTAGCTGGAAGTTACATGCCCTGAAGTGACTGAGTATGAAGTAGTCAACCATATTTTCAAGCGTGATACAATTTTGAGGAAACCAAATCTCTGTTACATAATTCAACAGCCACTCCAAAGGGAAGTCAAATCACAGAATGGACCATAACACAACAAAATGTAATTAAGTACCTGAGATTTTGCTACAAGAATCTTAAATACAAGACTGTTTTCTTTAGGGCAAAATGCGCTTATATTAACATAATCCTTTCATGCCCTGTTCTTTATTTGCTGGGGCATACTTGTTAGATGACTAAGATGTTCCAAAATGGCTAAACAGTACAATTTTACTTTTTAAAAATCTACTATAGGTAGATATTTTATCACACTTGATTTAATTTAAATTGCTGACCTTTCAATTATTCAGTAACTTTTAATCAAGGAAAAATTTTAAATGAAGTAACAAGTAATATTTGCAGTTAAAGTTTTTCACTGTATGGAAAATTTAAGATAGTTATTATCTTTCATCTGAATAATCATATTCTAATGATAGAAGCATAATGTATTTAACAGAAGAACCCAGACAAGTTTACCAAGCCCTGGATAGCCATTTCATAGCTTACTAACTCAGTAGTCTATTTGTAGCATAT
Source organism: Procapra przewalskii (assembly GCA_006410515.1). NCBI lineage: Eukaryota > Metazoa > Chordata > Mammalia > Artiodactyla > Bovidae > Procapra > Procapra przewalskii. The sequence goes on along the minus strand of SJYF01001114.1, from coordinate 1,630,431 downwards.
CTGTATAATTCATAAAAGTGACTCATAAAATAATTTTAAATCATTTAAAAATCTGATCTGCTATCCAAAGATTCATTTTATAAATCCACATCTGAAAATAATCTATATTTTTCCTTTCTACGATATCAACTTATCTCACCCAGCAGATATCTAACACTTATCCACAATTAAGTGAAATGTGAAATAACTATTATTGGAAAATACTTAAATTCTAACAGTACTGCTGTTTCTTGACTTTGCAGTGTTTCTCACTGACTGTATTTGAGGTTACTGGGATGATTATGCATTTAAATAGAGAAAATAAAAATTAAATGACATCAAAGTTTATGATGCATGACACATGTGTCAATTAATTTTTAAAAACTCCATGGCAAAAGAAAAGCTTTACACTTCTGGATACCACATTAATGGCTACTGATGACGGGGGACCTTTTTTACAGGGAGAACCCACAGGTCTCAGCTGTACACTGTATGGTCTAAGTCAAATGTTAATGACTGACTTGTTTTAAATCTATTTTGGAGTTCCAATGGATAAAACTTTTAGAAGTTACATTCATTAAAACTTTTATAAACTACATTCAGTAAAATTTTCTCAAAGAGAGAAACATTGCATATTTTGGATGAGATCTGGACATACTTGTGCATTATAAGCTCATTGGTGAACTTAAGTAGATTAAATAGGACTCTGCATCTATTCTAGTTATCAAATTTTTAAAAACAGACACCTTTACTCACTAATAGCACATTATTCTTGGCTTTTGTTGCATAAGTAACAAAAGAAAGGTGAGAAATGAAGAAAAGAAGGGAAAGGGAAATAGAAAATGAAGGAGGGCGACAGGAAGGAAGGAAACAAAAATGGCGCTCTTACAATTTTTGCATGTGGGGTCGTGCAACTGAACACCGCCACCACCAGAAAAGAATATAAATGGGGAGAAAAGGCATTTAAAGTTGTGCTTAAACATAGATTCACTTCGTTGTACAGTTCTTGCTTTATAGTGTGTGGAGCATTTCAAGTTGCTAGGTAAGAATCCAGTGGACAAACAATACAGTCAGCCAACAGCAATGAGAGGTTAGACATCCACTGCTATTTCAGTGACATGGCCACAGCTCTGACAACACAGCAGCACGAAACAGTTAAAAGGCAGACACCTTGCATTCACTTGTTCACCTTAAAAACACAAAAAGAAATGCTTACACAACAGAAGGCACTTAGGACAGAAATTCTTTCTCGAGTTCGTACAGAGATGGTCGGCTCGTTCTGCTTCTCATCCTGCACAGAGGCACGGTGCGGTCCCGGCTCTGGCCTTCCACGTCAGTGTCCAGCAAGGAAGGTGCGTGGGGCTGAGTTCTCTTCTTGGGGCCGAGAGGACAGCTGTGGGCCGGTCCTGGACCGCCCACTGCGGGGCCAGCCTGTGAGGGCTGAGACTCCGTCCTCGGCGGGAAGGCCTGCAGGGCACCTCCTCGGCTTCTTACAGGGGGAGGGCGAGGCAGAGGCACCACACGGACAGCTCTTTGCTTTTCAGGCGGGACCTCACTTGGCAGGTCACTGTGAGGTTCAGACAGGGAGGGGGGCGTCCCTGAAACCCCCTCAGGGGCCAGTTCAGAGGCTCCGGGGGCTGAGATGAGAGCTGCACCCGCTGGCAAAGAGAGTGTGTGATTAGACAGGGACACTGAAAACGATGGATATCAAGGCAAATACACTGGGTGACTTCACCTTAAAGTAAGTTTGACAAAAGAACCTGAACACAAACTCTACCTTACAAACTGTTAGGGTATAAGGTTTGTTCTTATTGAAAAGTACCTCAAAGTTGGAAAGATTGCTTGAATCTGTGGAAAGTACAACTGTAAAGAGCTAATTCATCACCAGATGCTTAGAACAGTGATCTTTAGAATTGTCTAATAAACAGGATAGATTTCAGAATGGGATCAGACTGGACTAGAACTAAGGCGTAAAATGATGGTGAATATGACTGAATTCACTTTCAGGTGGTAATTTGAAAATATTAATGAAAATCAGGAAGCAGCTATGTTTCTAGATGTTACATCTTCCCTTTTTTATTCTGAAGAACTGACTTACTACTACCGTTGCTCATTCACATCCGACTCTTTGCGACCCCATGGACTGTAGCCCACCAAGCTCCTCTGCTGGGATTTCACAGGCAAGAATACTGGAGTGGGTTGCCATTTCCTTCTCCAGGGGGTCTTCCTGACCCAGGGATTGAATCCATGTCATTTGCACTGGCATGTGGATTCTTCACTGCTGAGCCATCAGGGAAGGCCTATTACCACTCTAGCAGAGAATTATTGGCTTCAAATTAAGAAAAAATGTTCTTATTGGATTATCCTGATGGGATTTCACCATGTGCAATTGTAAATTACTAATATTTATTATATCATAAAAGAGCAAAAAACCAATTTATTTAAAGACAATGAAAAATAATGTTAGAAAAAAATGTGCCTACTT
>SJYF01001114.1:1609071-1622421 GCA_006410515.1 Procapra przewalskii | reverse complement strand
TCGCAAAGAGTCGGACATGACTGAGCAACTAAACTGAACTGAACTATCTCGTGTAACTTACAGAATCCAGCAGGGAAAGTGAAAAGCAGAGTCGCTGGGAGTATATGGCTTATTTTTCCTCATGAAAGCAGGGCTGACCGGGAGCCCAGCGTCTTGAGAGAGGATGGTACCTTGCATCACGCCCCAGGCAAAGATCAAAATTCAAAGTATGGTTTCCACTGAATGTGAATCACTTTAAAACCATCATAAAGCCAAAAAACCCTAAGTCGAATTACCCTAACGTGGGGGGGCCATGTGCATTAGGTTGGTCAAAACACACCAAATGAGAGCTAAATCCCAAAAACCAGAATACTGTCTTCTTTACAAAACAACTGGAAGTAACCTCAAATTCTGGATTTCAGTTTTCAAAACATCCACAAGTATGCTACTGATGTAATTAGGTTATAGAAACATCGCAGGTTACAGGCTTCACAAAGTCTTTTAAGTCTCAAGATCTTATTTCAGTTTCTACTCTGTGGCCTGGTAACATCACCAACTGTGCAGAATCTAAAAATCATTTACTGTGAAAATAAGAAAATTAGACTAAGCAGAAAATTTTGATTTCCAAATAGTCATGATACCTCCTGTATTTCACATGCCTAGAAACCACTTATAAAAACATGTCTGCTTACATTAAATCAAAGTCCACTAGTGACAGAAACCCACCCAGAAGACCCCATGGGGGAGAAAGCTTACGCTGTATTGCTCGGAGTCGGGGGATCACTGTGGGGCTGCTGGGGGGGCTGGAGCTGCTGCTGTTCAGACTTCTTCGTTTGTCCAGGTTGGGGGAGGCCTGTACGGTGATTTTGTGCTGGAAGTCTGTTGGACATGGGGAGAAAAAAGAGAACTGAGATTTGATGGTTTTAGGTGATTTTCATAGTCCCGTTTTCAGTATGTGGCAATAAAAGCAGAAATTGCCAGACAGTAAGAATATGGTATGTCTCAGATCTGTTCATGGTTTCTTACTTCTCTTTCATTCAGGATTCAAGTCCATAAACAATGACTCAGAATCTTGATACATTAGGCGGCACCCTGAGACACACTGACGCACAAGGATATCAGCTATTACTGAGCATCTGGAGAACCCAACAGTCTTCTGCAAAAAAGAGTTTCCTGCATTCAGTCTGACACATTCGAGATGAAACTGAAAGAGGAGACACCCTGGGTTAAATGAGCCCTGGTTCTCTCACTAACTGTGGACTCCAAGCCAGCAAGGAGCCTCTTGGAGTTGGTTTCCCAGGCTTTTGGCTAGTACAGCAGACACCACCGCGGGGCTGCTGTGGTGATTAAAACAGGAAACGCACATTACGCGGGGTTCAGAGCATGCTATCCCAACATTTACTCCTTTTTGTTGCTGTTTAGTCCCTCAGTCATGCCCAACTCTTTGTGACCCCACGGACTGAAGCCCTCCAGGCTCCTCTGCCTGTGGGATTTCCCATGCAAGAACACCGGAGTGGGTTGCCATTTCTTCCTCCCTGGGATCCTCCTGACCCAGGGATCAAACTCTAGGCAGATTCTTTACCACTGAGCCATCAAGGAAGCCACATTTACTCCTTAACCTGTTACATTTCTACAAGACAGTTCACTCTTCATCAACATAGCATGGAAATATTCAGCTCTGGTTTTTTGGGGTATTCATTTCCTTATGCAGGCTCCCATGTCACAGAAACTTGTATTAAACACATTTTTATGCCTTTCCCCTGTTGATTTGGCTTTGTCAGTTTCATCTTCAGACCCAGTCAGGGTCAAGTGAAACTCCCCCAGCCTAAAGTTAAAAGTGTTTTGTGGCTAAGGTACCTATTATCTAACTGTGATACAGTTAGATACAGGCCAGACGAAATGCCAAGAACTGTGGGAACATACGAAAGAAAAGTAACATGACCAGGGGAAAGAAAACTTTGTAAACTGTCAGAAAAAGTATTGAAAACTTAGAAGCAGGAAAAAGAAATGACTGGGTATTCTTTCATCGTGGTGTCGAGCTTAACCTCTGACTAATTTTCTATTGATGGGGCTATTTTTACAACTCAGCAGAGACAAAGGCTAACTTGTAGATTTTGTCTGGTGATGATGCAAATAATTTTTGCCTGGTGTGAAAGAAAATCCCAAAGGTTATTATTTACTGCCATAATGGGCATTAACCAAGTCTGTATTTAGCCTAGCAATCGAATGCTAATATTTCTTTATTAAATTGACTGTAAATACTAAGCTCCTCAAATTCCCATGTGAACCAGTTTACATGGGTTCCCCATTAATATTAATTAATTGATATTAATTATTAATTAAAATCTTTGACATGTTCATTTTATATTTGCAAGAAAGCTATAATTTACCTTATTGTATAAAATAATTATACTTTAAAGAACCACACAGTATTGAATGAGGAGTTTGAATTTAGTAGGCAAGACAGTTATCCAATTACTTATGTTAGGAATCTGAAGCCTTCCTTGATATTGTGTTCTCCCTGACCTTCCACATCCAATCAAACACAAAATATCTTGTAAATTCTGTTCTGTATTCTTCTTAGAGCTATTGTTGAGAAATTTCTATTCCAGGTTCTGGAGTCAGCAAATTCCACATGTGAAGCCCAACTTACCACTTACTAGCCACATGAATTTGGGGAAAGTACCTTCATCTCTGTAAGTCACAGCATCTTCATTGACAAAAATGGAAAAAAGAATGATTCCTACTCCACAGGACAGTTAGGCAGACTTAAATACAAAGGAGTACAGAAAGTACTTGGGCTTCCCAAGCGGCTCAGTGGGAAAGAATCCTTCTGCCAATGCAGGAGACTCGGGTTCCATCTCTGGAGGAGGAAACTGGCAACCCACTCCAGTATTCCCTCCTGGGAAATCCCATGGACAGAGGGGCCTGGTGAGCTACAGCCCATAGGGTCGCAGAAGAGCTGGATGTGACTGAGTGACTAAGTATGTAAGCATAAAAAGTACTCAACACACATTAATGACACTTCTTGCTCTCTCCATCTCCACCACCACCATCATTTCATGCTGAGGCTGCCACAATCCTTTGGTCTATCTTCCAGCAACTCCACTTGACCCCTCTGATCTACCTCACAACAGCCAGAGGCTGGCTTGCTTATTTATTTATTCATGGCTGCGCAGGTCTCTGCTGCAGCACGGATGCAGCAGTTGAGGCACAAAGGCTTAGATGCTCTGAGGCATGTGGGATCTTAGTTCCTCACCCAGGGGCTGGACCCACACCCCCTGCACTGGAAGGCAGATTCCCGACCACTGGACCACCAGGGAAGTCTCCAGGGGCATGCTTGTCATTCCCTGCTTAAAGTCCTTTGAAGGGTTCTCATCATTCTTAAAATTATAGATCGCAATCATAACATCCCCTCTAATTCCCTGCAAATCTGATCTGGCTTGTTTGTGCCACCCCTGTTCTCCCATCACTCACCATGATCTAGACAAGGGGACAGCAGGCTTTTCCTAAGAAGTGCCACACAGTAAATACTGCAGTTTCTATGAGCCACATGGTCTGCTGACGCAGCGGGAAAGCATTCTAACAAAAACGTAAAGGCGTGTGTTCCAGTGCAACGCAGCTATGGATGCTGCAGTTTACCTTTCCTGCAAGATTCACAGGTCAGAAAATCTTTTCTAGTATTTAAAGTGTATAAATCGCTCTTTGCTTTGGGCTACAGGAAAGAGGTGCGAGGTTGAATTTGGACCAGCAGGTAGAGTCAAGCCATAATGGTCTTTTTTCAATTCCTGAAAGAAACCAAACTTCTTTCCATGTGCTTCCTGCCTGTTCTTTGGCATCCCTTCACTGGTGGGGCTTCGCACAGGCCTTCCGAGGTAGCTCAGCAGTAAAGAATCTGCCTGCCAATGCAGGAGATGTGGGTTTGATCCCTGGTTGGGTCAGGAAGATTCCCTTGAGTAGAAAATGGCAACCCACTCCAGTATTCTTGCTGGGAAATCCCATGGACAGAGGAGCCTGGTGTGCCCTAGTCCATGGGGTCACAAAAAGTCCAACATGACTCAGCATGCATGCCAGGTCACATATTTGGCAAATTCCTACTTTGAGTCTCTATTTAACTTTTTCTTCTTGGGGAAGCTAGTTGTGATTGCCTTAGTCCAGGAGACATTGCTCTACTAATCACTGTCACATGACTTTTCCTTCAGAGTAATTAATAATTACAGCCAAAACAAAAGAACATTTGTTTAATCATTAGCTTAAGACTCACCCCCTCCAATACAAGGTCAGTTCTCTATTGGGAGGGTTGTCGGTTGCCATCACTAATGGCACGGGGCCACGCGCAGGAGATGCTGAGCGACTCTTGGCTGAATGAGTGTTTCCTCTGTTTGAGATTACAGTATTCTTGAGGGCCGAGATCATGGTCCGAAGACAATGCAGATGGAAGTGAAGTGCCAGATGGGAGCTCTGTCCCCTTCCCATTTAAGAAAGAATGATCTGACAGGCAAAGCGGCTCAAGAAAGGGAAAGAACTGATGCGAGAAAACAGTTCATCAGAACAGACATCTAACTGAACTAGGGGGAAGGGAAATAAGTAGGAAAAGAAAGAAGCAGTCTCACCCAAAGAGATGAAACAATTTAGGCTGAAGAGCTTTATAAAGGTTCAGCTAGCCCGGTGGCTCAGTGGTAAAGAACCCAGCTGCAATGCAGGAGCTGCAGTAAATGTGGGTTTGACCACTGGGTCAGGAAGATCCCCTGGAGTAGGAAACGGCAACCAACTCCAGTATTCTTGCCTGGAAAATCCCATGGACAGAGGAGCCTGACGGGCTACAGTTCACGGGGTCACAAAGAGTCAGACACAACTGAGCACATACAAGCACATGGAAGTTTTTACAGCAAGAGGAGCCTGCAGCCCAGAGTGGAAGGCATGCATGCTCTCGCAGGCCTCCGAACCAGAGTAACAGAACCAGGCCACAGCATCTGAATGGCAAACCGTGAAGGACGAGTGATGGGAGAAGAGGCGACAGGCACAGGTCGGGTGCCCCCACGGAAAACTACGCCAAAGGTAGCTGCAGAGGCACAAGACTGGATCTCAATAATGCCTAAGATTCAGAGTCCTTCTGGTCTTCTGAAAAAAACAAATACTTGTACTCAGGGGAAAAAAAAGAGCACTCTGTGCTTTAAACATGAACAAAACATTCTTTATGATAAACATCCTGTTCCTATGAAACAGAGAAAGGTTGATTCCGTCCCAGTTGCAGATTGAGGAAAACTCAGGCTGAACTGTTAAGGGGTCCTGGCTGATGTCCAGTGTTTTTCTGGACTGCTTGCTAGACCTGTTCTCAAGGTATCTGCTCATGGCAGATTATCATGTGGTCCACAGGCTTTCAACTGAACCTGTATATTTTCACTGGCAATATTTATGTTTCATGAGGGACACTGACACGGCTCAGTGGGAATCCTCATTTTACACTAAAAGTTTCAGTATTCATTGAAAAGTCCTTTGGGGGCTTCTGCCTTCTCTCCCTAGGCATGTACACACGCTTGCTCACATTCACGCACACCAGGCAAGTGAGTGTGGCAGGCCTCTGGCTCTTGTGAAGTGGTTGAAGTTAGAACATCATGGCTTTAGAGACATACCAACTCCCAAAAGTTTCAAAACCTCTTTGATCTATTTTATATGTTCTAAAAACACAACTTGGCTTCAAAACAAACATAACACAGGAGTGATATAAAGTGGTCACAGTATAAATATATCTGCCACGACCATTCTCTCTCTCGACAAGTTCCAAGACTGCACACAATTTAATTTACTAACTCAGATTATGCCACCTCATTGTATAAGCATTCATCTTCCTTATTAGGTAGCTATGCAGGACTGTCAACAGGAATAATTGCATTTGAGTTTTCCAGCAATAAATCATCCTAGCTATAAATAGCCATAAAATGAAAAGCTGCTATCAGTGATTATGAAGGAAAAAATATGATGATTAGATAATTATTCAAATTTAATACCAATTTTTTAAAGAACTTTTAAGCAATATTCTGGCTCATCATCTAAATCATTCTCTAACCACCAAAATGATTCTTTGCTTAACTCCACCTTTTTAGAAGGCTTAGGTGAGGATTTGGCTACGCTAGTCATAAAGACAATCTAGGTTGATGTGTGTGTGTGTGTGTGTGTGTGTGTGTGAAAGTTGCTCACACACAATGCCCTTGTTACAATGGCTGACCAATTTTTCAAAACAATTGAGAAGAAAAGGGGGTATCTATGAATATTATGAACCTTCAATTGCACCAACTGAGTACACAATGCTAGTTGAAGGTTAACTGACCCCCAACCAGTTTAATTTCCAAACAGAACAGAAAGCTTGAAGGAAAAAATATCTTTAGAATTCTTACCCTAAGGGAATACCTCCTACTAGGAGAACCTGATTTTTGCTCCTGGTGCCATGAGACCAGAGCTCTCTGGATCACTTATCTAAACCATCTCTTAAAAAAAAGAAAAAAAAGGAAAGAGTCTTTTAAAATTTTCTTATTTTCAACTGTTATTTACTATTAGTGACTTTTACTGGAACAAAACCAGAAATATAGACCAACGGAACAAGACAGAAAGCCCAGAGATAAACCCACACACCTATGGGTACCTTATCTTTGACAAAGGAGGCAAGAATATACACTGGAGAATAGACAGTCCCTTCAATAAGTGGTGCTGGGGAAAATGGACAGAGCTGTCTAGTTTTTACACATAGCTGTTGTAAAAGAATGAAGTTAGAACTCTTCCTAACACCATACACAACAATAAACTCAAAATGGATTAAAGCTCTAAATGCAAGCATACATATTAAGAACCAGTTTGTAGGAGTCTCAGATACATTTCTAAGAAATACCTTAAGTTAGACATGGAAAAATTCCTGCAAAAGGGATTTAAGTAGTTTGTAGCTGGAAAAATAAGTAACACCACCCTCCAATCTGTCATCTATCAGCTGTTTCTTCCTTAAAAATGTATCATGAAATAGTACTAAAATCTGGTAACTCAAAGAATTTTCTAACAGATCATAATATTGGAATCCACTAACTCTCTTGAATGTAAGGTACAAATAATTGCTTTCTCCACTGAGCAAAACCACTGAAGGAGAAAAATAATTGTTTTTATAGTTCTGATTCTTTTCTGTGGATCTTTGGATGTGCGTCCTACTTTGGGATACTGTGTAAGTAAACTGTGTGTGCGTGTGTTGGTGAGGTGGCCTGTAGAGTCGGGGGATTCTAATGAGTTGCCATAGAGGTGCCATGTCACAGCGATGTAGCACCATCTTGTGGGCAGGAGAGGTAACTACCACCCTAAATTACAGAAACTGCATTTCACGCCTGTAAAATGGATTAGGATTATAGCAATAGATTTTGAGGTTATGTTTTAACTAGAATCTTTTATTAAGTGGCACAAGGTAAAAAAAAATATGTGACTAAAATGACCCCTCTATTCTCAGAAACAGAAAAGGGAACTACTACTATCCAGGAATAATACAAATCCAGCAAAAATATTCAAATATATTCACTTTGTGCTGAACAATGCAAGGTACCAGCCAAGTAAAACTTGAGAAGAAGAACCCCAAGAATCCTGTGATACTCTGTTTAATCACTCTGTCACGAAGATTTAAGAATCACTGGAATGATTTCATTGTTTCCCCCAAGTTTCTTTCCCATCAGTTTCTAATTAGCTCCCCTCTCCAAAGTTTCTCCAGGGAATCAATGAATATTAATTATGGTAATATGGTCACAACACAGACAGAAGAACACTGATATAGCTCAGGACTAGAGAAGACTGTGTTTCTAGAAGACTGGAAACACACACTGAATGCCTCTCTGAATTTGTCTATCGTTTATATCAAAAGCAGAAAGAAGCCTTACCTTAAACAAAACAGACTATTTTAAATTATGTCTGACATATCAGACAGTCCAGTGAGTTGTCTTCCAAGTTACATTTTGGCTAAAAGCAAACATTAGAAGAGAACCTGGAAAAGCACCTTTTTTTGTTGTTCCTAAAGAGGTCAAAGGTAAAATGAATGAGGACCACATAGCCAGTTCTCACCTCATCAAACCACTTAATCAATGATGAATATTCTGTGTACTTCTGACTACCCCACAGCAGCAATTTTCTGATCAATTAAGGACTTCTTCTGTAACCAAAGAAGTCACAATACGTGGCAAGCTGCAAGGATTTTGTAGTAAGTCTTTGCAAGACGATGTATACATATTTTATATAAAACAAAACTCCTGTTACTGTTATTTAAATCAAATTTCCACACTATTACCAAACCTCTCAGGAAAACACTGGAATCTGTAAAGAGCACTCTAAGATGTAATACATAGACAGAAAGACCGGCACATCCAGATGTATACACACTGACTGTGCATTCTCTATAGGCTGGGCTGCCTGGTGGCTCAACAGTAAAGAATCCACCTGTCAGCAGAAGGCATAGGAGACTCAGGTTCCATCCCTGGGTCGGGAAGATCCCCTGACTAGGAGAAGGAAATGGCAGCCCACTCCAGTGTTCTTGCCCGGGAAGTCCCATGGACAGAGGAGCCTGCCGGGCTACAGTCCATGGGGCGACAAGAGTTCGACTTGGACTTGACTGAAGCAACAAACGCCAGCCCTACCGGGGCAGCCAGCTCCTGCTCTGTCTCATCCCTCCCTGCGAGAAAACTACCGCAAAACACAGGGTGACATTCAATATCACCTCAATCAAAGTACAACACATAATATCAAAGAACTTAACTTTATGAACCGACACATGTTTGCTATTTTGTATTCTGTTTAGTTTCTCCCAACATGTAATCCATTTCAGTTCAGTCGCTCAGTCGTGTCCGACTCTTTGCAATCCCACGAACCGCGGCACGCCAGGCCTCCCTGTCCATCACCAACTCCTGGAGTTCACTCAGACTCATGTCCATCCAGTCGGTAATGCCATCCAGCCATCTCATCTTCTGTCGTCCCCTTTTCCTCCTGCCTTCAATCTTTCCCAGCATCGGGGTCTTTTCTAATTAGTCAGTTCTTTGTAATCCATTTATGTTATATTGCAATGATTTAAAATATTTTTTAAAAGGTTGCCTAGAATTACTGATTTACTTCCCTGGTGGCTCAGCTGGTAAAGAATCTGCCTACAGTGTGGGAGACCTAGGTTTAATCCCTGAGTTGGGAAGATCCCCTGGAGAATGGAACGGCTACCCACTCCAGTATTCTGGCCTGGAGAATTCCATGGCATACAGTCCATGGGGTTGCAAAGAGTTGGACGTGACTGACTAACTTTAACTTTCACTTTTATACCTCAACGACTTTGAGCACTTAGATGAAGGTGGGTGGTCATCGAGGCACTGAATATACTTTGCTAAGGGTGCGAACAGCAACCTCAGTGCCCTGGATAACAGCCAGCTCCTTGTGGAAGCAAGAAATTGATGTTCAGATTTTAAAAGGTAACTGTAGCCTAACAATTGTGATGGCTAATGAAAAGTTCGCTTAAATTACCAATCTTAAAATATACCTGTTTCTTAGTTTCAAACTTTCAAACTTGGTTAAAAAATTAAGTACAAAGTTTAAGTTAAATGTTCCATTTGACTTATTCCCCACTCCCCTCCCCCCCCCAAAAAAACCCACAAAAATCCTAAACTGTTGTATCATGCTAATCACATAGATAAATAATCAGCTCTTTGCTGCTAATTTGAGTTCGTATCTTTCTGTGTACTCCACTTTTCTTGCTATTAGGATTACAGACAGAAATTTGCCACTGGTGGAGGTCAAAGAAATCATTCCATTGCTTTTGTTCTTGATTGTTTCAGTATTTTGAGTAAGATGTGTTTGTTCTGGATTTTCACCATGGTGTGTAGTGCTGGTTCAATGCAATCAGCTAAAGAGAAATTCCACTTTGATTTCCAAAGGAGTAAACAATAACGTCATTAACAGGAAAGGATGCCCGCAGTCAGATACACTGCTTCTGGTTCCCTGCAATATGCTCCCTTCCCAGGCTGCTTCACACGTGAAAACTCACTAGGTCGTTACGTTCTGACCACGAACGGAAGCAAGAGGTGAAGATGCTCAGTCAAAAAATCTCACTCCCCCAGCTCTGATGAAACAAAGAAGCAGACAGGAGGGACGACCACGTAAGTCTGAGGGGACGTCGGGGTGGGACCGTACCTGAAGGTAAACTGATGCGATGGCCGTCTCTGAGCTTCAGGCGGCTCCTCTTAAACTTGCCCTTCCTCTTCTTGACGTTGGGCTTCTCCTGATTCAGCTGGAAGATGAGGATGTTGAGCTCTCGCTCCAGCACGTCGATCTCCCGCTCGGCCAGCTGCTGCTCCCGCCGCCGGAGCAGCTCCTCCTGCGACTTCTGCTGCAGGGCAGCCCGCATCAGCTCCTCCTCCCGGGAGCGCAGCTCCTGCCGCCGGGACAGGGGACAGGTTCAAGGTCACTGCTGGCCTCCGGGAGCCTCCCCACGGCCAAGACAGGCCCAGCTGGACCTCAGCTCGCCAGGGTCTCACACAGGCTCCATCTGGCAATTCTGGGGTGTTTCTGCTTTGTTTGTTTTGGGGGTGGGGGTGCAGAATGGCTTATTTAATCCATGGCTCTTATTTGTATGGAGAAGGCAATGGTACCCCACTTCAGTACTCTCGCCTGGAAAATCCCATGGACAGAAGAGCCTGGTGGGCTGCAGTCCATGGGGTCGCTAAGAGTGGGACAGGACTGAGCGACTTCACTTTCACTTTCATGCGTTGGAGAAGGAAATGGCAACCCACTCCAGTGTTCTTGCCTGGGGAAGAATCCCAGGGACGGGGGAGCCTGGTGGGCTGCCGTATATGGGGTCGCACAGAGTCGGACATGACTGAAGCGACTTAGCAGCAGCAGCAGTTTATTTGTATTAGGGGCCATTAGCATAATTAAGTAGTGGGTTTTGAGTCTCACCAGCTGCACTGGGTGGTAAAGAACCCAATTGCCAATGCAGGAGATTTAAGAGATGCAGGGTCAATCCCTGGGTGGGGAAGTCCCCAGAGGCATGGCAACCCACTCCAGTATTCTTGCCTGGAGAATCCCATGGACAGAGGAGCCTGGAGGGCTACGTTAACAGTTGCAGAAAGTTGGGCATGACTGAAGTGACAGCAGAGCACCGTCAGGTGTCGGGTTTTGTACCTCACCAGGTGGTTTCTCAGATCTGCCCTTCTTCCTGGAAGGTTCTTTCTGAAAGTTTTATCCACCTTTTTCAAAGCCCAGCTCAGAAGAAGGCAGGGAAGCATCCCTCTGGGTTGAGGCACATCCTGTCCACGGGATGCATGCAGGGCACCCGGCCGCAGGCTCAGGTGTGAAGGGTGTCAAGCTGGGGGCCACTGATCCCATCTGTCCATGGCCCTTCTAGTTTTATGACCCAAGAAGAGGCATCACACATCTTTATACCTGAGTGTAAAGGCTCTCTCTCTGTCTCTGGCCTTCACAATCACCTGACACTCAAAATGTACATCAACACACAGCAGCCAGGTACTGATGTGAAGGGCCCATTTGAAGAAGACCCAGAACTCTTCTCAGTGACCTACATGGGAAGGAAATCTAAAAAAGAGGGGATATAAGCATGCTATAGCTGATCACTTCACTGTACTGAAGAAACTAACACAACATTACTTCCATAAAAATTAGGGGAAAAAAAAGAAGGCCCATTAAAGCCAAAAGGGAAAGCTTGATTAATTTTAAGGAAAATTCTTCTAGTCACCGAAGACTGCAGCAGGTCAGATTTCTTTCCTTAGGGACTTCCTTAGGGTATTTAAGAATTTGCTTAGGGAATTAACAGGCTTCCCTGGTGGCTCAAACGGTAAAGCGTTCTGCCTGCAATGTGGGAGACCCGGGTTCAGTTCCTGGGTCGGGAAGATCCCCTGGAGAAGGAAATGGCAATCTACTCCAGTACTCTTGCCTGGAAAATCCCATGGACGGAGGAGCCTGACAGGCTACAGTCCATGGGGTCGCAAAGAGTTGGACACAACTGAGCGACTTCACTTCACTTAGAGAATTAACACATTGTGGTGGAGAGACTAAGGGGAGAAACAAAGCTAATACGGCAGGAGTCAGGTGAAGGCCCATCAGAAATGAAAACGCGAGCACTCTAAAAGGATAAGCCACTGGAAAACAGTCTACAGAGAAATTTTAGGATTCCGTGGATGGATGGAAATTCACTTCACACACAGATGTCATGAATTAGCAACAAAAGTCCCTCTGTCATGACACTTACTGATTAAAATATAACTTCCTCTCAGTTTTGGTTTTAGGATTATTGAACTGGTAAGAAATAGAAAATCTATGAAGAATACTTTTATTCCTATTGTTAAAAGAATTATTCAATGGTAAAACTGAGAGCTCTACAGTTTTAATCCACATCCCCATTCTTATTCCATTTCTCTAGTGTTCCGTTCTTTATCAGAGACCTAACTACCTCTTTGGGTGCTGAATTGCTTTCTCTTGTAGACTACCCTGCCAGAAATCAAGCATTCACATAGAAAGCCAGGCGTTTGCAAACTTTCATTTACACTGCACCAGACAAGTTCAGTCTTAGAATGTGTGTCTTAGTCAGTTGTGTCTGACTCTTTGAGATCCCATGGACTATAGCCCACCAGGCTCCTCTGCCCATGGAATTCTCCTCCAGGCAAGAATACTGGAATCGGTAGCCATTCCCTTATCCAGGGGATCTACCTGACCCAAGGATCGAACCTGAGTCTCCTGCACTGCAGACAGGTTCTTTACCATCTGAGCCACCAGGGAAGCCTAGATCCTAACGCCAAAAACTTTGTGAGAAGCTCCACCTTCTCAGGCAGAGCCTTGGGCGGTGAACAGAGAGAGCTACAAGCTTGGTGTGAACATGTCACACTTCATATGAGCAGGCCACACTTTCCAGAGGCCACCTCAAAAGCACTGATGTGAAGAAACACTGCGAGACAGAGGCTCATGGAAAGAAGGAGAGTTGAGCCATGCGACTGGAGTCATAAGGGAAAATAAATATGGAGGAGCGTCCTCCAGCAAATGAATAAGGAAATATCAAGAAAAAAGGAGAGTCCTAAAAATAAAGGATCAATTCTGACCTTATGGTAATTCTACCAAAGTAGACCGAAACTCACCTTTGAAACATTCCTTCAATTTTTTTTTCTAAACAAATTTCATAAACAAAATGATGAGAGAAATGATTTCCTTAAGACTAATCACTATTCAAATCAGTTCTGCTAATATGTATCAGCTGATTTATAAGAGACCAGTATTTCTTCATTATATTACACCAAATATAAATAACTATTTATTACTTGAAAAGAAAAAAGAAAGAAGAAGGAAACACTAGCTGTTTAAAATAATTCGGAA
>SJYF01001114.1:1593897-1608136 GCA_006410515.1 Procapra przewalskii | reverse complement strand
AAAAAAAAAAGACTACATATTCTTTAATTAGAAATCAAAGACCCACAACATATGGTAAATGCTGTATTTCAAAAAGCACTGCACAGAAATCATATATATATATATATATATAATATATCAGAAATCATATACATATATATATGTAAAGATATGACTGTAGTATATTGCAAAAATGAACCCAAAGAATAGCAAAGAAACTACTTATAAGACCTCAACATGGAGAAAGCAGACATCTAGTCTTAAAGCATTCTTTTTTGATTTTCTCACCACATATGATAAGAACTGAGCTTATCTGCAGCTCAGGCTGCAGGCCCCTCCCTGTCCCTGGCCCGTGTCTCTGGCCGTCCACCTGGGGGAGCTCTTTAAGACATGGTGCTGCCGTGCTGCCCTCAGTGGCTTCAGTCGTGCTGCCTTTGTGATCCCAAGGACTGTCATCCACCAGGCTCCTCTGTCCATGGGATTCTCCAGGCAAAAATACTAAAGTGGGTTGCCATGCCCTCCTCCAGGGGATCGTCCCAACCCAGGGATCGAACCCACATCTCCTGTGTCTCCCGCACTGCAGACAGATTCTTTACTGCTGAGCTACTGGGAAAGTCCCTTTAAGACATAGTGCCATCGGTTGAACGTGAAGCTGACGATGTGATCTGAACAGACTCAAACAGGATGACTGTTTCTTATTAAATGAGCTCTAGGTACTTATTAAGGGGGTCAGGGTCTAATGTTGCATTTATCAGTTTTGAATTTTTAAACTCACAAAACACTGAAAAATCTAAGGAAGTCAGTAAATCACCTAGAAGTCTACTATTTGAAAAAACGCCTTACAAAAAAGAAAAAAAAAAGGATTTTAGCAGTTTACAGATTTCCTTCTAACCTTTATTTTTAACTAGTTAAAATTATGAAATAGTTTATATATACTACAACTAGAGAGAACAGCAAATACTCATGCACTTACTATCAATATTTAACAGATGCTAAATTTTTACCATATCTGTTTCAGATCTGTTAAAGTCCTCTGTGCGTCACAGTGAATCCTATCCCCTCACCTTCAGACCTGCTGTACTTAAGTTGTATCCCTTGTATCCTTCCTCTGTCTATACTTGGCCCTTCTGTGCATTTGAATAATACTGTTTTATATGGTCTTATAAATTTATACAATGTGATTATCCTTCTGCAACTGCTTTCTCTGCCCAATATTATATTGTCTGAGATTAAGATGGCACTAGAATCCGAGGACTTGCCAAAGGAGAGGCAAGAGACACAAGTTCAATCCCTGGGTCAGAAAGATCCCTTGGAGAAGAGAACGGCAACCCACTCCAGTATTTTTGCCTGGAAAACCCATGGATAGAGGGTCCTGGTAGGCCACGGTCCATGGAATCACAGTCGAAACACGACTCAGCACGCACTCACTACTATCCATGTTGAAACATGCAGCAGGAGCTCATTCATCTAAGTACTATAGAGATTTCTACTTTAAGAATATACAATAGTTTAGGCATTTATTTCCCTATTAATGGATGTTGGGGTTGTTTCCAGTTTTTTATTACAATTACTTAAAAGTGAATAACCTTAATTTCCTTGCACATACGTGTGGAAGTTTCTTATATATATCCAGAAGTTAAACAGCTGAGGTGTCTGCCACGTAAGATTCAGAATAGAATTCATGGCGTTTACACACTTTTAAATTCTCTTTTCACTGAAAAAATATGACAGTTGGAACTTCCCTGGTGGTCCAGTGGTTAAGAAGTTTGCCTGTCAATGCAGGGGACACAGGGTGGATGGATCCCTGGTCCAGGAAGATGCCACATGCCTCAGGTCAACTAAGCCACATGCACCAACTGCTAAGCCTGTGCGTCCTAGAGCCCACGCACCACGAGAGAAGCCACCACAGTGAGAAGCCACGCTGCACCTAGAGGGTGGCCCCAGCTAGAGAAAGCCCGCACAGCGCCGAAGAGTCAGCACAGACAAATTTTTTTTTAATGGCAATAATAATAAGTACTAATATCTCTCATCTGTTAAGACATATATTAGGAACCTGTAAAGAAATTTTACTTAGGTATTTAATATATCTATTGAACGTCTACCACGTGCCAAGTTCTTTGCTCAGTGTTACAGATGAGCATGACCAAGGATAAAACAGCTCATGAACTTAAGGAGTCGGAAAGGCAGACCAAGGACAACACAAAGAAGCAGATAATAATAAAGTATGACCCAGTGTGGCTGTGATAAAGAAAGTACCGGACGCTGTGACGCTCTACGTGGTACAAAAGATGAAGGGAAGGGGGCTCTGGGGCCTGGGGGTGAAGCAGCAGCAACTGTGAGGAGAGGGTAAGCCAGGCCAGGAACAGACAAAGAATGTAAACAAAGGCCCAAAGGCAGGAGAGCGGCGCTAGAGGAAATGGAAGAGTTCAGGCTGGCTGGGGACAAAGTGAGGCTAAATGTGGGCGAACAGAGGACGTTCTAAGGAAACGGAGTCGGCCACTGAGGCGAGGTGGTTCTGATTTGCGTTGGAGAAGTGTCACCGGTGTGCTGAGGGGCTCAGTTAGGGGAGCAAGGCTGGATGCAGGGCACCCAGGATGCTGCTGCTGCAGGGATGCAGGTGATGAGTGAGGACCACGGGGGTCAGGGGAGTGAGTTATCACTGACGGTCTTTGGCACAGGGGAGGCCACATCTTCAAGACCTTTGAGACTGGGTACCTACGGGAACAATATCTCTTTACCACACAAAGGAAGCAGGAGGAGGGACGGCAGATGGGGAGTGGGAAGGAGGTTCTGACTTCAGTGGTTGACTGGCAAGGGTTACCGGGATAGCACATCAAGCCCCTTTTGAAAACTTGTCAGTGGGATCAAACCCTTAGCCTGGCGGTCCAGGATATAGGATGCCACATCGCAGAGCGCTCACACTTGTCCCAGCACACAGCAGACATTCAACACATTTGCTGAGAGGAAATTGTAACATGGAAGCTGACAACAATTTCCCCAAAGATATGCTTTTAAATTGTATTTTTTTTTTAAGAGAAACATTTACTGTTGGGGGAATGCCCATGACATATCTTGTATTAATTCACAATTCAGCCTGGTAATAGCAGAAGTAAGCTACTCACAGACTGAATTTAGGTGTAAGGTATCTTGGCCCCATGCACAGGTATTATTATATGCTAGCTCAAGAACTGTTATGCATATATATATATATATATATATATATTCAAAACACAAACACAGCTTTTTTGCTCTTTCCTCTGCAATTAGGTTGGCTATGTACCTTCAGTATTACGGTCAATGCAAAAGTCTAGAGATGTAATGCTGAGTCATACTACATAAGTCAAAGTAATTTAACACAGGAGAATGACCCAGTTACATGATAATCCCATATTTTTATGTCAAGCACTGGAACATGCAAATGGACTCTTTACTTAGCAGACCATTATTGTCTATTTAGAAAGGATTCTACTATGTTAGATAGCTAATAGGAGCTGAGGTAGGGCAGGCTCAGCCTGGTGCTCTGGGACAGCCTAGAGGGTGGGATGGGCTGGGAGGTGGCAGGGAGATTCAGGAGGGGATATGTGGATGCCTATGGATGATTCATACTGATGTATGGCAGAAACCAACACAGCTTTGAACAGCAATTATCCTCCAATTCAAAATAAAGAAAGAAAAAAGGAAAAGAACTCTACAATTTTAGAATCACAAATATATGACATATAAAAGTGCCTTCCTGGACAATGACATAGCTTTATGAAGTCTATCAGTAACTTGCAATGTGGCATTGCCCAGACACTTATTGCACATTGCTGTTGTTCAGTTGCTCAGTCGTGTCCCACTCTTGGTGACACCATGGACTGCACCATGCCAGGCTTCCCTGTCCTTCATTATCTCCTGGAGTTTGCTTAAACTCAGATCCATTGAGTCGATAATGCCATCCAACCATCTCATCTTGTTACCCTCTTCTCCTCCTCCTCTCAAGCTTTCCCAGCTTCAGGGTCTTTTCCAGTGAGTCATTGGAAAAGAATAACTGGGTCATTCTTCACATCAGGTGGCCAAGGCATTGGAGCTTCAGCTCCAGCATTAGTCCTTCTAGTGAATACTCAGGATTGATTTCCTTTAGGATGGACTGGTTTAATCTCCATGCTATCCAAGGGACTCTGAAGAGTCTTCTCCAGCACCACAATTTGAAAGCATCAGTTCCTCAGCACTCAGCCTTCTTTGTGGTCCAATTCTCACATCCGTACATGACTGGAAAAACCATAACTTTGACTATATGGACCTTTGTCAGCAAAGTGATGTCTCTGCTTTTTAATAGGCTATCTAGGTTTGTCATAGCTTTTCTTCCAAGGAACAAGAGACTTTTAATTTCATGCCTGCAGTCACTGTCTATAGGCCTTTTATGTACAGTTCCTCTGTGTATTCTTGCCACCTCTTCTTAATATCTTCTGCTTCTGTTAGGTCCATACCATTTCTGTCCTTTACTGTGCCCACCTTTGCATGAAATGTTCCCTTGGTATCTCCATTTTTCTTGAAGAGATCTCTAGTCTTTCCCATTCTACTGTTTCCCTCTATTTCTTTGCATTGTTCACTTAAGAAGGCTTTCTTATCTCCCCTTGCTATTCTCTGGAACTCTGCATTCAGTTGGGTATATCTTTCTGTTTCTCCTTTGCTTTCACTTCTCTTTTTCTCTCAGCTATTTGTAAGGCCTCCTCCGACAGCAACTATTGTCTTCTTGGATTTCTTTTTCTTCTGGATGGTTTTGGTTACTGTCTCCTGTATAATGTTATAAACCTCCATCTACAGTTCTTCAAGCCCTGTTTACCAGATCTATTCCCTTGAATCTATTCATCACCTCCACTGTATAATCATAAGAGTTTTGATTTAGGTCATAATTGAATGGGCTGGAGGTTTTCCCTATTTTTTTCAATTTAAGTCTGAATTTTGAAATAAGGAGCCCATGATCTGAGCCACACTCACCTCCACATCTTATTTTTGCTGACTGCATAGAGCTTCTCCATTTTTGGCTGCAAAGAATATAATCAATCTGATTTTGGTATTGACCATCTGGTGATGTCCACGTGTAGAGTCATCTCTTGTATTGTTGGAAGCAGGTGTTTACTATGACCAGTGTGTTCTCTTGGCAAAACTGTTAGCCTTTGCCCTGCTTCATTCTTCACTCCAAGGCCAAACCTGCCTGTTACTCCAGGCATCTCTTTGCTTCCTACTTTTGCATTACAGACCCTGTAATGAAAAGGACATCCATTTTTGATGTTAGCTCTGAAAGGTCTTGTAGATCTTCATAGAACTGTTCAACTTCAGCTTCTTCAGCATTAGAGGTTGGGGCATAGACTTGGATTACTGTGATATTGAATGGTTTGCCTTGGAAATGAACCGAGATCATTCTGTCATTTTTGAGATCGCACCCAAGTACTGCATTCTGGACTCTTCTGTTGACTATGAGGGCTACTCCATTTCTTTTAAAGGCAGCTTCCTTGGTGGCTCAGACAGTAAAGAATCCACCTGCAATGTGGGAGACCTGGGTTGCAAAGATGCCCTGGAGAAGGAAATGGCAACCCACTCCAACATTCTTGCCTGGAGAATTCCATAGACAGAGGAGCCTGGTGGGCTACAGTCCATGGGGTTGCAGAGAGTCAGACATGACTGTGTGACTAACACATATATATACATACATCCACAGTAGTAGAGATAATGGTTATGTGAATCAAATTCACCCTTTCCTGTCCATTTTAGCTCACTGATTCCTAAAATGCTGATGTCCACTCTTGCCATCTCCTGCTTGACCACATCCAATTTACCTTGATTCATGGACCTCACATTCAGGTTTTTATGCACAAGAATTTAATCTATTGATTTAATCTATTAATCTATTTAATCTATTGAGAATTTACACCTCAGACAACCAATATAAACTCTGAGTCATCCAAATGCTAAAGTGTTACAAAAATAGCTTTTAAAAAGTGAGTACTGCCACTGAAACACAGCAATGCACCCCAAACTTGGGGGGTTTGGGGGACTGCTGACAGCCAGGCATTACTAGGAACTCACTTCCCAACTTGTCTGCCTTCCTATTAGGCGTGTTTCTGCCTCACCTGCTTTACACTTTGTATGTAGTTAACATGTACACAGCTCCAGCATGGTTAACACTCAAGTTCATTATTTTTCTTCTCTTAAAAATGCATACACCTAGAGCTTCACTCATCACATTAAAAAGTTCAAAGGTTCTTATACAATTTTCCAGTTTCTTCAACAAAGTAATGCTTTAAAGACAAAAAGAGAGGAAAGAAGGGGGAACTAGCATAATAGAAATTTTAAGGAACCTAGTGGAAAACATGCAGCCCATGATGAAATTCTGATTTGCACCAATCAACTGTAAGAAGACATCTTTCAGACAAACTGTGACATCTCAATATGGAATCCTATATGGTATCAAGGAACTACTGTTATTTTTAAAGATAATAATGGCAAGAAAAATATTTTTAAAATTCTTACCCATTAGAGATGCATTCTGAAGTATTTAAAGGTAAAATGACAAGAGTATACGTTTTGACTTAAAATATTCCAGTTTTTTTTAAAAAAGATGATAATAAGAAAAAGAAATGAACAAAGTGACAATCTATTGACAATCATTGAAACTGGTTAATGCACACAAAGGGTTTAGTATGTCATTCTCTCTCCTTTTTAAAGTTTTTTTTTAGTATTTGAAAATTCCTTTAATAATATTCCTTTAATAACGTTTAGTAAAAGGTTATATCTTTTCCAGTTACACATTTTGAGTACAGTTCTGTTTTAACTGGAAGGAAAGAATCAACAAATATTGATGTGTGAAAATATTTTTACATAATGGTTTAGTGCTTTAGTCTAGTGGTTCTTGACTCATGTTCCCCATAATCATGAGTGTGAGCATGTCATGCAGTTAATATTTATCACTGACCTTTTCCTTTGTTCTCAACTCATCAAACATTTGCTGAATTTCCAGTTTCCAGTCATCTTGCATGGAATGAAAGGACTCTTGAGGCATTTCAGTCATAACTGCCTTTTCAATTTCAGTCAGTTGTTCAAGAATTGAAGCAAAAGATGGTCGAATATGAGGGTCTTGTTGCCAGCATTCTAAAATAAATAAGACTCATGGTAAGTCCATTTCTCTGCCTAGTTCAGATTGTCAGCCTGCATTGACAGGGTCTGTTTAAGGTTTTAAACATCAGTTGATCATGATTTTGAAAATTTTATTTTACACCATGCCTGTGTCAGCAGCCTGTGAAATAATTATTATTAGATAAGGCTCTTGTCTGTATGACTTGACATTAGTATAAGGATGTGTGCTTCCTCTGCCTTACAATGAACTCTGTCTCGCCTAAGCTGCCCTCATCACGACTTACAGTTTCTGAGTTCTAAAAGTCAACCCAAGAAGACCTAGATCTCTAAAATGTTATAGTCACAAGACAGGTTCTAAGCAAGATAACTTCAGTTCAGTTCAGTTCAGTTCAGTTGCTCAGTTGTGTCCGACTCTTTGCGACCCCATAAACTGCAGCACACCAGGCCTCCCTGTCCATCACCAACTCCCGGAGTTCACTCAGATTCATGTCCATCGAGTCAGTGATGCCATCCAGCCATCTCATCCTCCGTTGTCCCCTTCTCCTCCTGCCCTCAATCCCTGCCAGCATCAAAGTCTTTTCCCCACAAAAAGAGTTACTTAACAGTTTTTAAAAAGATAAGACCAAAATGGATAAGGTCATGGCAAAACCATGCCAGTTGAGACTATAAAAGATTATTGATCATCAGGTAGAATTAAAAATAACGCATATGAAGCCAAATCAATATTGCCTTTGAACTCCATTAGTGTATTTGATGAAAAATTTATTACCATTCAACTGAACTTTGTATAAATGAGTTATTATTAAACTGGATTGTTTTTAAGTTACTTAGTTCATCAAAACTTAATCTGACATCTTAGATCAAAGACACAATTTCTTTTTCTTAAAACAGCATAATTATTTAAAATCGTCTGAAAATTAGAATTACAGAAATTACCCTTTGGGTTAAAAAAATTTACGGATGTTCCCTTTTTTGAGAATATTTATTGGTGTACAGCTGTTTCACAATGTTGTGTTAGTCTCTGCTGTACAGCAGAGTGACTCAGCTGTGCGTGTGCTCGGTTGCCGTATGTACACATACGTCCCCTCATTCTTGGATTTCCTTCCCATTTAGGTCGCCACAGAGCCCTGAGAAGAGTTCCCTTTGCTGTGTATAGTATGTTCTCACTAGTTATCCATTTCATATGCAGATGTTCTAATGATTGATTCCCCTTGATCCCACAGACACACAGAGACACCCAAATACCTTTCATGAGCTTGGCAAATGGCTCAGGGCAGGTGGAGGGGATGGGCAGAGTGAGCTTGTTGACCGCCACCCCGTAGGCCACAGCCAGGCCGTCAATGCCACGGTAGGGCACCTCTCCCGTGAGCAGCTCCCACAGCACCACTCCGTAGCTGGAAAGGAGAGTTTTCATAAAGTTAAGTGGGGTTTTTCCTCATGACACAATCAATGGGAGAAACACATCAGTGCCTTCATCCAGATCCTAATAATCTTCTCTTCCAACAAAGCCCACAGGGGCCCTTATCCCAGTGGGTTCTTCCACTTAACATTCCAAACATGCAATTACTCTCCTTCCAGAAATCAGTTATGCCTTCTTCTGAGGAAGTGAAACTACTTAGTGGATAGGAAAGCTTAAAAGCAAAACAGGCCTTTTCATACTGTTGAGCTGACTCATTGGAACAGACCCTGATGCTGGGAAAGATTGAGGGCAGGGGGAGAAGGGGGCGACAGAGGATGAGATGGTCAGATGGCATCACCGACTCAATGGACAAGGGTTTGAATAAACTCTGGGAGATAGTGACGATAGGAAGGCCTGGCGTGTTGCAGTTCGTGGGATCACAGAGTTGGACACGAATGAGAGACAGAACAACAAGAACCAGGCCACACATAAAGAGCAATGTGGTTGTTCTGATGTCTGTCCTTCTGTCTCATTTTCTCCACCCCTCCTGAAGATCCTCAGGACACTGAAGATTCCAGCCCTACAGAATTTCATGCTATACAGCACAGGACTGAAGTCCAATCATGCTGTTTTAAAACAGGTTTTTGAAATTGTTTCTCTCTGCCTCTCCCTTTATATTTAGATGTGTTACTCATGTTTCCACCTAACGCCTACTAGTAACAGACAAAGAAATCCTGTGGGCCTCCCTGAGCCTGCTGGGAGGACATGACACATCTTTTTTATAACTGAGGGAGGAAAAGTGAAAGGAGAATAAAAACAAGGACCGAGCGCAGCAGCCAAGCTCTTCGAAGCATCAGCAGACGTGATGCCGGTGTGTGCTGTGCTGTGCTTAGTCACTCGGTCGTGTCCAGCTCTTTGCGACCCCATGGACTGTAGCCTGCAAGGCTCCTCTGTCCATGGGGATTCTCCAAGCAAGAGTACTGGAATGGGTAGCATATCCCTCCTCCAGGGGATCTCCCCAACCCAGGGATCGTCTCTGGCATTGCAGATGGATTCTTTACCAGCTGAGTCACTGCTGTTTCAGTTCAAGGGCAAATGAAATTACATACAAGAACCAGCAAAATCACAGTAGAAGGATCTCAAAATGAATTTTTAAATGAAGCTGAAGGACCAAATTTCAGTTCACATCCATACTAGAGACTCTGAATTGGTCCAGTTCAAGGCAGTACAGGGGAGCATAGAAATAAGCCTTGAAGATTATACATACTTATTTTCTTCTACAAAACCAATCAGAACCTTAGTTTCTCTCTGTTGTTGCTTAGTTGCTATGTCATGTCCTACTTTTTGTGACTTCATGGACTGTAGCCCACCAGGTTCCTCTGTCCATGGGATTTCTCAGGCAAGAATACTGGAGTGCCATTTCCTTCTCCAGGGGATCTTCCTGTCCTAGGGATCAAACCTGCATTTCTTGCATTGGCAGGCAGATTCTTTACCACTGAGCGGCCAGGAAAGTCATCTTCAAAACATAAAGTGCGTTCAGATTGTCTTTTGTTTTGTTACATAAAACATCAGTCTCTCTTGACACTCACCTGACTTTAAAACACATAAGCATGGAGATGGGACACGGGTTTGTACCTATGGCTGATTCTTGTTGATGTATGACAGAAAACCACAAAATTCTGTACAGCAATTATCCTTCAATTAAAATATTCAAATATTGAAATGCAAAAAAGTTAGCATGTAAGGAAGGAGCATATTTGCTTTAGGCTCTATTAACATAAGGGGCTTCCATTGTAGTTCAGTATATTCCTTCCCTCGGTAAGGAATCTGCCTGCAGTGCAGGAGATCTGGGTTCGATTCCTGGGTTGGAAAGATCCCCTGGAGAAGGAAATGGCAGCCCACTCCAGTATCTTTGCCTGGAGAATCCCATGGACAGAGGAACCTGGCAGGCTACAGTCCACGGGGTTGCAAGAGTTGGACATGACTTAACAACTGAACCACCACTATTAACATGAGAAGTACAGTGCTATTCACTTTTCTAATCTTTTCAAACTTCATTAACTAAGTTAAAAAAAGTTTGAATGTTTTTGTGTTTGTGTGAGTTAAGTTTTATTTGGGGGCATAATGGGGACTAGAGCACAGGTAGCTCTGAAAAACTGCTCCAAAGAGGTAGGGGGAAGGTCAGTGTTATATATGACTCTAGCGAAATGGGATACTTGCAGGCAAGCGTAACTTTTTGGCAGAGGCTTGCCAGTCACCAGGAACAGATAAAAGTTTGAAATTTAAAGAAGTAACTTCTCATTTCTTCTGTTTGCTGCTTATATATGATACTTGAGCATAGTTTTAAAGACAGCAGGCAAAAGGCAAGACATATGCCTAAGCAAAGGCAAACCAGCTCAGAAGCAACAAACGTCATTTAACTGCGTTGGAACTGATTTCTGAGTCTTGTTTGGTTATCTCCTGATCTTAAGAGATACAGTGATTCACAGTATCACAAACACGAAAAGGCGTCTATGAAGAAGACTTGGCCTGCACAGAGACCCTGGAGCCCTGGTGCCCGTCATCCTGGCCATGACCACTGCCTTTATGGGTCTCTGCAGTAGTGCCCACTGGACTCTAGACTACATTGGAAACATTCAGAAAGGGATGTAGAAACGACAGAGCGCGCCCATTCAAATGGGGCTCACGGATCCTCCAGCTGATGTTCTGCTGGCCCAGAAGTAGAGGTGCTTCGTCCTGAGGCCCCTGAGGCCAGGGCTCCTCCTCCACCAGGAGTAAGAGGGCAGCACCGAAAGGCACCTGGACCTGGAGGCAGCAGGCCTGGGGCTGAGTCATGGGACTGTTACTCTCTGCTGACTGTGTCTCCACTCACATGGCCTTGAAGCTGACCTTGAATCACTGACGAAGTATTAGGGATAACTGCCCTACCCTCTCAAAGCACTGCTTTACATTTTTTTATAAAAGGAATATATAATGCAGTACTTCTACGTTATATAATGCTATAAGTATTAGTAATTAAGTTGTAAACAGGATTTTTCAAAAGCTATCTGCTTAGTTTCTTAAAAATTATCTCTATTATGATGCATTAGCAGAGACACATACTTAATTCAAGAGTAAGTGAATTTAATTTACAGTTCAATCAACAAAAATCATTTCAAAGCAAGAGACCAAAAAATTCTTAGAATAACCAAAAACTGCCTAAATTCAAAGAAGCTTCCTTGCTATTCTCAATAGAAAATAACAAAATTAACACAACAACAGCACCACTTTGCCTCTTGGAAGTTTCAGAGAATGAATAATTTAGCATAGGTCATTTTTTCAGAGTGAAGCAGTCTGGTAAGAACCAATCTGGAAAAAAAAGGCTGGGGGGGGGGGCGACTATTTCTATGGGACAATTTCTAAAGCATAATGCATATTTCTCTGCTCTCTGAAACTCAGTGGGATATAGTATAAAAAGCCCTCTGCTAAGAACACAAGTGATCTGATGATTAAGGGCTGTGGTGGCAGGAACATGGCTCTTAAGCCAGGGATCAGAGCATGCTATTCATTAGTTTTACAGTTCCGAGGAAATGTCTAAATCTGTCAGTGTGAACCTGGGGTACTCACAGGAGTCACAGTAAAAGTTCAGTGATAATACCTGTCAAAGTTATCTTGTAGGGTAGTAACTGGTAATGAGGGAAGAGGCAGAAAGAGGGCGATCACTAAATACACTGGTATATATATATATATATATATAATACCAGACCCACAGGCCAGGGCAATGCTTCTTGAATGCAATTATTTTTATGGGAATATAACAAAGGAGGTTCTAAGGCAAAGGTCTGTGTAGTTCAGAGGGACAGCCTTCCTTGCCTTCCACATTCTGACACCGAGGACTCTGCTGTAACATACTGATGCATTCTGGAGATGTGTGCGGACGTCTGGCTCCACACCAGGTGGCTACGGAGGCCAGTAGTCTCTGGTCTTTTTCATACATTTCATGCTGTCTTTTGCTCCTGTTGCCTACTCTGTTCTCAACTACCTTAAAAAAAATTTTGTTTTCTCTTTTACCAGCTTAGCATCCTTCTCCCTTATTCTGATTAGATGCTTCTACTGAAAATCAGACAACCAAGCTTATATTATACAACTTAGAAAAGAACAGATTTTGAGGGAATTCCTCTCCATGAGTGTTTGGACTTTAAGACCCAGACTGTGACTGATTTTAGAAATTCTTTTTTTCTTACTTCTTGATTCTATGTTTATAGTCGATGAGGTTGCTATAAAGCATTTAGGTAGATTTCACAGCATTTGTATAGCTTATAATTACATAGTTTATTTTAAAAGGCACACAACTAGTAAAATGGTTACAGTGTTAAGTAATTATACAGAATGTAAAACTGATTTATGGTACATTTTATGAGTTTTCAGAGTCTTAAAGTATAATTTCTTAAAATAGTCACCTACTTCACTAAGTATTTTGGCATTATATGTTCAGAAAATTATTGTGATTAAGTCAAGAACAACACATCTAATATTTTATAAAAACACATGTGCTCAGTCTCAGCAGAGTATAAGTCAATAAGTAAGGGGTGAGGCCCAAGCGTTTGTATTTCTCAAAACGGCCCAAAGACGCTATAGAACCCCTGGCACAGGTGATAAATTTCTTAAAAGTCATAAGTAGAACAATTAAATTAGAAGGCCTTATTTATACACTGCTGGTGGGTATGGGGACTGGTGGAAAGCAGTCTGGCAGTTCCTCAAATAATTAACTATATAATTACCCTGTGGCCCAGAAATTTCACTCCTATGCAAGAGAAGGAAAACTAGTGTCCTCACAAAAACTTTTTCATAGATGTTCATAGCAGCATTATTCAGAATGTGTCAGTAAGTGGGAACAACCCCAATGCCATCAACTGATTAATGGACAAGAAAGTATGGTATTATCCATCTAATGGAATATGATTCCACAATAAATAAGAATGAAATTCTGACACATTCTATGACATGAACCTTGAAAATATGCTAACTGAAAAGCCAGTCAGAGGACTGCATATTACATGATTCCACTTATACAAAATGTCCAGAATAAGCAAATCTAAAGATACAAAACATAGATTCATGACTGCCTTGGGCTGGAAAGGATGAAGTTTTGAGGGAGATGGCTATCTTTAATAGGATTTCTTTTATGGATTATGAAAATGTTCTAAATTGTGGTGATAAAGGTACATAACTCTATTAATATACTAAAAGCCATGAAATTGCACAGTTTAAACTGGCGAATTCAATAATTTGTATGATGTGTGAATTATATCTCAATAAAGCCGTTGAAACAACAACAGTTAAAAAAAAAAAACCTGGAGTTTTAACACTAGTCACATCGGATTTTATGAGCCTTAAATGAAGGCCAGTAAGCTCCTGGTGCCTTGTAAGTATAAACAGAGTTGTTCTGTTGTTCTCTGTGTTGTTCTGGTATGGATGGTGTCTTCACTCCCTAATGAGACAAAGCTGAATGGAAAATTCAGATAACCTGGAATCCCATTTTGGTCCAGCTCTCCATTCCCAAACCAGAAACTTTAATCTTTAGATGATTCAATCTATAAAATGAAGGAGCTGATCTAAATTTTTTCTTCAAACTCCTTCCATGCTAACATTCTGTGTGTGAGTCATGAGGAATCAAAATTGTCCATAAAGTGACATTTGTGTTTATTTACCAACAGGTCTTAAAAAATGCTATTACTGTTAACTCAAACTATAACTAGTTTTAAT
>SJYF01001114.1:1573092-1591878 GCA_006410515.1 Procapra przewalskii | reverse complement strand
TGAACCGTGAACTCCCTGATGTTCAAGCTGGTTTTAGGAAAGGCAGAGGAACCAGAGATCAAATTGCCAACATCTGCTGGATCATGGAAAAAGCAAGAGAGTTCCAGGAAAACATCTATTTCTGCTTTATTGACTATGCCAAAGCATTTGACTGTGTGGATCACAATGAACTGTGGAAAATTCTTCAAGAGATGGGAACACCAGACCACTTAACCTGCCTCTTGAAAAATATGTATGCAGGTCAGGAAGCAACAGTTAGAACTGGACATGGAACAACAGACTGGTTCCAAATAGGACAGGAGTATGTCAAGGCTGTATATTGTCACCCTGCTTATTCAACTTATATGCAGAGTACATCATGAGAAACTAGAAGAAACACAAGCTGGAATGAAGATTGCTGGGAGAAATACCAATAACCTCAGATATGCAGATGACACCTCCCTTATGGCAGAAAGTGAAGAAGAACTAAAGAGCCTCTTGATGAAAGTGAAAGAGGAAAGCGAAAAAGTTGGCTTAATGCTCAACATTCAGAAAACAAAGATTATGGCATCTGGTCCCATCACTTCATGGGAAATAGATGGGGAAACAGTGGAAACAGTGTCAGACTTTATTTTTGGGGGCTCCAAAATCACTGCAGATGGTGACTGCAGCCATGAAATTAAAAGACGCTTAGCCCTTGGAAGAAAAGTTATGTCCAACCTAGATAGTATATTCAAAAGCACAGACATTACTTTGCCGACTAAGGTCCGTCTAGTCAAGGCTATGGTTTTTCCTGTGGTCATGTATGGATGTGAGAGTTGAACTGTGAAGAAGGCTGAGCACTGAAGAATTGATGCTTTTGAACTGTGGTGTTGAAGAAGACTCTTGAGAGTCCCTTGGACTGCAAGGAGATCCAACCAGTCCATTCTGAAGGAGATCAGCCCTCAGTGTTCTTTGGAAGGAATGATGCTGAAGCTGAAACTCCAATTCTTGGCCACCTCATGCAAAGAGTTGACTCTCTGGAAAAGACTCTGTTGCTGGGAGGTATTGGGGGCAGGAGGAGAAGGGGACGACCAAGGAAGAGATGGCTGGATGGGATCACGGACTTGATGAATGTGAGTCTGAGTAAACTCCAGGAGATGGTGATATCAGGACTGGGAGGCCTGGCGTGCTGCGATTCATGGGGTTGCGAAGAGTCGGACACGACTGAGCGACTGCACTGAACTGAACTGAACGTTGTAGACAGTTAGCTCTTGTGCAGCTGTGCTGTCGCTTCAGTTGTGTCCGACTCTTTGCAACCCTATGGACTTAGCCTGCTAGGCTCCTCTGTCCATGGGATTCTGTAGGCAAGAACACTGGAGTGGGCTGCCATGCCCTCCTCCAGGGGATCTTCCTAAGCCAGGGATCAAACCCACATCTCTTCCATCTCCTGCACTGGCAAGCAGGTTCTTTACTACTGGCACCACCTGGGAAGACCAAGCTTCGTCCAGTCTTTCTAAAAGTGCTCACAACACTTACATTAGCCTAGAGTTGAGCAAAATCATCTAACACAAAGCCTAAAGCTGATTTTGTGTTGAATGTCTCGTGTAGTTGGTTGCATACAATACCAAAACTGAAAAGCAGGCTGCTGTCTGGGTTCAGAATGGTTGTAAGTGTCCTGGTTGTTTCTCCTCCTGATGGTGGTGCTGACCAGGAGCTGCAGCTCACCGCCTTGGCCTGGCCTCACAAGAGAGGACTGGACCCTGTGTCACTAGGCTGGAAAAGATCGAAAGGCCAAATCCCAGGTACAGTTTTTAGGAAGTGCCTACCACTTTTGCACCATTGTAAAGTCAAACGAATTCTTAAGTTGAACAACCACAAACTGTGGACCATCTTTACTGTTCGTTATGCTCAGAATTATTCAATACTTTGGGACTCATTCGGGCTTCCCTGGTGGCTCACATGGTAAAGAATTTGCCTGCAATGCAGAAGACCCGGGTTTGATCTCAGGGTCGGGAAGATCCCCTGGAGAAGAAAATGGCAACCCACTCCAGCATTCTTGCCTGCAGAATCCCATGGACAGAGGAGCCTGGCGGGCTACAGTCCATGGGGTCACAGAAAGTTGGACACGACTAGGCAACTAACACTTGGGACTCATTTAATGGAAGTGCAGCAACCAGTTTCCACTAGCATCCGCAGGAGCAAAATGCATGGTGCTTACTCACCTCCAGATGTCGCTTCCCTTGGAAAACAAAGACGACTTGATAACTTCCGGGGCCATCCAGGCATACGTGCCTGCTGCGCTCATCCTGGTAGTCCTGTGCCATTCTCTCGCCAAGCCAAAGTCGGTAATCTTCAGTGTCTTGTTGCAGATGTCATCATACTCTATCTTCTCGAGGAGCAAAACTAAGGGGAAAACAAAGGGAGAGTGTCTGCATATTTTTGTAAATTTTCAGTGGCTTTTAAAAAACAATCTTCACTGCAGTTAGCTGTGAAGAGCATAAACCTGCATTTTACCATTTTATCTTATTACTACATCATTCTTTTCATAGCCTTTAGTGGGTCGTGTGTGCCTGAAGTTACAAGTTTAAAAAAAATCCAGACACAATACAGCTTAGCATCTTTATGAGAAAGCAAATGATTTCTAGGGGCAAGAAACATTTAACTGAGATATCACAGGGAGAATCAGAAGTCTGTGAAAGTTTATGTGACAGGAAAATAATACATGGTT
Organism: Procapra przewalskii; assembly: GCA_006410515.1. Classification (NCBI taxonomy): domain Eukaryota; kingdom Metazoa; phylum Chordata; class Mammalia; order Artiodactyla; family Bovidae; genus Procapra; species Procapra przewalskii. The sequence continues at coordinate 1,589,189 of SJYF01001114.1, read as the reverse complement.
TTCTTCTAAGAAGTTAGGTCCTAATCTAAAAATGTAGTATTTTTCTACTGAATGTATTAAGAGTATTGCAAGTAGACAGCATATTACCATAAAGCATTATTATCAAAGATTATCTTAAGTTTGTCAAATGTGAATAGATATGTTAACCCATTAAGTGATTTTATGAGATTGGATTGCTTTACCAAAGATCACAATACAGCAAAAAGTAAAAATTTCTAGGAAACATACAGATGCTGGTTTCCCCAGCCCTCTGACAAAATGCAGAGTGTACAAGAGCAGCTTTCAGGAGCTGAGCTGAGGTCAGGGCTGCCCTGAGCTCTCACATGTGTGCGTGCCTGCTAAGTCCTTTCCATTGTGTCCCTTTGCCACACTCAGGTAGCAGAAGCTGAAACAACCCTGCTTCCCATCACTGTCCACCTGCAGCCACCCACCCTGCCCTTCCCAGAGCCTTGGGTTCCTCTCTCCTCTGGTAGATTTCTCTGCCTATAACCAAGCAGAAATGTCCCACTGTTTTCCATGAGGCTCTGATGCAGCTGCGTATCCATGCTACTCCTTCCCATCTGCTACAAAACTCATGGTTTAAACCTACTGTGTTTTCTAACTTACCTCCTTGCTCCTTCCTTAAAACCCTCCTTCTAGCCTGCAGCTCAGTTATTCCAGTTCAACCTAATGCCCCACAGCCATGAAATTAAAAGACTCTTGCTCCTTGGAAGAAAAGCTCTGACCAACTTAGACAGCAAATTAAAAAGCAGAGACATTACTTTGCCAACAAAGGTCCATCTAGTCAAGGCTATGGTTTTTCCAGTAGTCATGTATGGATGTGAGAGTTGGACTGAGAAAACTGAGTGCTGAAGAATTGATGAATTGAAGAATTGATGCTTTTGAACTGTGGTGTTGGAGAAGACTCTTGAGAGTCCTTCAGATTGCAAGGAGATCCAACCAGTCCCTCCTAAAGGAAATCAGTCCTGAATATTCACTGGAAGGACTGATGCTGAAGCAGAAACTCCAATAGTTTGGCAACCTGATGCGAAAAACAGACTCATTGGTAAAGACCCGATGTTGGGAAAGATTGAAGATAGGAGGAGAAGGGGGCAACAGAGGATGAGATGGTTGGATGGCATCACCGACTCAATGGAAATGAGTTTGAGTAAATTCGGGGAGTTGGTGATGGACAGAGAGGCCTGGCATGCTGTAGTCAATGGGGTCACAAAGAGTCGGACATGATTGAGCAACTGAACTGAACTGAATGCCCTGCAGATGCCCCTCGCCCACTACCCTGCCACCATCTCACACCGAATTACAGTCCTTCTCTCTGGACCAGATGTTGGCCCTCTCCTCTGTCACCCACACACCACCCCAAGCAGATTCATCTTCCTACGGCTGTGGCATCATCTTTTTAAGCCTCTCATGAATAACCTACCAATACATGTGAGTCTGAGTGAGCTCCAGGGGCTGGTGATGGACAGGGAGGCCTGGCGTGCTGCGATTCACGGGGTCGCAAAGAGTCGGACACGACTGAGCGACTGAACTGGACTGAACATGTCACAATAGGGACGACTCTCACAACCACTACGCTAAGAGAAGGAAGCCCCACATGGAGGGTTTCATACGGCGATTCTGTGCGACATCCTGGAAGAGGGACAGAAATCAGACCAGTAGCTTTGGAGGCTGAAGGGAGAGGTCTGCGGGCAGCACTCCATGGGAGGGTTTCTCCAAGGCATGCAAATTTTCTCTCTTGGTGGTGGTGGTGGTAACAGGATTATATGTATCTGTCAAAACACATCAAAGTGAACCCTCAGAGGGTGAGCTTTACTTTATGTAAATTATATCTTAAACTTGCATTTAAAAATATTCCATGATTCCCCATAACTCAGAGATAACATCCACACTCTGAAATCTGGGCAATCACAGCCCCTAGATTCACACAGCAAGCTACATTCAAACCATGCCCGGTTCCTCTGCGGATAAGCTTCCTCTGCTCAAGCCAAGCTGGCTGCTCCTCCAGCCCAAACATATCTGCTCAGTGACATCTTCCAGACATCCCGGGTCAGGAGCCGTCACGTCCCCCACGCTCCGTGGCCTCTGTGTTTCTGTGACAGCTCTGCGAGGCACCAGGTACCACGGCGTTTGCGCTTACTTGATGCCTCCACTACTGTGAGCTCTGAGACAGTAAGAGTGAAAGAGTGAGTGTGTGAGTGAGGGAGAGAGAGTGTGTGTGGTGGAGACGGCACGAGAGGAGAGACGGTAAGAAACTTGTACATTCATGCTCACCCGTATGGAACCACTCTGTGTTGCCTGATTCAGCACAGGTGCACTGAGTTTACAGGGGAAATGAACAAAACATGCCCATTCTTATGTTCATCCTTTGCCCATGCCAATTTCCGTCTAACAGAAATAATAAGAGTCCATAAGAGTCATTGGTAACTGTCAATATTCACTATATTCCTTGTACTTTACAGGCGTTATTTCATTTAATCCTCACAAAGATCACAAGAGACAGGTCTTCATGATCAGAAGATAATTAATACTGAGAAGAAAGAATTGAGCAACACAGTGAGTCCAATCAAACAGCAATCCAAATTTCAGAGTTAATAGAGTGTATGTCTGTGTGTGTGTAGGGGTAATTATTATTCAGGTTTCACCTTGAAAAATAACATGAAAAAAGTCTATTTTAATCTTTTTGCCAGTTTTTCTAAATGTCCTATGGACATCTAAAAACAACATATGAAATACAAAATTTTAAATACATTTGTGCAGGATAAAAGATTAATATAAATTAATTAAATATATTAATCTATTATATTTAAATTATTAATGACATCATTCAAGATGCTCCTATTCTTATTTTTTCTGCACTTGATAAAATATTCTCAGAGAAATGTTAAAATGTCTCACTATGATCATGTATTTTGTTCTTTCTCCTTATATTTCTTCTGATTTTTGTTTTATGTATCTTTCTTTGTTATTAAATGTCTAATGACTTATGATGTCCATCTTCTTTGTAAACTGCACATTTTATCATTAAAAATATTCATCTTTGTTTCATTTTAAAATGAGTAAATTAACTGATTTTTTTTTGAAAAGCCTTTTATTCTTTAAAAACATTTTTGTCATTGTTTAAATCAGGCACTAACTCTTAAAAGGACCAAAATGAACAAGCATGGGAGATTTCTTAGAATAAATTATCCAAACAAAACTGGAAAGAAGCATAAGACATTCTTCATGTTTGATCTCTGGAAAAGGGGAAGCACTGTCCCAAACGTTATAGGAATAAACAGCGTTGACTGAGCACATTCTATCCGGTACACTTAACCGGTATTTTAACCAGATAACCCCCACCACAGTGCTATGTGGATATTATTTATCACCTGTACTTGATAGATAAGGAAACTGAGACACAGAGATGCTGAGTAATCCGTCCAAGGTCATGTAGCTAAGGAGCAATGCCATTCAAGCTGTCTGACCCCTGGGTCCACGGTCCTAACTATGGCCTGCATTGCTCAGCTGACAACTGTTATAAATTTTTCACAAGTGCTTTCTTGATCCCTTGGAAATCTCCTTGTATTCAGGAGCGGTTGTCCTCCTTTCTGATTTCCTGCCATTCGATACTTATCATGTGATCTAAGTGGCAGCCCTGCGGCATCACGACAGAAGCAGCATGCCAGGGCGGGCTGCTCAGCTTGGACTCTGTGCTCTCGATTCCTGTCTGTCACGGGGATTACGACAGTGCAGGGAGGAAGAAAGGAAGACACACACAGTGCTCAGAACGGTGTCTGAGCAACAATAAGCGTTTCGTAAGGATTACGCATACATATACCCACATACACCCTTTATCAGGGGATTTGAAAGCATTTTTAGCAAATCTTCAAAATCACTTTCATGGAAGTCAGGAAATCCTATCCCTTTGCAAGCCTTGAAATTTCACTTTGTAATGGATTCACATTGGTGTCATCAATGTAGACAGTCACAGAAGTCAGAGTTAATGCGACATGAGCTAGCTGAGGGGGACTGATCTGAATAATTGAAGTTGCCAGTTCTGAATAAATACTGCTGTGCTGTAAAGTTCCTTCTCCTAGAACCTCTAACTAATATGCAGAGAGTAAGGACCCCCTTCTATCCCCCCACATCACCTAAGGCAATACCTCACACACCAAACACTCAACAGTTTTTAGTAATGATAATTATTAATATCACCATTCATAATAAGGATACTGTCTACCACTAACTAATCCTCTCCTATGTAGAGCTGTCTCCATTTCATATCTCATTGGACCTTCATGCCATTCTGTGACAGTCTAGAATTTACAGTTTCCAGGTCACAGTTAGAAATGTAACCCAGATCATATGGCTACCATACAGGGCCTGGCTTCAGATCCCATCTGAAGAGCATGCATCTGAACAACCAGGCACAAAGTGGGCACATCAAATTCTGGGCCACAGAAACAGCCAATTCTTGCCAGTCTTCCTTGTTACTAATAACGCTACCAGTTATTAGTATAACTGGTAGAATAATCAGAAATTTCACTTTGTTAATTTTTGAATTTTCCTTTCTTCTATGTCAGCTTAAGGTATATTTATTTCTCAGGGCTGATTCCTCATAAATATTAAGAAAAAATCAATATCTGATCCTTTAAAACCCTATATACTTGAACCACAGAAACAAAAGACAGAATAATAATTCTATTTTTAGAATAATAATCAGAATAATCAGAATTTTCACTTTGTTAATTTTTGAATTTTCCTTTCTTCCATGTCAGCTTAAGGTATATTTATTTCTCAGCGCTGATTCCTCATAAATATCAAGAAAAAAATCAATATCTGATCCTTTAAAATCCTGTATACTTGAACCACAGAAACAAAAAATAGATAATTAGCTACAGGGACTTCCCTGTGGCTCAAATGGTAAAGAATCTGCCTGCGATGCAGGAGGCCGGGGTTTGATCGCTGGGTTGGGAAGTTCCTCTGGAGAAGGGGATGGCAATCCACTCCAGTATTCTTGCCTGGAGAATTCCATGCACAGAGAAACCAGGCGGGCTATAGTCTGTGGGGTTGCAAAGGGTCGGACACGACTGAGCAACCGACACACACGCACACAGCTACTTCATCAGCTGTATGATGCTTCTCCCCTCATAATACACACTAATTTCACTTTTAAACGATGATATTCTTACACCATACAAGACTCTACATTAATGGTCAGGTTGGCCCGCAGTTCTATATAACTGTGTTTTCCAAGACACTTTCACATATTTTATCTCTTCCTTCTGAAAAACATCCAAACAGGAAGGCATGAGGAAGCCTTGATAAAAATGGGCCTTATAACCAACCCACATCCTCAGGCCCCAGGTAATGCCTGGCAGCCCTTGAGAAGCAAAAAAACCTCAGAAAGGCAACTCTACAATAAAGGCAGAGCTGCCAGTGAGAAGTAAACACTCAGTATTTAAGAGGATGGCGCTTCTAACGCAACGCCACGGCCGAGTGCGCTGCTGGCGGCCCCTGCACGGGAGCTTGCAAACACCTGCCCCCACCTGGAGCCCAAGCTTCCCACAGAAGCTTTGAACTAGCAGAAAACAAGTTAAAATAACACTCTGAATGTCAAACGCTTAGAGTTCCATGAAAGGCCCATTGTTCTGGATTCTATTTCAGAGGTGTTCAGCAGAATTCTTCAAATTCCTTATCTTTTGGGCAAAATGACCGAAACCAAACATAGCCAGAGTCCCGACAGGTAACGTGACCGGGCACCTGGCCAGGTTTCAGCGAAGGACAGGCTGGCGGTGCTTCCGTGTCCTGCCCACTGCCAGGAAGAGGACCCCAAGGAACAGCCGTGCGTGACGCGGGCGCTTCACCTTCTGGGCCACAGAAAGCAGTCAATTCTCACTAGCAACCCAGTGACGAATGTTTGAGCCCCTTTTTGTGAGACTCCAGTAAAGATTTTTGACCCCTCTTTGCCCCATTCTTGAACAATCAGCCTTTACAACCTGTGTTTCATCTACTTATTCAACCATGAGGCACTTGATTTTTTTCCAGCTCCTTTGAAGTTTCACTTTGGTATTTTCTGAATTATAGTATATAATGTATATATTTCTTAAAGCAATTACAATGTATCCATTCTATTTCCTCACCATTTATGGGAGTGCCAGTCCAAATTCCATTTGAGTCAAATAGGTTCATTTCAATTAACCTTTAACTAGGACTATGTTATATATATATATATATATAAAAAGTCTGTTAGAAAGCAATTGAGGAAAGCACCAATGTGAAAGAATATATTAACAAAACACCACCTCTCAGCCTGAGACAGTAATGTTACTCTGCGAATTTCAATTCCGGAAACAATCAGCCATTCATTTCCAGGGAAAAATGATAACTTTCTAAGTTTACCAAATAGCACTGAACTTTCTCATGTTTCTTCCATCTATTCCCACACCTGTAGCACTTACTCACTCACCAGTCTCTGGAGGCCTTCATCTTGGTCTTCAAGTCCCTTCTCAACCTCATCTCCATGTCTTTTCAGCTCTTCCTGGACTTTCCAAAAGGAATCCTACACCCTAAAATTTCTGTACATTAAAGGCCACTTCTGAAAAATATGACATTATATTAGTGTCTCCTTGCTCCTGGTGCCAGCTGTGTGGACCGCCTCCCCCCCTTGCACCCTCCACAAAACTACACTTGGCCTCCACTTCCCATGGAGGCAGCCCAGCTCCAGCCCTGGATTCTCGATGCAGCACCTACTGTGAGATGACCTTCAGGTCCACTGGCCTTTGGATCTCAATTTCCCCTTCTAGTAAAAAGCCAAAACACCAAAAATGAACAGCTTTGCCACTCTCTGCCTGCTCCCATATTATATGAGCCTGTAAAACCATGTCCCCCTGGGTGCCTTCCCTCAGGACTTCTCAAGATGTTCTCTGCATTTCTAAGGCACTTAAGCTGTGCCACTCCCCTTACATTTAAACACTGTCCTATCTCATTTGTTGGTCTCATCTCTAATTAAATTATAAGCGCCTGGAGGATAGAATGTGCACCTAATTCATTGTATTCATTTATTTCTACTGCACAGCAACTACCATTTTTATATACTCAATAAACAGTTGCTAAATGAGTGACTACTATAAGGAGAAGAAGGAGCAGGAAGATGAACCTTTTCATGTTAAGCCAGCTGCTGAGTATGGAAAACCAATGCACCTGTTCCTCCTAAAACAGTACAGACTGCTGTAGAAATAACGATAGCAAAGTAGTTATCTGGATATTGACTCATCGGCTGCAACTGACGCAGTTGATCGTTCTCCCCTGATCCCCATTCTTCTTTGGCCCCCAAGTATCACAACACTTTCTCACTTTCATTCCTTTAACCAGCTGCTCCTTCTTCTGGTTCCTCCCTCTTTGCAGGGCCTCTAATCCCCGGTGACCTCCAGAGCTCAGCCCTCGGACCTCTGGTCTTCCCTATCAGCACTCAGCCCCCAGATAACGTCAGCCACTCTCGGTCCTTTTCATGCCATGGATATGTTGCTGACTCCCAAGTGATCACTTCCACCCTAGTTCCTCATGTGTTCTCAAAACTGCAGACTGTGTGACCTGCTGCAATGTCACTCAGAGCCAGGCCTTGGTTCAAAAACTTTCCAGGGGCCACCCCTCTCTCCTGGCTGCCCTATGATTCCCTTCCAGGCCTCTCCTGCTCTGGGGAGTGATTTCTGTTCTTCAACCAGAGTTTCTTTCTCCAGGTGATCCGCTTTCCCACTTCTTCAGGTTTTGCTTCCTTTTCTGGAAGGCCTTTCTTAAGCACATGCTAATCTTGAACTGCTCACTCTAAGATTTTAACCTTCCTTTTCAACTTTTAGTTTTTCTACTTAGCAATTGGGCTTCTCAGGTGGCGTTAATGGTAAAGAACCCATCTGCCAATGCAGGAGACTAAGAAACGTGGGTTTGATCCCTGGGTCAGGAAGATCCCCTGGAGGAGGGCACAGCCACCCACTCCGGTATTCTTGCCTGGAGAATCTCATGGACAGAGGAACCTGGAGGGCTAGAGTCCATAGGGTTGCAAAGACTGAAGTGACTTGGCACTCACGCACTAAGCAATTAGCACTCTCCACCATACTACGTCTTTCACCATTTACCCTCTAATGTCCACACTGCCCACTGGCATGTAAATTCCACGAGGGGAAGAACATGTTCTCTACTTTCCTCACCACTGACTATCCAGAGCCGGAAGCATCCCTGGCATGCAGTGCAGAGTCAGTAAATGACTGTGGTGTGATGAATGAGTCAGCCCACTATATACAAGGAGAGAGACCTTTGCAAGTTCCGGGCGCGTGATCAGCTAAATCATAACTTCATACGGCCCTTAACACCATAGATACACACAATATTCAGTTTCAATGAGAAAACTTCTTACATTTCATTGTGTGTGAAACACACACATCACTCTTTCTATCGGCTGAACATTTTCCATATTTTATCGAGGTACGGAACAAAGCAAACTCAAGAGGGAGAAATCTGCTGCAATATTCTACATTAATATGTTAGTAAACAGAAAGTAATATACTTGATATTATTTGAGTCAATATTTGCAGACAACCTGAAACAAAGTAACTCTTGAAAGTCAATTAAGCCAATAATAACTCAAACCGCCTATATGTAGTCAAGACACTCTCCCCAAATGGCATGTGATTTGCTTTTTCAAAAAGCATAAAAAAGTCCCAGTAATGAATTCTGCTGCTGTGCTTAGTTGCTGTCGTGTCCAAATCTTTGTGACATCACGGACTGTAGCCCACCAGGCTCCTCTGTCCACGGGGATTCTCCAGGCAAGAATACTGGAGTGGGTTGCCAAGCCCTCCTTCAGGGGATCTTCCCAACCCTGGGATCAAACCCAGGTCTCCCGCATTGCAGGTAGATTCTTTACCGTCTGAACCACCAGGGAAGTCTAACGAACTCCGTAGTGAAACAGTTAAAACAGCAATTGAATACTTCATGCCTTCTCCCTGACCCTCAACTTATCAAGCCAAGTTACAAGCAGACTGGCCAAAGTGTGCAGATGGCAGCATTCCTACAGAACAAAGCGCGAGACTGTTTCCTTGTACAGCTGGCTGGCCTGGATCAACGGAGCCAATTAAAGGATGAAGACTCTGACCCCCAACTAAAATGAATAAACGTATGATAACATGGCACTATATTCTGCAGAAATAATAATGTCCTTGGGTTATAAAGAACTGTGGAAAGCTTTTCGGTATCAATGAGTTCACACACAAGCAAGTTAGGAACTATTTAAGGCATTCAAAGTGTTTCTAAACACTTAGTATAGTCACCAGCTTATATTTAGATTGCATCTTACAGTTTATTAAGTACTTTGACATATACAGAAGTCAGGGAACTACATCCTATGGGCCAAACTGGAAGCTGAATAGCTGCAACAAGATCTATACGGCCTGCAGAGCCAAATATATTTACTACCTGGACCTACAGGGGAACGGGTGCTGACGCCAAGCGTGCACTGTTTCAGTGATCCTCACACGACCCTATTCAGAAAGTTAGAGCCCATGAGCCCACTGGCTGTGAGAAGTGGAGTCAGCGCTAACTAAATTCTTGCTGCTTTGGAGTCAGTTGTACAAATATAAGTTCTAGGCTCCAAAATAAAGCCATCACAGTTCTCCCAGCCTCCTCAGGAGTCCTTCTCTGCCCCCTAAAATTCCTTCATCAAGGTATTTCTACCTTGTGGGAGCCACTCAAGTTCCACAGAGAGTTTGGGAAGTCACACTGAAATTCCAAGTTAAAATCATCAGCCTGACATAGTAAATCTGGTCATTATTTTCCAACTCTGGTAAGTTAGAGGGAGAAAGTGCCCTATATTAGCTCATTAAATAAATGGTGATTATAAAAATTAGGTTCTGGTCATAGTTGATAAACAAATTTATGCCAAACTGATGTCTAAGTATTTTATTTTTCATTCCTGACCCACTAATAATAGTGGGTCTTGGTAGATATAGTCATAAAGTAAGTTACTCTAAGCTTATACACTTTGTAGATATTTGCCTCACAGATCAGAGCACTTTCCTCCTCAAAACTGTCCATGGCTTGCTTTTGCCGTCAGACAGTCCACAACTCCTGGCGTGGCATTCAAGGCCATGCTAACATCTGGCCACAAGCTAAACACCAGTCTCCTTCTCAACAAAAGCCACTGTCTACTTTTCATTCTAGCACACCTGACTCCTAACTGTTCAATAAAAAAGCCATCTGCTTTCATGTAGAATGTACCCAATTGCCTACGAAGGGTTTAAAAAAAAAAACACACACTAGATTTTTCCCCTATAGGTTCCCGTCCATCTCCAAGAGAGGAATTCAGTAGACTGTATCAGAAAACAAGGCTTTCAGGCTCAGTGAGTTTATATAACTTGCCCAAGGTCACACAGCTTGTAGATGACAATACCAATATTCAAACCCAAGTCTGACCTCAAAGCCAAGGCTCCTTTTGGTACTGCAAGGTTTTAGAAGAGTCCAACCCTCACATGTCAGTGTGGGAAAGCAGGACTTACAGACAGCCTTCTGATATGACGGAGGAGATCTCCTGTCTTGGCTTTCCTTTCCCACACTCTGATACACTTGACAATGACTACAAAATGATCTGAGATGTACATTATAAAATGAGCATAATGTGAAAAGTTAAAGTCACTCAGTCATGTCTGACTCTCTGTGACCCCATGGACTGTACAGTCCATGGAGTTCTCCAGACTAGAATATTGGAGAAGGTTGCCATGCCCTCCTCCATTAGATCTTCCCAACCCAGAGATCAAACCCAGGTCTCCCACACTGCAGGCAGATTCTTTACCATCTGAGCCACCAGGGAAACCTATAAAATGATCATCAGCACTAAAGTACTCACAACTATTAAAAAAAAATCAGAAGTGGACTATTTATTTTCCAACAAGCAAGCATAAAAATAGAAGGGGAAGACATACCTGATCAAAATCAAGACCCAGTTTGATTGCCATTCTTTCAAAGATATATCTTTAGTCAATTTTGTTTCAGAAGCAGACAGCTCTCTGTCACCACTAGGCTCTCTGAACTGATCTCCCTGAACCCCTAGAATAGGAAGAGGCCATGGCATGAAGCTGCATGTCTGGAGTAAAAGAACAGACAAGAGAAGGGAGAAGACGCACGTCTCTCAACTGATAATAGCATAATTAATAGCTCCTCCAAACCACTCTTATGAGCTTTTTAAGCACCTTATTTGGAGATCACGCTGGCTATAATTTTCTCAAATAGCTCCTTTATTTACACTGCACTAATGAGAAAAGCAAAAAAAAAAAAAAAATTTAGACTCCTTTTGTAGTTTTAGTAAGAGCTCTAAATTGCATTTCATAATAAATATAACTATGTCTATTTATAGATTGCAGATGTCCTTGTAGATACTAATATATAATAATTATTCCCAGGAGGCTAAAAAAAAATCAGGGTAAAAGATACCTAATCATTGAAAGAAAAAGTACACAAATAAGCAGCTACAAGGTCTGTGGCTCAGTTTCCCATGCAACGTTTATTTTCTGCTTAAAAAAAAAAAAAGGTAGAACACAGTAAACAACATTAGCAAAAAAGGAACCATAAATTATGCCAGGCAATCTTCTTTCTATCCTAAACTGTGTCAGAACAAACAAAACACTTAAGACTAAATTCTAATCATTCAAAGCCTTCTCAGCAATTCACATATTGTACTATTTTCTTTTCACTCCTTCCTGGTAACTTCCCTGAAAACCACTTCCATTGCTCAGCCAAACCAATGCTTTCTCTGGCCTGGACAATTTCCCCAGTCTTCACTCAGGCCAATTCCTAGTCCACTCTTCAGAGTAATCTTATAAACACAGGCATTAGATCATGCCCCTCCTCTGCACAAAATGCCCTGAGGCTTTGGACTGATGGATGGTGCTCCAAGGGAAACCCCACAGGGACCAGGGGCCTGCAAACCACCCCCAGCCCACACCTCTCTTCTACTCTCTGCTCCAGCCCTCCGGCCGCCTTCTTCCCAATCATCCAACAATCCAGGCTCATTTCTGCGTCATCCGCCCTTTGCCTGGACCTTTGCTTGACTCATTCCTCCTCCTCCAGGTCTCCGTGTCACTTCCTCGGAGTGGCTGCCCTCGACCACCCCGTCTGATCAGCATCCTCACTCTCCACCCCTCATCATGCTTTCTTTTTTTGACAACACTTACAGATACTTGCATGACTGCCATTTATCTTCCCTATGAGACTTAAGTTCTGTGCTGGGGGAACACTGTTTACCATCAGCTTTCGCACTATATCCTAGGGGCTAGAAGTCCCTGGTAGAGGGTGGGCCCTCAAACTCTGTTGAATAAATGAGTTCCAGCTCACAATAATTTTTCTCTTTTCTGAGTGCATATAAAACTGGTCCTTTTCACAGTAACCCAAGGTTGCCTTGTATTGCTCTCTAGTTGTGGTACACAGATTTAGCAAAGCATTTTCTATTTACTTTGCATCTGGGAGTGACAAAGCCTAGCATATTTCAACAATATAAACGATGCTTAAAACTTGCTCATTTGGCTCAACTTTCAATCTTTTGTTGTCTCTTGAAAAAGGGACAAAATTGTTTGTGCATCACAAGATTGGTTTTTATTTCAACAAACATTGTCTCAGAATGATATGACAGGACTTTAAAAAAAAAGACTGATGAGAAAAGAAAGAAAATACATCAAGAGCCATATCTTAGTTTGATAAACTTAAACATTTGTTTTAAGACAATAATTTCTACTAGCTTCGGTCCAAGTACTTGTATTCTGGCTCTTTGTTACAAGAGCAGACTAAAGAGTAAAACTAAATTTCAATATTGATTTTTTAAAACCTTGTTTACATTATCATTAACTCACTACCACCATTAGCAAATAGCCAATAGAGTCAAACAAAACATACTGTGATAGAGTCTCTGCTGTACTGAAAGAAGTCTCAACAAGGAGTTATGGCTTCATATATCACAAGAGGGTTCCAAGGGACCTGTATTAATTCATTGAATAAATAATACCAGAGCCAGGATAAGACAATGTGCTAGACCCTGTTCTGCACCTTTTAGGCCCTATTCAAAATGCTTATGTCATAGAAAATAAAAACCGTAAAAGTGGTCATATCGTACCAAATATTTGGCTAGGCGAGTGACCTAGCCAATTAAGTTGTTTTAAAAGTGCGATAATTCCACTCTGCCTAACAATTACAGAAATTAAAATGCTCCAGGAAGTTTGGTAACTTACTCTGAGGGTGACAAGTCTTTCAAAAACTAAATTGCAGCCTATAATCACCTTCAGATTACATAATATCTCCCCGAGACACAGTAAGCTACTTGTTTCACGGTACAAGTTTTTCTGGTGTCAATAAAAACTTTCTAACCATGTTATTATTCCAAGGTCATGCTATTTCTTTTCACTATTTAATAGATTAGCACTTTAAATGTTTTAATTTATACACTGGAACACGGGTTAACCTGCCCTTCTGCGCTTTCACCACAACTGGCAGACATGCTCTGCCTTTGTGAACAGGCTGTATGGACATTAGAAAGAAAGAAAGTGAAGTCGCTCAATTGTGTCCAACTCTGCGACCCCATGGGCACCAGGCTCCTCGTCCATGGGATTTTCTAGGCAAGAGTACTTGATTGGGTTGCCATTTCCTTCTCCAGGGAACTTCCCGACCCAGGGATTGAACCTAGGTCTCTCACATTGTAGACAGATGCTTTCCCGTCTGAGCCACCAGGGAAGCCCAACTGAACAGCCTAAGCATAATGCAAAAGTCAGAGTTACAGACCCTTAAATTTCTGGGTCTAAGGATCAGTCCAACTCAAAGTGTTTGCTGGTGTTGGCGATCTGACATATAGCAACAGAGTAAGTTTGTAGAATGCCAGTTTCCATGTCCATCACAGAACTATAGCAACTGCCAAGAGCCAGAATGAGCAAGATGCTGCTGCCATCCTTAAAATACCTGGTTCTGCAGAAAACTCTCAGCAGAGGCTTGTGGGCTCCACTAGGGGTAGGGCTTCTGGGACACACAGGTCATGCTCTTTGGCAGCAGGTTAAACATTTCTTTCAGCAAAAGCATAGTTTAGGCAATAAGCTCAAATTGGTAACAAAAACTGTGTCAGGTGTTAAGCAGTTACAAAAATTTAGTACATCTGAAATTGTGCTATGTCTTTACTGCAACACAGTCCAAAAGTAAGTAAATGGCCTCATGTGGCCTCTGTCAGGACTCTGAGGGTGCACACCATCCCTGCCACTTTTCTGCCCATATTTTGTTAGAATTTGTTCCTGTCACTCAAGCAGCTGCAATCTAAATTGTAAGACGTGGGGGTCAACAGAAGTCATGAGACTGAACAACAACAAACAAAAAAATCCAATGTTTATTTGTAGTTACCAACACTCATGTTATTTACAGTTCCGAAATGCTACATTAGTCATTTTCAGGTACATTGCTGCAGGATTTTGAATAGGAGAACAAGTCTACATAAACATATAACAAACGTATCCTTTCTTCCTGTCACTCTCCTGTCTTGCAGTGCAGGAGAAGGGCAATGTTTCCATTTGCCTCAGCTCCTGTCCTAGCAGGTTTTACAAGGTTGAAACACATGCAGCTGTGGTAGGCCAATGCCAGTTCTGGCTGCATCCTTTAATCTTTCATGAGATTTCACCTCATTCTAAGACTGTGAAGAGATCTTCAATACCGAAGCTAATTCTAGTAGCTCTTTTATATGATGAAATTTAATATGATTTGGGCTGAGTTCCTTTGTCGGTTCTTAATGGACATCTGTAAAACACACTTTGATTTATAAACAAAGTGAATGATACAGGCCAGGTTTTCTGGATTTCAAATACCTGCACAAGGACAATGAACTTGCTCTTAAATCAATCCAAATGTGCATGATGGCACAAAATGGTGTTTCTGGTCTGGAGACAATTCCCTAACATGCAAGCCACTGAACGAATAATGAAATCATACTTCATGGGCAGAGACATCTGAATGAAAACACTTTGGAGACGTCAAAGGACACGAAGCCATACTGAAAGTGGGAGAGAAGAGACCTCAATACGGTGCTTGTAAGCTGAAGGAAAGGGCAGGTTAATGAAGGCCACTAGACAAGATGGGGACGTCAGAGGGCATGGGTTTCGAGAAAGGCCTCAGTTGGCAAAGTTCTATCCAAACGAACTACTTATTGTACCTAAAGGCCAAACAGCACCATGAGGTTTCCAGAAAGTCCAGATCTTTTACAACTGTGTGGTCTGCAAGCAAGTCTGATCTGAATTTAAAAAAAAAAAAAAAAGTCACCTAAAAGCAACAAAGCAAGGTGTGTCACCTGCTCTAAAGCAAGTAACCAGGGTGCAAATGGGCCTCTGAGCCCTGGAAAGTCTGCGCAGGAGGTTTTTTGGGAGTCCGGAGGTCGACCAGCCTATACAGGTGGACTGCGACGGGCGCAGCTTAGTCTTCCTCTCCCCTATCCCGCCGCCCCACCGTCCCCACTCACTGTTGCTGGACTTGAGGTCCCGGTGAAGGATGGGCACCACCGCCTCCTCGTGCAGGTAGAGCATGCCTCGCGCGATCTGCACGGCCCAGTTGACCAGCACGTGCGGGGGGATGCGGCGCGCGCGGCGCGGGGAGGGCGCGCGGGGATCCGGGGTCGCATTGGCGGCAGCCAGCGCGCGGTTGAGCGCTCCGCCGCGGGCAAACTCGAGCACCAGGCAGAGGTGCGGCTGCCGCAGGCACACGCCGCGCAGCTCGATGATGTTGGGGTGCCGCAGCATGGAGAAGAGCCGGGCCTCCCGCCGAACGCTCTCGGCCGCCGCCGCCGCGTCCTGCTCCGGGTCGCAGCGCGCCGCCTTCACCGCCACCTCCTGGCCCTGCCAGGTGGCGCGGTACACCTGCCCGAAACCGCCGGCGCCGATGAGCTCCTTCAGTTCCAGCCGCTCGAAGTCGACGTGCACGGGCGAGCCGGGCCGCGGAGGCGGCGGTCTGGCGGGCTGCGGCGCGGGGTGGGCGGCCGGGCGGCACGGCGCCACGTAGTTGGCGGGGAAGATACCGAGGCGTCGCTGCACCTGGCCGGCCCACCAGCCCTCGTCGCCCGACAC
>SJYF01001114.1:1513647-1534159 GCA_006410515.1 Procapra przewalskii | reverse complement strand
AAAAAGTTGGCTTAAAGCTCAGCATTCAGAAAACGAAGATCATGGCATCTGGTCCCATCACTTCATGGGAAATAGATGGGGAAACAGTGGAAACAGTGTCAGACTTTATTTTTTCGGTCTCCAAAATCACTGCAGATGGTGACTGTAGCCATGAAATTAGGACGCTTACTCCTTGGAGGAAAAGTTATGTCCAACCTAAATAGTATATTCAAAAGCAGAGACATTACTTTGCCGACTAAGGTCCATCTGGTCAAGGCTATGATTTTTCCAGTGGTTGTGTATGGATGTGAGAGTTGGACTGTGAAGAATGCTGAGCGCCGAAGAATTGATGCTTTTGAACTGTGGTGTTGGAGAAGACTCTTGAGAATCCCTTGGACTGCAAGGAGATCCAACCAGTCCATTCTGAAGGAGATCAACCCTGGGATTTCTTTGGAAGGAATGATGCTAAAGCTGAAACTCCAGTACTTTGGCCACCTCATGCGAAGAATTGGCTCACTAGAAAAGATTCTGATGCTGGGAGGGATTGGGGGCAGGAGGAGAAGGGGATGACTGAAGATGAGATGGCTGGCTGGGATCACGGACTCAATGGACGTGAGTCTGAGTGAACTCCGAGAGATGGTAATGAACAGGGAGGCCTGGCGTGCTGCGATTTATGGGGTCGCAAAGAGTCGGACACGACTGAGCGACTGAACTGAACTGAACTGTGGACTTTTTCCCTCATGAAATAAAAACAAGCCATTGGTGATGAAAATTTGTCACTTTGACTTTCCTGTTGGTGATCTTTCTTGTTGTTCTTTTGGTTTGTCTGTTCTGTTCGGGCTTCCCTTATGGCTCAGCTGGTAAAGAATTGCCTGCAGTGCAGGACACCTGGGATCAATCCCTGGGTGGGGAAGTTCCCCTGGAGAAGGAAAAGGCTACCCACTCCAGTATTCTGCCCTGGAAAATTCCATGGACTTTATAGACCGTGTGGTCGTAAAGAGTCGGACACATCTGAGCGATAACCCATTGTTATTCTGTTTAGAAATGGTCTTACCTAGATGATAAACAATCAGGTAAGACCAGGTCAAGTTGTGCAGAGGCTGCGTGGGACCAGAGGGGGCCAGGCCATGTGGTCTCCAAGCCTAGCTGTGTTCCACGGTGCAGCACAGACTGGGCTCATCACTGTCTTTCTGAGGTCCTTCTGGGAGGTGCATTGATGAAAAAGGTCTCACTCTATTGAAACTGTCCTTACTATCACCTTGAGACACTCAGGGATTCATTTCTATCTCAGAAGATAAGAATTTCATTTAGGAAAGACTGGAAGACTCGTCATGGTTCATGGTCTGTGAGAAAAATAGGAAGGGATGTGAGGGGAGAATTAAATGGATCTCAGTGATTCTATTAATACTTGTTTCTTGAGGGGATGGGACAGAATCAAACTGACCCTCACCATTATCTCCATGTAAAGATCCTTTGCTACTGATGGAAATATCCCTCTGCCTTTTGTTTTTTTGAACTTTTAATTTTATGTTGGAGTATATCCAATAACAATGTTGTGATAGTTTCAGGTGCACAGCAGAGTGATTCAGCTATAAATAAACATGTATCCACTCTCCCCCAAACTCCTCTCCCATCCAGGCTGCCGCATAACATTGATCAGAGGTCCATGTGCTACAGTAGGTTCTTGTTGGTTTTCCATCTTAAATTTAGCAGTGTGTACATGTTGATCCCAAACTCCCTAACTATCCCTCCCCTTCTAGTAACCACAAATCCATTATCTAAGTCTGCGAGTCTGTTTCTGTCTGTAAATAAGTATTTGTATCATTTGTTTCTAGATTCTCGTATGAGGGATATTATGTGATATTTCTCTTTGACTGACTTCACTAAGTATGACAGTCTCTAGGTCCATCTAAGTTACTGCAGCTGGCATTATTTCATCCTTTTTAATGGCTAAATAATATTCCATTATTACATACATATATGTACCATATTTTCTTTATCCCTTCATCTGTTGGGAGACATTTCGGTTGCTTCCGTGTCTTGGCTATCGTAAACAGTGCTGCAGCGAAAAACACTGAGGTACATGTATCCTTTTGGATCATGTTCTTCTCTAGATATATGCCCAGGAGTGGGATCATCCTTCTGTGTTTTAGAAACAGTACACTCTCATAGAGCCCTTGCCTACATCACACCACTAGAAAAATCCATGGCTTGATGATATTAACCCAATGGGAAATCAGGTTTTTTAAAATTTATTTCTCCTTTCCTCTGTTCTCTGCAAGGGTATTTGTGTTTTGTTGAAGAAAACAGCATCTCAGAGGCCTTTCTCTAGCCTTGAAGACCACGTGACTATAGAATAAAGAGCTAGTAGAAATGGAGAGTCTTGCTATACGGTATCTTTGATTATGTGAGGTTCCTGTCTACAAATCAAATCTTGGTCATTGCAGCTAGTGGCAGAACCTGAGAAATAAGAAAGACTTTTTAAAAAGATAAAAAGGTAATAGCTCTTTCTCCTTGGATATTAAGAAAAGAAAAGTTAAAAAGCTAATAAAATTTGAAACCTTGCCCAATTTATGCTTAATAAATACTTAAAAAATGTTTTCATATATAAGATAAAAATAATCCTACAAGCAAATAATTTTTTTCCTTTTCTTTTCTCTTCTCTAGGCTTTTCCTCCAGATGCCATCACTGTATTTTTTTACTGCAGTTCAGTGACCATATTCTTCACAATAATCAAATTGATCAGTTATCGCCTACACCTCATGTTTGATAAAGGAGAAGTGATCCAACAGAGACCCTCTGGAAAGAAAGAAAAGCCAAGTAAAGACAAAGAGGCCAACAGTGACCATATAACTAATCACAGAAATCCAAGGTAACATTTCTAATTAATGCATCAGTTTATAATTTAAATGTTTTAATCTTGATTAAAATAATTTTGCTCATTTATTTGGTGTTTATGAAAATATGCCAGGAGAGTCAGACACAAATATGTACATTTTTCTTATATTTACATATACACTTAGGCATAAAAAATGTTGATGATCCAGATGGTTTAATTGACTGTTTAATGTGACCTTATACCATGCTGTGAAATTCATTTGCATTAGGCTTAGCATAACAAAATATTTTACTTTAGTCTTTCTATCTCATCATTTAAATGCTTAGCACATGCCAGTATTTTCAGGAAATTTGTGTTTGTTGATTTAAAAGTAATACATTGTGTGGAACTAAAATATTAAAGATAATTCTCATGTGGGCATTCGTCACTATTCTTGGCTTTATTTCTGATAGTTCTTTAAGAGAGCATATCTTGTTTTAAAGTAATGTTTATTGGCTTTTTTGTATACCATGATTTTTCCTTTCTGTTTGTATGTGTATTTATGGACATATAGTTGACTTACAATGTTATATTAGTTTCAGGTGTACAGCAAAGTGATTCTTTTCTGATTCTTTTCCCATATAGGTTATTACAAAATATCCAGTTGAGTTCCTTATGTTATACAGTAGGATCTTGTTTATTTATTTTATATATAGCAGTGTGTATATGTTAATCCCAAATTCCTAATTTATTCATCCCTCTCCTTTTCCCCTTTGATAGCTATAAGTTTGTTTCCTATGTCTGTGAGTCTGTTTCTGTTTTGTAAATAAATTCATGTGTCATATTTTATATTCCACATATAAGTGATGCCATATGGTATTTGTCTTTCTCTTTCTCACTTACTTCCCTTAGTATGATAATCTCTAGGTCCGCCAATGTTGCTCCAAATGGCATTATTTTTTTTATGGCCAAGTACTATTCAGTGGTGTGTGCCATGAATTTGACAAAATGGAAACAAGGAAAACAGTTGTTTAGGGACTATTGCTGAAAGAGCCATACTTCTATTTTATGACATCACTACCCCTGTGTTTCTCATGCTGGATCAGCAATAACGGACAGATTAACAGCGGCAAAAAAGAAGCTGATCGAGCCGTCTCCACACCTCCTCTCCACGGCAGCTCCGGAGGACAGAGCATAAACTCTCACCACTCGTCTGGGCTCCTGGTGAGTGACCTGTTTTCTCTTCCACTCTCTCATGCTGCTGTGTCGTTGATTCCGGAAGTGTGCAATGGCAGTGGTTGCAGAGTACATGTGCTGGTTGTCAACACTTGTCTTTGGGTAGCAGTGACCTGAGGCCATGAGATAGACACCTAATCACATACTCCAAGCACACCCACCAGCCTCCTCTGCAGTCCTCCCACCCTGCTGGGGTGCACATGACCAGACCCCATAAACACATCTGCACTGCCCTTCCCTGGGCCTGTCTGTCGTCCATCTCACTCATTGTGAGATTTTCAGTGCCTCTCCCTGGAGTCCAGTCCTTCACTCCACGTGAAATCACACTTAAATCACCTTTTTTTCTTTCCCCCCTAGATTCACTTTCTTGGACTCTCTTCCTTAGAGTATAAAATAGCACATTATTTGTCTCCTTACTTTCTTAATTATCAAACTCCCCTTTATCACAGCTCTGGGGTCCTGGGTGGATGTCTGTACCTCTGTATATTTCAGTGTCCGTCTTTTCTACCCATCTGCCTCATACATGTAGTGTCCAGTATAGTGGACATTATATTGTCTCTTCCCACCTGCCATTTAGAAAAACAGTGGTGGTTGTTCTGTGTCTGCTGACTGCCTGGAAGTGAGCAAGGGAGCTGAGTCATTGATTGATTTTTGTTCTTTCATTTATTTAGGACCTGCCAGCGCAGGAAACAGTGGAAGATCTCAAAGGTAGAGTGCTTATTCTCATTATTTAATATTTTATCACAACATTATCCTCAGTGAAACACAAAGTAGTTTTTATAAAGCCGAATGCCAATGAAGTCATTAAGATTTAGAACTGTACCTAAGATTGTATATTTATATTTTACCTTCATTTCTTTAACTCTTCATTTTAATTATTTATCAGAATTTTTATATCATGTCTATGTTCAGACTGTGATATTGTATTGATCATATTTCATTGTCCTTTCTCCAATCTATGCCTCTTTCCATAAGGCTCATAATAACTGATATGAAATAGGTTAATTCATCATCAACACACATACTTGCTTTTTTTTTTTTTTTTCCAATTATTTGGCTGAACCACCTGGCATGTGGGAATCTTAGTTCTCCTGCCTGGGACTGAACTCTTGCCCTTTGCATTGGAAGGGCGGATTCTTGACCACTTAACAACATTGTGTTCTGTGTATTTGCATTTCTCTCAATTTACAGATTTTGTTTCTGGGATTTCCTTTTAATCCTCCCACCCCAAATATTTATTTTACTTTTTTGCTAAGATTTTATTTTATTGTTTTTTGACTGCCTTCAGAAGACTTGTGCGCATGCGAAGCCACTTCAGTCATTCTTGTCTCCTCTCTCAATGGGATTCTCCAGGCAAAAATACTGAAGTGGGTTGCCATGCCCTTCTCCAGGGAATCTTCCTGACCCAGGGACTGAACCCATGTCTCTTACGTCTTCTGCATGAGCAGGCAGGTTCTTCACCACTAGCGCCACTGAGAAGCAAGACTTAGAAGACTTAAAAAAGAACTTTTGGAGGCCTGAATGAACCTCTTTCTTTCTCTGCACTGAAAAACTTCTGCTGAGGTCACATTATAAAATCCAAGCTGCTATGGCTTGTCAAGTGCTGTATTGGATTGGCCGAAAAGTTTGTTTGGTTTTTTCCATTACATCTTACAGAAAAGTCTGAATGAACTTTTTGGCCAACCATGTATTTTGGAGCCTCCTGGCCTTGGTTTAGAAGGATTAAGTAACTTACCCAATGTACTGTAGCTAGTAAATAGCACAGCCAGTATCTTTCTGATTTCAAGTATGTTGTTTAAATCATACTAGTCTGCCTCCCAAACTTCCCAGGTGGCTCAGTGGTAAAGAATTCACCTGCCAGTTCAAGAGATGTGGGTTTGATCCCTGGGTCGGGAAGATCCTCCTGGAGAGGAAAGTGGCAACCCACTCCAGTATTCTTGCCAGGGAAATTCCATGGACAGAGGAGCCTGGCAGGCTATAGTCTATAGTGTTGCAAAGAGCTGGACATGACTGAGCAACTGAGGATGCACGAGTCTGACTCCCAGGGCCACAAAAGAGGGAAAGCTGAATCATTATCTTAAATATGGAGATTTCCCGATCAATTTCACAGCAGAGGTGGTATTTTAAAAATAAGTATCTAATCACAGTTGTTGCTGGTGTTATTTTAAATTTTTTATTGTTATCATATAATAATAATAATAATTTATTATTAGTTGGTCTTGCTCTGGGACATCGTTCATCCATTCTGGATGGGAATCAGATGCTCTTGTTGATTTCAGGTGTGATTCTGTCAGATGACCAACCCATAGCACCGGTACCATCTACCTCACCTGGTATCAAAACGGAAAGCTTACCCACTTCTAAAGCACCTGTGCTGGGAACCATTGCCACATCAGCAATACCACCGAAACCCATGGTGGCAGAAACTTGCGTCGGTGATCAAGGGAAGGAAAGAGAGGGCAGGGGGAAGCCCCCCTTCCACCACAGATCTGAGGGTGGCTTGGTGGACAAAGAAACTGTCAAGAAGTTGCCCTGCCTGTCTTTGTCTCAGTACGACTTACTGGAGACAGACATTTCTGTCCAGCCTTGGGGGAGTGAGAATTCTGTCTTGATTCCAGAACCTGGTCAGTATGCCTCCATGAGGGACAAGCTGCAGAGCAAGTCCCCTCAGGACAGCCTGAGCAGCAGCTGCCCACAGTGTAACACCGTCATCGCCAGACCTGGGCAGGAGCAAGTTTCCCAGCAGGTGGACTCGGCCTTGAACCAGGACGTGGGCAACTCAGACAGTGAGGTCGCCGTCACTCTGATAGATACTTCTCAACCTGGTGACCCCCTGAGTCTGCATGAACCCATTAGGATTGTCATTACCATGAGCAGTACGCCCAACTCCATGACAGACTTGGAAAGCTCGCTGCATCTCAAGGCAGTTGGTACTCAGCCATCTGGCTTCCAGGCTGATGCTGAGCCAGCTCCCCCAGGGGCGGCCAGTCCCCCAAATGTAGAGCAGATGAGAATTCCTGTCATCACCTTCCAGCTGTCTGAGGATGCAGGAGGCATGGTGTGTCCTGAAAGCAGTGGAAGTGGCAGGACGCCAGAGAGACTGATGGTGGAGGCATCCTCCAATCCGTGTTCTGGCTATGAATCTGGAGAGGGGGGCAGTGCCACCCAGGACCACAGTCCTTCCCCAGGAGACCACTGTGCATCCCCCCCACCTACACCTAACATGATCTCCACGTCTGAGGTGGGAATGGAAGCCCAGGCCAACCTTGATCCATCATCTTGTAGAACCAGCCAGGAGAAGAGACATGCCCGGGTCCTCAGCGTGGACAGTGGGACGGATGTCTTCTTGAGCAAAAGTTCTGCAGAAATTATGAATGATAAAGAACAAACAATGCCAACTTCCAAATCTGACCTAGAGGCCAAGGAAGGACAAGTACCAAATGAATCCAACTTCCTGGAATTTGTCTCCTTGTTAGAATCAATTAATACTTCCAAGGTGGTGGTATCTAACCAAAGGAATGAGCCAACAGAACAGAACAAAGACAGCAGGCTTCCTGCAGGTAGGATCCCACATCTGTTCTGTCCTGCTGATACAGAGAAGGCAGTGTCTCTCTTTGTTATTGGCTTTCTGTGATTTGACTTTGCAAACAGCAGTACAGCTATTGTGTAATTGTTGGCTGTTTGGCTCCTCATTGGTGTTTGCTGAGTATGCCAAAACCGAGCTGGGTGATGAACATAGATTAAAACTGGCTCATTCCTCCAGGAAATTTTAGGCATAGTAATGAAGATTTGGCTTCCCTAGAAGGCAGGAATATTTATTTCTAAGGAAATAAGCAATTATATGTTACCATGGTGACGAAAGCCTTCAGTGGATGTCTCTGCTATTATAAAATAGACACATTCTGGGAAAGCACATTGTAAAGCAAATTAAGTGAATCCACTTTTCTGTGGAATTATATTATACAGTCCTGTATGCTGAATTTCCTAATTATCCCAAGTTGTAAACATAATTATAACACATGGCCCTTAATATATGCCAGTGAAAGTGTTAGTTGCTCAGTTGTGTCTGATTCTTTGCGACCCCATGGACTGTAGTCCGCCAGGCTCCTCTGTCCGTGGGGTTCTCCTGGCAAGAATACTGGAGTGGGCAGCCATTCCCTTCTCCAGGGAATCTTCCTGGCCTAGGGATCAAATCCTGGTCTCCTGCATTGCAGGCAGATTCTTTACCATGTGAACCACCAGGGGAGCCCAGTTTATGCCAGGCACTGTCCTAAACCCTTTACAGATATTAACGAGGGTGACCATCTGTGGTGGTTTGTTTGACAAGGTCCTTGTTAACATGTGTTTTGCCAACATAATTATTAATAGCACCACCTCTCTCTCACAAGTGTTCCCAGCTTGAACAATAAATTATACAGTCACTGTATAATGGATTGAATTATATACAGTTTCACTCATTTACTCCTCATATAACCTTATGTTGTGGGTCTTTTTATCATTCCTTCTAGAAAGGTGGTTTTCTCTAAGTTTTCCAAGTTAGTCTAGTAAGTCTGGAGCTGAGCTTTGATCTTGGTGTTGCTCCAGATTCAACATTCATAAATAATAAAACTATATTTCTTGCGTGAATGTAAGAGTCATTCAAGTTACTTAATATCTCTGAGCTCAGTTTCTTCCCTGGCAAAAGATGTTACTGGACTAAAGTTTCTGCAAAGTCTTTTTTTATGTTCTCTTTTTCTTGGCTGAATTGTATGATATGCAGGATCTTAGTTCTCTGACAAGGGATCCGAGCCAGGCCCCCTGCAGTGGAAGTGAGGAGTCCTAACACTGGACTGCCAGGGAAGTCCCTACAGTCTTTTAACTTTCAGCTCAGTTCAGTTCAGTTGCTCAGTCGTGTCCGAGACTCTGCGACCCCATGAACTGCAGTATGCCAGGCCTCCCTGTCCATCACCAACTCCGAGTCGGTGATGCCATCCAGCCATCTCATTCTCTGTCGTCCCCTTCTCCTCCTGCCCCGAATCCCTCCCAGCATCAGAGTATTTTCCAATGAGTCAACTCTTCGCATGAGGTGGCCAGAGTACTGGAGTTTCAGTCTCAGCATCATTCCTTCCAAAGAACACCCAGGACTGATCTCCTTTAGAATGGACTGGTTGGATCTCCTTGCAGCCCAAGGGACTCTCAAGAGTCTTCTCCAACACCACAGTTCAAAAGCATCAGTTCTTCGGCACTCAGCTGTCTTCCCAGTCCAACTCTCACGTCCATACATGACTACTGGAAAAACCATAGCCTTGACTAGAGGGACCTTTGTTGGCAAAGTAATGTAGCTGATTTTGAATATGCTATCTAGATTGGTCATAACTTTCCTTCCAAGGAGTAAGCATTTTTTAATTTCCTGGCTGTGATCACCATCTGCAGTGATTTTGGAGCCCCCCCCCCAAAATAAAGTCTGACACTATTTCCACTGTTTCCCCATCTAGTTCCCATGAAGTGATGGGACCAGATGCCATGATCTTCATTTTCTGAATGTTGAGCTTTAAACCAACTTTTTCAGTCTCCTCTTTCACTTTCATCAAGAGGCTTTTTAGTTCCTCTTCACTTTCTGCCATAAGGGTGGTGTCATCTGCATATCTGAGGTTATTGATATTTCTCCTGGCAATCTTGATTCTAGCTTGTATGTCCACATTTCTCTGATTTTTGAGTACATCATTTCTGCATAGATCTCTGAGAGCATGTCTATACAGTAGGATTGCTTGCAGGAAGTTGGGGTTCATGGGTCTGTAGCATTTCTTCATTCTAGGTTTGCCCCTTTATTCTTGGCTGTTCTCTGGGACAGTCACAGGTCCCTTTGGCTCCACGATGGTAGCTCCCAGCAGTTTGTTCTTGTTCCTTTTGTCTTTCTGGTGCTCTTCAAAAGGCTTGTCCTGCTAGTGGATCAGTCTACTCTTGCACAAAATTTCATCAATATTTGAATATTTAAATTATGTAAACTGAATGTATTCTCCTTTTCACTACATCTATGTATCCCGGATTTGTGTATAAAATATCATGGATAGGAAAGGTAAACTTCTTAACAAACGTGTGTAGTACAAGAACACATTGGTAACTTTGAGATACTAGACATCTTTCTGATTTGAGCTTTGGATTGCTTCAGTTCAGTTTAGTTCAGTTGCTCAGTCATATCCGACTCTTTGTGACCCCATGAACTGCAGCACGCCAGGCTTCCCTGTCCATCACTAACTCCCGGAGTTCACTCAGACTCACCTCCGTCGAGTTGGTGATGCCATCCAGCCACCTCATTCTCTGTCGTCCCCTTCTCCTCCTGCCCCCAATCCCTCCCAGCACCAGAGTCTTTTCCAACGAGTCAACTCTTCGCATGAGGTGGCCAAAGTATTGGAGTTTCAGCTTTAGCATCAGTCCTTCCAAAGAACACACAGGACTGATCTCCTTTAGGATGGACTGGTTGGATCTCCTTGCAGTCCAAAGGACTCTCAAGAGTCTTCTCCAACACCACAGTTCAAAAGCATCAATTCTTTGGCGCTCAGCTGTCTTCCTAGTCCAGCTCTCACATTCATACATGACCACTGGAAAAACCATAGCCTTGACTAGATGGACCTTTGTTGGCAAAGTAATGTCTCTACTTTTTAATATGCTATCTAGATTGGTCATAACTTTCCTTCCAAGGAGTAAGCATCTTTTGGATTGCTTACCCTCCAGTTAATATAAAGATTCATGGATCTAGGCCAGCATTGTCTGGTGGAACTTTCTTCAGTGATGAAACTGTCCTATACCTGCCACCACCAGTGACTACTGGCCACATGTAGCTATTAAAAACTTTAAATGGGGATTGTGCAGAAATACAGTTTTTAATTTTATTGAATTTTACTTTATTTAAATAGTCACGTGTGGCTACTGGCTACTGTACTGGATAGTGCTGAGCCCGACAATGTGTGTCTTCTTGGGGAGCTGTGAGTAGAGTGGACAGATCCTGCCTCTGGAACTTGACAGCCCAGGGCCAAATTTTGGTTTTGCAGTGCCAGCTGCGTGAGCTTGGGCCATTTACCATATCCATCTGAGTCACAGTTTCTTTAGGGAAGCAGGAATAATAATATGTTACAGATTTACTGTGATGATTCAATTAGGAAAATATGTTAAAAGTCTTAATACTTGATCAATTTCAGCCATCTGTTCTGAGTTTCCCCTCTGGCTATTATGTGAGGTTTATTTAGTCTGTCTACTTAAGTTTCTGCTCTTAAACTTTTCAGCCAGCCATATTTAATCAGAATGGGGTTGAGCTGGAAATCTAGCGTGTGCAAAGAGATGGGGATGCTATGAGGTTTTCTTTGGGAAGAATCAGGCTTGGTTTTGGGACAGGAACAGGTTTGCCTATTGGGAACTTGTAGGTACAGCAGGGAGGGGGAAGTTGGAGTGGATTATATGTCTATTACAGGAAGGGTCAGAAGTTTTTTCTTTATTTTTTTTAAAACTACCAAACATTTGCTCTTCTTATTGTCCTGTGATTTATTCTCCCTTATTTTTTTTTTTATTGAAACATAGTTGATGTGCAATCCTATATGTGTTTCAGGATTATATAACAATGATTCACAATTTTTAAAGATTGTATTTCATTTAAAGTTATAAAATATTAGCTATATTTCCTGTGCTGTACAATATATCCTTGTAACTTATTTATTTTAAATATAGCAGTTTGTACCTCTTATCCCTTATCCCTGTCTTGCCTCTCTCCCTTCTCTCTCCCCACTGATAATCACTAGTTTGCTCTCTACATCTGTGTTATTTCTATTTGTTATATTCACTAGTTTGTTTTATTTTTTAGATTGCATGTATATATGATAACCTACGGTATTTGTCTTTCTTACTTCACTAAGCAAAATAATTTCAGTTGTCACAGATGGCAAAATTTCATTCCATTTTATGGCTGAGTAATATTCCATTGTAAATACTTATACTACATCTTGCCTGGTGTGCTGCGATTCATGGGGTCGCAAAGAGTCGGACGTGACTGAGCGACTGAACTGAACTGAACTGAATATTCCATTGTAAATACTTATACTACATCTTTTTTATCCATTCATCTGTTGATGGACACATAGACTGCTTATGTATCTTGGCTATTGTAGATAATACTGCTTTGAACATTGGGGTGCGTGTATCATTTGAATTAGTGTGCTTGATTTCTTCAGATAAATAGCCAGGGATGGGATTACTAGGTCATATGGGGATTCTATTTTCCGTTTTCTGATGAACTTCCATAATCCATTGTGGCTGTACCAGTTTGGATTCCTACCACCATCCCTTTCTTTCTACATCCTCACCAACATTTCTCATTTGTGGACTTTTTGATGATGGCCTTTCTGACAGATGTGAGATGATATCTCAGCGTGGTTTTGATTTGTATTTCTCCAGTGATTAGTGATGCTGGCCATCTTCATGAGCCTGTTGGCCATCTGTATGTCTTTTTTTGAAAAATGCCTATTCAGCTCTTTTACTCATTTTTTAATCAGGTTGATTGTTTTTTGTTATTGATTTGTATGAGCTGTTCATATATTTTGATATTAACTCCTTGTCAGTCATATCATTTGCAAGTATTTTCTCCCAATCATTAGGTTGTCTGCTTATTTTGATGGTTTTTTTTTGTTGTATAAAAGCTTTTGTTGTATAAAAGTTTTTTTTGTTGTATAAAAGCTTTTAAATTTAATTATGTCCCATTTTTAAAATTTTTACTTTTGTTTCCTTTGCCTTAGGAAACAGATGCAAATGGTAATACTGCAATTTATGTCAAAGAGCGCTTTGCCTATGTTTTCTTCTAGGAGTTTTTTTGGTTTCTGATATTATATTTAGGTCTTAAACTCATTTTGAGTTTAAGCATTCTGGCAGAAGCTCTGAGGCAGGCAGAGAAGAAAGCTTTGTAGTGGAGAAAAGGAAGATGCCAGGTGTGACTGGAAGCTATTGGCCTGGGGAATCTGGAGGCAGGATTATAGCAATCGATATGATTGGTTTATTACTGTCGTTGTCACTAGGTCCTGTCCACCTCCTTGTTACCCATGGACTGCAGCATGCTAGGCTCCTCTGTCCTTCACTATCTCCTGGGGTTTACTCAAATTCTTGTCCATTGAGCCAGTGATGCTATCTAACCATCTCATCCCCTGCTGCCCTCTTCTCCTGCCCTCAGTCTTTCCCAGCATCAGAGTCTTTTCCAGTGAGTTGGCTCTTTGCATCAGATGGCCAAAGTCTTGGAGCTTCAGCTTTAGCATCAGCAATAAATATTCAGGGTTGATTTCCTTTAGGATTGACGGGTTTGATCTTGTAGTCCAAGGGACTCTCAAGAGTCTTCTCCAACACCACAATTTGAAAGCATCTATTCTTCAGTGCTCAGCCTTTTTAATGGCCCAAATTTCACATCCATACATGACTACTGGAAAAAAACAGCTTTGACTATACGGGCATTTTTTGGCAAAGTGAGGTCTCTGCTTATTAATATGCTATCTAGATTTGTCATAGCTTTCCTTCCAAGAAGCAAGTGTCTTTCAATTTCATGGCTACTGTCACCATCTACAGTGATTTTGAAGCCATGAAGTGATGGGATGAGATGCCATGATCTTATTTTTTTCAATGTTGAATTTCAAGCCAGCTTTTTCCACTCTCTGTTTCAGCCTTATCAAGAGGCTCTTTAGTTCCTCTTCACTTTCTGCCATATAGTGGTATCATCTGCATATCTGAGGTTGTTGATATTTCTCTTGGCAATCTTGATGCCAGCTTGTGATTCCTCCAACCTTGCATTTTGCATTATGTGTTCTGCGTATAAGTTAAATAAGCAGGGTGACAATATACAGCCTTATTGTACTCCTTTCTCCATTTTCCACCAGTTGTTCCATGTCCAGTTCTAACTATTGCTTCTTGACCTGCATAAGGTTTCTCAGGAGACAGGTAAGGTGGTCTGGTAGTCCTATCTCTTTAAGAATTTTCCAGTTTGTTGTAATCCACACAGTCAAAGGCTTTAGTGTAGTCAATGAAGCAGAAATAGATTTTTTTTAAATTTCCTTGCTTTCTCCGTGATCCAGCAAAGGTTTGCAATTTGATCTCTGGCTCCTTTGCCACTTTGAAATCCAGCTTTACATCTGAAAGTTCTCAGTTCACATACTGCTGAAGCCTAGCTTGAAGATTTTGAGCATAACCATGCTAACATGTGAAATGAGCACAATCATATGATAGTTTGAACATTCTTTGGCATTGCCTTTCTTTGTGGTAGGAATGAAAACTGACCTTTCCCAGTCCTGTGGCCACTGCTGAGTTTTTCAAATTTGCTGCCATTTTGAATGCAGCATTTTCACATCACCATCTTTTAGGACTTTAAATAGTTTAGCTGGAATCCCATCATCTCAGTATGCTTCCTAAGGCCCACTTGGCTTCACACTTCAGGGAGTTCTGTTCTAGGTGAGTGCCTGCATCATTGTGGCTATCTGGGTCACTGAGACCTTTTGTGTGTAGTTTCATGTATGCATTTCTTGTATAGTTATGTGTATTCTTGCCATCTCTTAATCTCTTCTGTTTGTTAGGTCCTTACCATTTCTGTCCTTTATCATGGGGAAGAAAATGGCAACCCACTCCAGTATTCTTGCCTGAAGAACCCCATGAGCGGTATGAAAAGGCAGAAACGTGATTGGTTAAAAGAGCATATTTGGCTTCCTCTGATTGGTTGGATTTCTGCAATTTGAAGCAGGGATAAAAATTAGGGAAGCTCTCAGTTATTAATCAATTCCTGTCCATTTTGGGCTGATGGTTACAGGAGTTATTATTTGGCTTCCTGATTCATTTGCTGGAAATAGTGGTCTGACCTCTGACAAGTGTGATTTCTACATAGTACGTTAGTTTCCTGGGCTGGTTATTGTAGCTAATGGCTTGTTTTTCTGAAATTGCGTAGATTATGGGTCAGAGTTCTATTTATATATATATTGTATGGCTATTGTCTGTTTGTATATTCAGTTTCTCCTAGACTTTCTAAGAAAATAATCATGAATGCATGTGGAGATGATTATTGAAGAATTACCAATACCTGCAGTATAGAAAAATAGAAACACTAAATTTATAAGAAGAGGAGTCTAGTTTAATAAGTTACACTATGCTAATATAATATTTAGCTTCCATTTGGGGATGATGCAGAAGAATATCTCCTGTCATTAAATATTTACAGTACTTTAAGATAAGCAGAACAGTTATAGAAGTCGAGCAGTTATAAAACAATATCTGTTTTGGGGGACTTCCCTGGTGGTCCAGTTTTTAAGATTCCATGCTTCCACTACAGGGGACACGGGTTCGATCACCGGACAAAGAACTAAGATCCCACATGCCTGCAGCATATCCAAAAATCCCAACTCCAAAAACTGTTTTATAACTTTTCTATTTTTTTAATAATTTTTCTATTTATTTTAGTAAATTATACTGTATTAAGATAACTTCCATTTTTGGATGATGTAGAAATATATATCACTAAATATTTGTAATAATTTAAGAAAAGTAGAATAGTTATAAAACAACATCTAAATTATGACTTCATGGTTGAAAAAAAAATGTCTAAAAGAAAATTCCGATGTGATATCTATCATATTGGCTCCTGAATCAGCATGGTGGAGTTAGGAGTAATTTAAGATTTTTTTTCCCTTTTCTCTAGTTTTAAGTTATATACCCTTCACTTGTGCTTTTTTTAGACACTGAAAATTCCTTTACATGTGTATTTTTAAAGGGAAAAGGAGAAAAGTAGCCCATTGTTGTTTGGTTGCCAAGTCGTGTCCAACTCTTTTGCGACCCCATGGACTGTAGCCCGCCAGGCTCCTCTGCCCATGAGATTTCCCAGGCAGGAATACTGGAGTGGGTTGCCATTCCCTTCTCCAAGAGATCTTCCCAACCCAGGGATTGAACCTGCATCTCCTGTCTTGGCAGGAGGGTTCTTTACCACCGAGTCATCAGAGAAGCCCCAAAGTAGCCCATAGGTTGGCATACATTATGTGGCCATTTAAGAGAAGGAGAGACTAAGGTATAAAAGCAACATGAATGAATGAACTTACATACATGTGGTGTTAGCAGGTAGAACTGTCTAAACATGCCTCCCTGCAGTTTTCATGTGACATGATCACTGGCTAAAGCTATTTGTTATGATAGCACTTTTTCACAGATGTGTTTCTTGAAAACTGTGAACTCTTCTATCTTGACAAGCTGTCAAATGAAATGCAAACATTTTTGTACCAAAGCAATTCTAATCGTTTCACAGATGCACTGGGAATATTTTTCTTCAGGACTCACATGAAAGCCAGCAATGTTTCTCTAATTACTTCAAGTATAAGGATGAAAATGAGAAGGCTATGGCACCCCACTCAAGTACTCTTGCCTGGAAAATCCCATGGCTGGAGGAGCCTGGTGGGCTGCGGTCCATGGGGTCGTGAAGAGTCGGACACGACTGAGCGACTTCCCTTTTACTTTTCACTTTCATGCATTGGAGAAGGAAATGGCAACCCCCTCCAGTGTTCTTGCCTGGAGAATCCCAGGGATGGGGGAGCCT
Organism: Procapra przewalskii; assembly: GCA_006410515.1. Lineage (NCBI taxonomy): Eukaryota > Metazoa > Chordata > Mammalia > Artiodactyla > Bovidae > Procapra > Procapra przewalskii. The sequence continues at coordinate 1,517,557 of SJYF01001114.1, read as the reverse complement.
GGTGGGCTGCCGTCTATGGGGTCATACAGAGTCGGACATGACTGAAGTGACTTAGCAGCAAGGGTGAAAAACTTTGTTTTATACATGGGGATGGGATTCAGACCCCAGGGAAGCTAGCATCACTTTACTTTTTAAGGCAGATCTTGGTGGGCTTTCTGAATGTCACTCCTTGAAAGAGCCTGTAGGTTCAAACCGCACAATCATGTTCTCTCAGGCAAACATTTATGCAGAAGAACATAGCTGTTGGCATCTTTGGTCATAGGAATACAGAAGACATTGTGACCTTGAAAATGGCCTTTAATGTGTCAATAGACATGCGTTTCAGCAGCTGTGGCCCAGCGGCTTCTCCAGCTGCGGCGTGCAGGCTTAGTTGTTCCGTAACATGTGCTATCTTAGTTCTCTGACCAGAGATCAAACCCACGTCCCCTACATTGGAAGGTGAGGTCTTAACCATTGGACCACCAGGGAGGTCCTCATAGGAGCTATTTACATTTCTCTATTTATTCTTATTTCAGTTTGGTAACTTATTTCCACTCATTTCCACCGGAATTTCTTATTAAGTATTATGTTAATACATAAGGCAATGTTTTTCAGATAACTGCTCCCAGGAGAGAAAGGAAGAAATCCTGGAAAGTGAGAAACCCAGTGGAACCATTGCCAAACAAGGAAAACCAGATGTACAAAGTCAAGACCACACCAGCACCAGCCCTGGGCTCACCGAACCTGCCAAGATCCCAACCCTGTAAGGATAACTTACTCATGTAACTTCGTGCTGGTACAGTTCTCATTCACTGGCTCCTTTTAATGCTTTGTTAAGGATAAAGAGGTGTTCCACATAATTTTTGAAACCTTTATATGTGTTAAGTTTCCAGGGCAATAGACAAAGGCAAATAATCTACAGGGTGACTTCCCAACAAGACAGTTCTGTGCTGCAGGTCATCAGTGGGCCTGAAACATCGGTGCAAGATGAGATGTCCGTGGATGCCATGCATGTCTTCATCGACGAACATGGTAAGTCTTTAGAGCTCTTAACTCATGAAGTAGAGGGGGGAAGCTGGCCACTTTCTCAAGTCCTGTGTGGTCTCTTAGCCTGAGGACAGGTTTACCAGCCATCTGAAAGTAGGAGGGTCCTATGAGACCTTTCCTAAACTAAAATGATGTAAACTCCTCAGCCTCTGAGATCTAATGCGTGATGATTTGAGGTGGATCTGATGTAATAATAACAGAAATAAAGTACACAGCAAATATAATGCACTTGAATCATCCTGAAACCACCCCCTACCCGGTCCGTGGAAAAGTTGTCTTCCATGAAACTGATCCCTGGTGGCCAAAAGATTGGGATTGTTGGTATAAAGTGAAGAAGCAGTTACCCAGGGATGCATAAAATACATCAGTATAATACACAGATGCTCCCTATTCAAAGCCATGGTGGTTTGATGCTGAGATGCTGGGTGGGAGCCTGGTGATGCTACTCTTACTTCTTAGGGTGTGAGCTGGCTCTATAGCTCACTGAAAAACAAAGACTGAATGCTGTTTTTACTTTTAGCCTTTTAGAAGCAGAACTCATTTCCAGAGTTCTTTCCCTTTGCAAAATAGGTACTAAGGTTGATCTTTTGTAAAAAGTGAAGTGCATAAACAGAACTTTTGAAAAGTAGGGGATACCTGTATTAGACTTTGGAACAGGAAGGCTCCTTGCTGACTGCTCACAGTTAATGTTCTTAGGACAGGCTGTGCACCCTCTGCCTCAGGGCCTTTGCATATACTACGCCCCTGTGCCTGCATTGTGCCATTTATCCTTCAGATCTCTGTTCTAAAGAAGATTCTTCAGGAAAAGGTTTCCTGGATATCCCAGGCTTAATAAATTTCATCTGTGTTTTTGCTCTCTCAACACCCTATCCATTTCCTTCTTTGAGACTATTACAGCTTCTAGTTGTTTATTGCGGAGAAGGCGATGGCACCCCACTCCAGTACTCTTGCCTGGAAAATCCCATGGACGGAGGAGCCTGGAAGCTGCAGTCCATTGGGTCCCCAAGAGTTGGACATGACTGAGTGACTTCACTTTCACTTTCATGCATTGGAGAAGGAAATGGCAACCCACTCCAGTGTTCTTGCCTGGAGAATCCCAGGGACGGGGGATCCTGGTGGGCTGCCGTCTCTGGGGTCGCACAGAGCCAGACACGATTGAAGCGACTTAGCAGCAGCAGCAGCAATTGTTTATTGAGTACTCAGTTGCTCCGACTGTGTCTGACTCTTTGTGACCCCATGGATCGTAGCGTGCCAGGTTCCTTTGTTCATGAATTTTCCAGGCAAGAATACTGGAGTGGGTTGCCATTTCCTACTCCAGGGGATCTTCCTTCCGCAGGGATCAAACCCACATCTCCTGAGTCTCCTGCCTTGCAGGCAGATTCTTTACTATTGAACCACTGGGGAAGCCCAGTGTTTATTACCTTATAATAATTTGATTATTGACATTCTCCCCATTTTCGTTATTGTAAATTTCAGGAAGGTAATGTCCAGCACCCAATAAATATTTATTGGATATATGGGGTCGCATAGAAATTTGACTTTGATATATTTTTAATGCCTTGTTACAAAAAGATTAAAAGTAATAGAAAAAGAAAGAAAGGGAGAAAGAAAGAAAAACCCATTAAGTGGCAAGTTCAAGGTTCCTCTGATTAAGAGATATAGATCCTAGTTTTTCTAGGATGAGTCTTGGGTGAAATTTTTTATAGAGCAATTAATACTTGATTATTCTACTCTCAAGGGCTTCCCAGGTGGTGCTAGTGGTTAAGCACCTGCCTGCCAGTGCAGGAGATGTGGGTGTGATCCCTGGGTGGGGACGATCCCCTAGAGGAGGGCGTGGCAACCCACTCCAGTATTCTTGCCTGGGAAATCCAGTGGACAGAGGAGCCTGGTGGGCCATGGTCCATAGGGCCCAACGTGATTGAAGTGACTTCACACCCTTGCACGCACATTCTACTTACAAATAGATCCTGGTTTGGATAATAAATTATGTGTTACCGTCTCTCTATAGATCAGTAATTTATAGTTTGAAGTGCTTTTGCATCTGTAGAAATACAAAGAGACTTTATGTTGTAAAGAACAACATTATCACTTTGTCTAAGCCTCCAGAGGGTCTGCTATTGTCCCTGTCTGTGCTTTTCTTGGTGGGACAGCATTCACGTTGAGGTCAAGCACTGTGGAATACCTTGCAACTACTCCTAACAGACAAGGCTAATTATGCTCCCCTGTCACCTGAAGAAAGTACAGTCAAAACCTCTTCTGGGGAGAGACCGTTTACATTTACCAAGTGAACTGATTTTCACACCTCGATACCCTGAACCACTTTAGCAGGCTAATTTAACTCTGCGAATTAATTCCATCTCTTGCTTTCCCTCATTACCAGGCTGACACCCCAGTCAGCAGCTATGCCAGTGCTTATCTGCAAATTCAAAGGTAGGGATGGCCCCATGGGGCCCACTTATCAAAACCATACATCTAATAAGCATCTTTTTCTGCATGATACCAAAAACAAAACAAAACCGCAGTTACAGCATGCTCAGATCATCCTGACACATGAAGAGAATATACCAAAAAATGCATTGAAAAAATGTATGAGAAGATTAGAGATGGTGCAAATTAATTGATGAAAAGCAATTAAATGATAAGTGACTGAGTCATGTGATATCACCTATATGTGGGATCTAAAAAAATGGAGACAAGTGAACATATTTAGAAAACAGAAACAGACTCACAGAGGTAGAAAACAAACTCATGCTTACCAAAGGGCAAAGCAGGGAGGGTTATACTAGGAATTTGGAACTAACAGATATACTATTATATATTATATATGTATATTATATACATAAAATAAAGTACATATAAAAATTATATATCATATAATTATATG
>SJYF01001114.1:1492551-1513622 GCA_006410515.1 Procapra przewalskii | reverse complement strand
CAAGGAGATCCAACCAGTCCATTCTGAAGGAGATCAACCCTGGGATTTCTTTGGAAGGAATGATGCTAAAGCTGAAACTCCAGTACTTTGGCTACTTCATGCAAAGAGTTGATTCACTGGAAAGACTCTGATGCTGGGAAGGATTGGGGGCAGGAGGAGAAGGGGATAAGATGAGATGGCTGGGTGGCATCATGGATTCGATGAACTTGAGTCTGAGTGAACTCCGGGAGATGGTGATGGACAGGGAGGTCTGGCGTGCTGCGATTCGTGGGGTCGCAAAGAGTCGGACACAACTGAGTTACTGAACTGAACCAAACCGAACCGAACTAGGTCTTAGTTGCTGCACATGGGGTCTTTAGTTTTGGCTCTGGGATCTAGTTCCCTGACCAGGTTTGAACCTGGGCTTTCTGCATTGGGAGAGCAGAGTCTTAGCCACTGGACCACCAGGGAAATTCCAAGCTGGTTTAGTTTGAGTGTGTCAATTTTTGCATTGACCACATCCAATTTACCTTGATTCATGGACCTAACATTCCAGGTTCCTATGCAATATTGTTCTTCATAGCATCAGACTTTACTTTCACCACGAGACACGTCCACAGATGAGCATCGTTTCCACTTTGCCCCAGCTGCAACTTTCTGGAGCTGTCTCTCTGCTCTTCCCTGGTAGCATATTGGACACTTACTGACCTGGGCGCCTTATATTCTAGTGTCCTGTGTGTGCTGCAGTCCACGGGGTTGCAAAGAGCTGAGCACGACTTAGCAACTGAAGAACAGCAATCCTTTCGTTAACAGACCTGTGTGTGTGTATGTATATATGGAGAGTGTCACTCCTTTCTTTCATGCTAGAGGCAAAGACACATCAGAGCAGCACATAGCTGATCAAGTGCAGTGACAGCAGGTCAGGAGTTTGTAACTTAGAGGGCCAGGTCACTCACACTTTACACTGTATTCCAGTGGGCCTTGCGACTTTCCGTGGGAAGCAGTGTTCTGGCAGTTCCTGGCCCTGAAGGAAGTGTTTTCCTGTCATACGTGTGGTGGCAGCAGCCATGGCTTGTTATTGATGTATTTTGCACTGAGCACTGTGCTAAGTGTTAACTTATCCCGTTTCATCCATGTGAAAGTAGAGGTAGGTGGTATTAGCTACACTAGATAGAAAAGGAAATGGAGACGGATGAAGAAATGAGCCCAACCTCAGTAGCTACTGAGTGGGTGGGGGACTCTTACATCCCTGCCCCAGCACCTTCCTGCTGGCAGGGGCCACAGCCTCAATTCCTGGGTGCCAGGCAGGTGGGACAAATGGGTGAAGTGGACCCAGAATCAAATGCGAGGGGTGTTGGGTGCTGAGTCCATTGGAGGGCATTTGTCCTGTGGCACCAGTGGTAAAGACTCCACCTGCCAATGCAGGAGACACGAGAGATGTGGGTTTGGTCCCTGAGTTGGGAAGATCCCCTGGAGGAGGAAATGGCACCCCATTCCAGTACTCTTGCCTGGAAATTCCCATGGACAGAGGAGCTTGGTGGGCTACAGTCCATGGGGTCGCAAAGAGTCGGACACGACTGAGCGCACACACTTGCTAGAGGGCTATTTAGGGTCCTTATGCCAGCTTGGGAAGCCTGGGTGACCAGATTTTCCAGTTTTTTCCCAAGAGGAGCTAGAAATTCCCGTTTATCTGTAAAAATCCATTTTTTAAAAGATTTTTTTGATGTGGACCATTTAAGAAAAAATATTGAATTTGTTATAATATTCAATAATGTAGTCTTTTATTTTTTATGTTTCTGGTTTTTTGTCTGAGAGACCTGTGGGATCTTAGCCACCGACCAGGGACTGAACCCATACCCCCGGCATTGGAAGGTGAAGTCTTAACTACTGGATCACCAGGGAAGTCCCTCTATTTTGTCTAATGTTATTGATTTTAATATTTTTTTGAATTGCCACAGGCCACAGATAACATGTATGGTTGGCTGAGGCCTGTGAGTGCTCTGAGACCTGGGTGAGGCAGTGCTCTTGCTAACACATGTGATATTGGGGTGTTCTTATGAGGACCCCTCCTCCTCCAGGCACCCGTCGCAGCCTGTGCTTTACTGCTTCACTCCTGGAGGCCCATGGCGCTGGCCTTCAACGCCCATCTCCACGCACTTCTACCTTCTGTAATTCTCTTCTTTCCAAGCACAGATTACTATCTGCCGCTTATCTCCATCTTTCCTGTGTCAGTCCTTCCATGACAATTGCTCCATCCCTCCATGCTGCTGTTAGAGGAGCTTGCCACACTCTCCCTGGTGCAGGAGACGCCCAGCTTTCCTAGACTGTTCTTGTTTAAGGAAAAGTCACCGTGACTAGGGTGCCTCTGGGCTTCTCTGGTGGCTCAGTAGTAAAGAATCCGTCTGCCAAATGCAGGAAGCACGGGTTCAGTTGCTGGGTCAGGAAAATCCCCTGGAGAAGGAACTGGCTACCCACTCCAGTATTCTTGCCTGGAGAATCCCACGGACAAAGGAGCCTGGTGGGCTGCAGTTCATGGGGTTGCAGAGAGTTGGACACAATTTAGTGACTAAACAAATAAAAAATACTAGGCTAGCTCTGCAGCCCTCACTTAGCCCTCTCTAGGTGGATGCTCAGTGAATAGTGAACTGAGTCAAATTAATCATTGGAAATGACAAGGTAGCCCAATTAGAGTTCTGGATAGCAGACACCAGCTGGTCATTTAGGGATAGCAGATAAGAGGGAGAGCAGGAGGGGGAGAGGTGGGCTGTGAAATCCCGTGAAGGACGTCATGTCTGGTTCTGCTTGCAGCAGGTGTAATTAGACCTCTCTGCAGAGAAACAACCCAGGGAAAGTGGACTATTCAAGCAGCACCCACGGGTCACTCCCTCACCTTGAGATTGTTGGAGGGGAAGAGCCAGAAGCAATAGGAGTTTGTCTGGTCAACATATTTTTTTAAAATTTAACTTTTATTGACGTATGATTGCTTTACTGCTTTGCGTTAGTTTTTGCTGTACAGCAAGGTGAATCAGCTACTCATATTCATATATCCCTCTTGTTTTGGATTCTCTTCCCATATAGGTCATCACAGAGCACTGAATACAGTTCCCTGTGCTATGCTCTGTGTGTGTGTGTGTGTGTGTGTGTGTGTGTGTGTGTGTGTGTTAGTCGCTCAGTCGTGTTTGACTCTGAGACCCCATGGACTGTAGCCCACCAGGTTCCTCTGTCCATGGGATTCTCCAGACAAGAATACTGGAGTTGGTTGTCATGCTCTCCTCCAGGGGATCTTCTTGACCCAGGGATCAAACCCACTATATAGTAGGTCCTTGTTAATTATCTAACTTATACATAATAATATATATATGAGGGCTTCCCTGGTAGCTCAGTGGTAAAAAATCCACCTGCAATGCAGGAGCCGGAGGAAATGCGGGTTTGATCCCTGGATCAGGAAGATCCCCTGTAGGAGGGCACATAGCCCACTCCAGTATTCTTGCCTGGAGAATTCCATGGACAGAGGTGCCTGCTGGGCTACAGTCCATGGAGCTGCAAAGAGCTGGACACAACTAAAGAGACTTAGCAGCAGACACATGGTGTATATACGTAATACAGAATGTTATCTCCTCCTTTCATAAGTGGCAAAGTGGAGGGGGAAAAACCCTGCGAATGACTCTTTTTAACCCTTCTCTGTAAAAATTGAGGTTGAGTCTCAAATTTGATTTTCTAGTGTTATATTGCATTCAATGGAAATGATTTTCTTTGTCCATTTGAGAGATGACTGTGATGGAAAGCTGACATTTCCTGAAGGAAAGTCACACTTCCCTGACCTCAGAGGGGTTGTATCTGCAGCTCAAACTTGAGCTTTCATCTTGGATTGACTCAGATTCCCATTCCTGCACAAAGAGTTACTTTGGGTTTGACACTGAGCAGCTTCCTTGATCATTTTAAGCATCAGCTTTCTAATCCATAAATGGAAATAATGCTAGAAATGAATTCAGTGGGTGGCTTCAAAAGCTAAATATCATAGCTGAAGCTCCAATACTTTGGCCACCTGATTCAAACAGCTGCCTCATTGGAAAAGACCCTCATGCAGGGAAGATTGAGGGCAGGAGGAGAAGGGGACGACAGGATAGTTGGATGACATCACCAGTTCAAAGCATATATGTTTGAGCAAACTCAAACACAGTGAAGATAGTGGAGACAGTGAAGGGTGTGCCCGGTGTGGTCCCAAAGGGTCAGACACAGCTGAGCAGCTGGACAACAGTGCTTGGTGCAATGCCTCCCACAGGGGACACTGGGCAGTGTGAGCTGTTGTTAAATGGTCTCCAAACGGAAGCAGTAGGACGGTGGTTGAGGTTCACCACGCCTTTATGAAGCAATAGAGCCGGTCTTTCGGCTGAGGAAAGTCTTTCCTCTCTCACTTTTATGAGTCACTTTATGATAAGATTTTTAAGGCGGTTAAGTACCTTGTATTCTATCAACCTGTTGTGTTCCAGCTTTTTGGCCTCTTTGGCAGTTTGATAGAAGGTACTTTACTACTTTATGCCTGGCTTATAATGCCATTACATTTAGAGTCTCCTATCAGAGTAAACATAAAGTTTGATTTTGAACTTGGAAGGATTCCGAGTTGGGGCTGTTTCTAAGCCCTCCAGCCATGGGAAGATATTAGAAAAGCAGCCTTTTCCCTTTAAGGCGACTTCAGTGGCTGGGATCGCCTCCAACTAGGCCATTAAACCCCTGATTCTCATTATTGGCCAGAAAGCCATTCCTCTTCACCATTGTTAAGCCTTGTTGCCATGTGACAGTTTTATACCCCTGACTCCCAAGTATGAATAGGGAATTGTTTGCTGTGTAACTTCCATGTCTCTCTGGGGATTCCTGGAGGAAACCAGGGGAGGAAACAAATTTCCCTCCTTGGTCCCTCCGTCATTGTGGGAACCAATACATTTCTCATTAACTGCCAGAGAAATATAAGCAGTGTTTTCTGGTTGTACAGTAACTGTCCAGAAAGCCAGTACCTTTGGTAACATTATCTCATGTAGTTCTGCTTGCCTCAGAAACTAGAATAAGGGACAATGGCTTGAATAGCAGAATTCAGAATTGCTATGTAAAAAAAAAATTCAGAGGACAAATTTATTACCCAGGACACAGGACTGATTCAGCTCAGACCCTCCTATGAGGTCATCTGCCTAGAAAATCGAAGTTGAAATAGTCTCTCTGCTTAGGAAGTTGAAGGTGAAGCTGCATAAAAGTTGAAGTGTGTTTTGTGTCCAAAGGGTTCACTGCAAAGCGGCCTTTTATTATTTCCTCTGTATGTCTTGCAATGAAAACTTGATAGTTTCTGTTCTTTGTTCAGCAAAGATTTACCTTTTGTGAATTCTTGCAAGTAACATAGAAGAGCTTTCTTCTATAAACAATGTACAGCCATGCTTTAGTATTATAAAACCTTTTCTAGTGTCAAAAGCAATCTCATGCAAATGTATACCAAATTTTTAAAAATGTGCACAAAATGCATATCATCTGCTCCCCAGTGAAATGTTATGGAAAGACATACTGTTTATATTCATTTTGAGAATCTATTACTCATAAAGTAGCCTTGGTCTACTGAATGGTAAACTCATCTGGAACAAATCAGTTTATAGGATCTTTATCAGGGATTTTTGTATCTCAACTTGTTTCTATTTAAAAAAAGTAGAGTAGATTATATTAGTAATCATCTATTGATATTTATCTGGATTCACTTGTTTTGAGCTTCCGTTTATTTATGAATCATTGTACTACATATTTGGAGAAGGAAATGGCAACCCACTCCAGCATTCTTGCCTGGAGAATCCCATGGACAGAGAAGCCTGGAGGGCTGCAGTCCATGGGGTCGCAAAGACTCGAATACGACTGAGCGACTTACATGCTTGCGATAGCACATATTGAAACAGATACTGTTATGCTTATACATTAGGCTTGCTTTTGAAAGCTACTCTGAACCTCTAAACCCATTAGGTACTACATTCCAAAGATGGATTGAAGTGCCCTTAATCTTTATTGTCTTCTCAGAGTTCTTACTTTTTTGTTGAACATTATTATTATCAGCCTCTGACCCTGATGCTGGTCTCAGTAAAGCCTCCCTTACTTAATGGGATCAACTCTCAGGAAAGACTTTGAAAGACATCGTGCTTAAGTACCTGGATCCCAAAGAAGGTAAGCAGGCAGAAAGTTGTAAAAAAAAAAACAAAAAACAACAACAAAAAAAACCAAGACACTTCTTTAGGATTCGCTTCTTTACATTAGCCAGAAGAAGTAGTGATCCCTGGTTTGCATTAGCTCAAGCAGAATGTGGGACGTGGATGTTAGTCAGTTAGGTGGGCAAAAGGTAAATGTAAATTCTCTCAGTGTTAGATATGCCTAGTTTTGTGTTCCCCTCAGGCATGAGTTGAAAATGTTAACTCCAGTGATAGATATTCAAGATATATACATAGCTGCTTCACTCTGTTGATCTGCCTGAGAGTTATGTGTTACTGAGTTACTTTGAAAACAGCTGGTGTGGGGGTTCTTGGTGCCTTTGATCACATTTGTTCAGTTGCTAAGTCATGCCCAACTCTTTGAGATAGATCCCATGGACTGCACTGCTCCAGGCTTCCCTGTCCTTTACCTTCTCCCGGAGTTTGCTCAAACACATGTCCATTGAGTGGGTGATGCCATTCAACCATCTCATCCTCTGTCGGCCCCTTCTCCTGCCTTCAATCTTTCCCGCATCAGGGCCTTTTCCAAGGTCACAGAGAGGTGGAACTATCTGGAAAAAGCTGATGACCTTCCAGGGGTTTGCCTCTGCAAAGTTCCTGCTATTCCACATTTCCTGTTTCCTCTCTCTCTCATTTTTCTGTTGTTAATATCAGATCCTTTCGCTGTATTCCTTATTTTGTTTTCTTAGACACACTAGGTAGCTGCAATTTTCGTCCAGGCACAGAGTCCTGACAATGGAGGGTTTGTGAGGTTGACCCTAGAAAGACTTCTCTTTCCAGGCACTTTCTCTGAACCCTGGGGAAGAGGCCCTGCGGCTCAGTGGGAGTCTGTCTCCGTGGTCTCATCCCCGGCTGCCACACGGTGGCAGTCTCATCCCGTGCTGGAGGCCCTGGCCAGCTCCCAGGCTGGTGCTCTTTTTCTCAAATGCAAGACGAATTTTGCTGTCATATAAAAGAAGAGTTGTTTGCAGGCTTTAAAACAAGAATCCCTGTTCAAATTCTAAATAACAGGTTAGAGTTTCCAAAACAGCGCTTCTTTATGTAAAGATCCCACATCTTGAACTTGTGACTGTGGCTTTCATCTCCAGGCTGCCCCCGTGGGTGACTTGTTCCCATGGCCCCCAAGTAAGCCCATAAAACAAGGAAGGACAGGCAGAAAAAGAGAGGCTCTCTCCCTCAGGCTGGTAGCCTGTAAGTTTTGAGATGTGGGGAAGATGAAGAAATTTCAAGGACTTCTTTTTACATTGGTGGGAAAATGTGTTTCAGTTATGTGTTGCTTCCAGAAGCTGGGGTGAGTGAAAACCTGGAAAGCGCAATAGAGTACAGTGTGGCCACTGCGAGTTTGAAACCCAACTCTGTCTATAAGAAAGTGCACCGTCTGGCCCCTGGTTCATCTTCATTTCCTCCTGTGGCTTCTCTTTTTGTAATTTCCATTAATCACTATTTCTGCTGTTGATGTAAGCCTGATCTAGTTTAAATTTGTATATCTATGCCACAGGGCTTCCTGGGTGGCTCAGTGGTAAGGAATCAGCCTACCAGTGCAGGAGACACAGGAGAGGTGGGTTCGATCCCTGGGTGGGTCAGCACGATCCCTTGGAGGAGGAAGTGGCAACCCACTCCCATACTCTTGCCTGGAGAATCCCTTGGACAGAGGAACTTGGAGGGCTACAGTCCATGGGATCGCAAGAGAGTTGAACACGACTTAGTGACTAAACAATAACAACAGCAACAACAACATCTGTGTCATGGCTCTGAACCAAACTAGTTGACAAGAGATTAACCAGAGAGCAGGAAAATCGAGACCAGATGTGCAAATACAGCTCTATTGTAGTTCAGAGTGTAATTACTACAGGGTTGGAATATTTCCGTTTCCATTGTTATTGTAGAGGCGGAAATATCTCCTGAAGCTTAGCATTTTAACATTATATTTATTAATATGGGGGAAATCTCTAGCCTTAAGTTAGTGAAACAGAGGCTTCTTTGGAGATTAAAAAAAATTGAAGTATAGTTGATTTACAATGGTGTGTTAGTTTTAGGTGTACAGCGAAGTGATTCAGTTATTATAAATATTTTCCAGATTCTTTTCCCATATAGTTATTATAAAATATTGAGTAGAGTTCCCTGTGCTATACAGTAGGTCCTTGTTGATTATTTTATATATGTAGTATTACTACCAAACTTCTAATTTATTCCCTCCCCCAACAGAAACTTTTTAGATGATTCTAAATCTAAACAGCCCATAGCTAAGATCAGGAGAAGAGACAGCAGATAGTCTGAGAAGAGATACAAGAAAAGGAAGGTTGGATGGAAATTCTTGGAGGGTTGGTAGGAAAAGTCCTGTCCACTGAGTGATTTTTGTGACATCATAGCCTCATTGGTTCTTGAGTGGAAAAGCTGATGCCCATGGTTCACTTCAACTTCTGGACCCCAGAAAACTCTTTTTACCCCTGGAAACAGCATTACACATCTCCTAGTAAAATAGGAAACCTTTCTACACATAACAAGGCAGGTTTTCTGGTGAGCACACACACCAGTCGTAAAGCTCAAAAAAGAATCTCTCTTTTTATCCTCATGATTCGCCTAGGACACTAAGCTTCTGTAAAAGAGGGTAGTTAAGAGGAGCTCGATATGCTGTTTGAATCTGTCTTTACTCACAGAAAAAGATTAACAGTAAGTTGAGGGCAAGGCATTCTTCCCTCATTCCTGCTCATAAAGACAACTAGAATTAGTATGTTATTTGTGTGAAAAATATAGGGGCCAGTTTACTGTGTCATATGAGAATGTGCAAAGTCAGATCTTACATCAATAGAAGGAAATAAGAAAGTTATTAAAGATATAGTTATTAAGCAACTAATGTATGAAAGCACCATGCCCAGTCTGCTTTCATTCTTACAACAATCTCTGTGAGGAAGACATCATCCCTATCTTATAGGTGAGGATTTTTAAAAATTATTTTACTGAATTATAGCTGATTTATAATGATGTGTTAATTTCTGCCATACAGCAAAGTATTTCAATTATACATACATAGGCATTCTTTTTCATATTCGTTTCCATTATGGTTTAATCAGAGGATACTGAATATAGTTCCTTGTTCTGTACAGTAGGATCTTATTTACAGGCGGATTTGAGGTAGGAAGTCAACATACTTATAGTCACAGATAGTAAACAGCAGAGCGATGATTTAAACCTGGGTGTGCATGCTTAGCTGCTCAGTCATGTCCGACTCGTTGTGACCCCAGGGACGTCTCTTATCCATAGGGTCACCAGGCTCCTCTGTCCATGGGATTTCTTAGGCAAAGATACTGGAGTGGGTTGCCATTTCTTCCTCCCAGGGATCTTCCCAACCCAGGGGTCAAACCCTATCCTGTGTTGGCAGGTAGATTGTTCATCAGTGGCACCACCCTGCTGCTGCTGCTGAGTCGCTTCAGTCGTGTCCGATTCCGTGCGACCCCAGAGACAGCAGCCCACCAGGCTCCCCCATCCCTAGGATTCTCTGGACAAGAACTCTGGAGTGGGTTGCCATTTCCTTCTCCAATGCGTGAAAGTGAAAAGTGAAAGTGAAGTCGCTCAGTCGTGTCCGACTCTTCGCGACCCCATGGACGGCAGCCCGCCAGGCTCCCCCATCCCTGGGATTCTCCAGGCAGTAACACTGCAGTGGGGTGTCATTTCCTTAGTTCTGCTTAATTCTAGAACTCATCCAAAAGATTTTGAAAAGAAAATCAAGCCCTAGATTTTTACATAGGATTTTTAAATGGCTTTCGCAAGAAAAATAATGTTATCTATTGTTGTTTTTATTTTGCCATCAGAAGCATGCTAAGCAACATGCAACAAATTCAGCACTTTCTTTTGGACCATGTTTCCTGGCAGAAGGAAGGCTGCTCTGAAGTAACTGTTGACACCTGACCCAGTAGTCTGTTCATAGTTTTTTTCAGTTGGCAACAGAGGGCGCTGTACACTAGATTTCCTCACATCTCCATCCTGCCCCTGGCTGTTTAGAGTCGTCACCTACATTACCTACAGTGAAGTCAGATTAATCTTTTGGGTTTAGTGAAGCTTTGGTATTTGCTGAGTTTGGGGTTTCTCTGAATTTGTATCAACAAGATCTTTCCAACTGTATTGTATTTAGCTATGAGATGACAGAAGTGTAGTTCGCAGAGGTTTCTACACAAAGCACAAAGGTTTGAATGAACATTGTTTTCATACATCCAACTTTTTTTCTCTATTGGTGACTGACATTACCCCGCCAATATGGACAGGAAGCAAAAGGACTGTTTGTGGAACAATCATCTACATAATAGGATAGGATTTTTAAGTTTTCAAAATCCATGCACTTATCCCACGTGACTCATTTCTCAAGCCCTGGTGTTAACATACAGTATTTCCTAAGTGGTTCTTTACAAGGAGGCCTTTATTGAATGTGTCATCAAGTGATCATAAATCATGTTTCAAAACTGTAGAGAAATCTGTGTCTTTGTGCGCGTGCATGTGAGAATAGTGGATGTATTTTAATCACCGTTCCTGGAGAGTATTTGTCTGTTCATGAATACCGTCATAGGGAGTTGGGAAAAAGAAAGATCTAAAAACTTATCAGAGACTTTGTACTGAAACATGAGACTAGAAATCAGAAGACATTACCACGCAGCCATAAAAAAGAGCAAAATAAGGCCATTTGCAGCAACCTGGATGGACCTAGAGATAGTCATACTGAGTGAAGTAAGTCAGACAGGGAAAGACAAATATCATATAGTATCATGCATATGTGGCATCTAAAAAAATTGTACAAATGGGTTTATTTGTGAAACAGAAACAGATTCACAGATATAGAAAGCAAACTTCCAGTAACCAAAGGGGAAAACTGTGATGGGGATAAATTAGGAGTTTTGGATTAACATATACACAGTACTATGTATAAAATAGATAAGCAACAAGGACTGACTGTATAGCACAGGGACCTCTACTCAATATTTTTAATAACCTATATGGAAAAAGAATCTAAAAAGAACATATACCTATTTGTTGTTTTGTTTAGGTGCTAAGTCATGTCTGATTCTTTTGCAACCTATTGACTACAGCTCTTGAGGCTCCTCTGTCCATGGGATTTCCTAGATAAGAATACTGGAGCGGGTTGCCATTTCCTTCTCCAGAGGATCTTCCCAATTCAGGGATCGAACATTGCGGGCAAAGTCTTTACCACTGAGCCACCTGGGAAGCCCTATATAGCTGAATTGCTTTGCTGTACACCTGAAATTAATACAGCATTGTAAATCAACTATACTTCAAAAATAAATTAAGTTTTAAAAAACTGAAAAAAAAAGTAGAGAAACTTGCCTGTGAGCATCCTTATGTGTGGCCGCCACCCCTTTGTTCCGTGGTGGCCTCTTGGAGAAGTGTTACACTCCTCTGCCAAAACCAGGACTGGCCACAGTGAATGGAGTTCCCATGATGGGCATGAAGCGACCAGGATTTACTCCAGGGGTCAGGGAGCGACCTCGTCTGTTCTGGAGCGAGCGTACAGTCTTGGATGATTGAATAAAACTAGAGTTCCATGAGCAGGAATTCTGTTAGAAATGGCTGTGGGTGAGGCGACCGATGGTCCCAAAGTTATGGGTGCCCTGCTAGAAAAGCAGATGGAGGAGTCTATTCTACTTGTTGCTTTCTGAGCCAAAGGGAAAATGCCAAACTTGAGTTTGCTTAAAGAGTCCTGTTAATTTTAGTCCTGTCAGTTTATATGCAATTAACAACAATAAAGTTCTTTAGATACAGATCACAGCTAGCTTATTAATGTCCTCTTTTGCAACTGCCTGAGGCATTTCTTTGCTCTGCTCTGCACTCTCGTTGCTTTGGGTGGAGATAGGTGTGAGAAGGCGGTGCGGACAGTGTCAGAGGTGAAGGAGGTTGGCAGAGGTGTTCCTGATCCAGCTCACTGTTTATTGTTTGTGCAAACTATGAAGCTAGAGACTGTTGCTGCCACCTCCCCTTCCACTAGATATATAGAAAATTGAGATCATTGTCTCTAGAACACCAAGTGTCCACCTGCTTATCCCACGGCACCCGATATCTCTGGACAACCTGAGTTATTGAATGTGTGCAAGCTGACTGCCCTTCTTGCTGAAGCATGCCACATGCAATTGTCAACTTAGAGCACTCATTGTTATTGTTGTTCAGTCACTAAGTTGTGTCAAACTCTTTGTAACCCCATGGACTGTAGCATGCCAGGCTTCCCTGTTCTTCACTGAGTTTGCTCAGATTCAAGTCCATTGACTTGGTGATCCTATCTAACCATCTCATCCTCTGCTGCCCTTGTCTCCTTTTGCCTTCAGTCTTTCCCAGCAGTGGCCACAGGACTGGAAAAGCTCAGTTTTCATTCCAATCCCAAAGAAGGGCAATGCCAAAGAATGTTCTAACTGTTGTATAATTGCGCTCATTTCACATGCTAGTAAGGTTAGGCTCAGAATCCTTCAAGCCAGGCTTCAGCAGCATGTGAACTAAGAACTTCTAGTGTGCAAGCTGGACTGAGAAAAGGCAGAGGAACCAGAGATCAAATTGCCAGCGTTCATTGGGTCATAGAGAAAAGCAAGGAAATCCAGAAAAAACATCTACTTCTGCTTCATTAACTATGCTAGAGTCTTTGACACTATGGATCACAACAAACTGGAAAATTCTTCGAGATGGAAGAGGACCTGATCATGCAAGGTGGAAAAAACTTACTTGCAACTTGCATTAAGGACCCATGCTGTCCTTGTGTCTGGGTGTAATAAATAGCTGATTTCCAGTACTTTTGGGTAACCTAAGTTTTGATTTGTTTTGCCCATCCTCAGAGACTTGCAGATTAGCTCCTCCAGTACCACGACTTCTGAGAGTCAAGATCCTTCTTCTGGGGACCCTGCAGTCAGTGCTCTTCAACAACAGCTGTTACTGATGGTGGCTCGGAGGACCCAGTCAGAAACCCCACGGGTAAGTCCCAGCACCACCATTTGTGAATGTCCCAGAAGCAGGGGTCCTAAAACCTGTCTCCAGGTTGGTTTCCCTATCAGAATTAGTCCAGTCTTGTCCTGAATTTTACGTCAGAGGGTTGTGATTACATCAGTTCATGGCAGTCTATTGGATGAACATGAAAAGAGACCATTTAGATAACATACCATTTAGATAACACCTTTTCACTGATGCTAATGGGTTATTAGTCTTGATCTTCCAGTGTATTAGACATTGATTTACATTGATCTTTTGTTGCTGAGTTGCACAAATTCCACAAAACCTCACTTGATTGGAATGGCTTTTTCTCACTGCAGGGTTTGGAAAGTATCTAGATATATATTAATTTATTATAGCCTTATAATTTAGGCATGCAGAAATTTTGAAAGAGAATCTTGGCTTGAAGAGAGACTTTATTCATGGAACAAATGACATGATCATCAAGCACGTAAAAGATGCAGCTTTCCATTATTTTACCGAGAGATTAACTTACTGATGTTCATTCACTGATTACTTCACTTTTAATGAGACTCTGTAAGACACAGAGCAAAGAATTCAAAAAGAACACGGGAGGAAAGACACACAACCAGTCATGAACTGAGAGCTACACATTCTATCAGGGCATTTTGGGGAATGGCTATGGAGAAGGCTCCTTAGAAGAAAGGACACTTGGGCTAGACCTTGAAGGAAGGTAGATTTCAGTAGGTGCAGATTGAAAGAAGAGGGCCATAAATGGGATACTGTCAAGTTTGTCTAACATTTCTTTATTGCTCTGCTTACCTTCTTCCTGACCATGTTTTGATTTCTTCTAGAGAATCTCGCCTACAAAAAGAAATACAGTAAGTCCCGTATATACAAATGTGTTCTGTTCTGAGAGTATGTTTGTTAAGTCCAATTTGTTCATCAGTGCAACAGTTAGCCTAGGTACCCAACTAACACAATTGTCTATACAGTACTGTACTACAATAAGTTTGTAATACTTTCCACACAAATAATACATAAAAAACAAATAAGTACAAAAATAAGGGTAACATTTTTAATCTTACAGTGTAATACCTTGAAAAGTACAGTTATTGTTCAGTCGCTCAGTCGTGTCCTACTCTTTGCAACCCCATGGACTGCAGTGCTTCCCTGTCCTTCTCTATCTCCCCAAGTTTGCTCAAAATTCATGTCTATTGAATCAGTGATGCCATCTAACCATTACACCCTCTGGTCACCCCCTTCCCCTCCTGCCCTCAGTCTTACCCAGCATCAGGGTCTTTTCCAGTGAGTTGGCTCTTTGCATCAGGTGGTCCAAGTATTGGAGCTTCAGCTTCAGCATCATTCCTTCCAATGAATATTCAGGGTCGATTTCCTTTAGGATTGACTGGTTTAATCTCCTTGTAGTCCAAGGGACTCTTAAGAGTCTTGAGAGTCAGCCAGCACCACAGTTCAAAAGCATCAATTCTTTGGCACTCCTGTCATCCTTATGGTCCAGCTCTCACATCCATACAGGACTACTGGAAAAACCACAGCTTTGACTGTATGGACCTTTGTCAACAGTGATGTCTCTGCTTTTTAATATACTGTCTAGGTTTGGAAAGTACAGTAGCGCAGTGCAACAGTTGGTGCTTCTCAGCTCTACCAGCTATAGCACCGCTGCTTTTACACTGGCTTCCAGACATCCTGGGCTTGAAATAGATAATATATTACTGTACTCCATACAGTTCAGTAAAGTACACAAAAGCACAGTGACTTGTAGAGGAGGCACTCACGTGACAATGTACACCAAACACATGAACTAACTTACGTGATTGGACGTGTGAACATGCATTTACATCTCTGAAAGTTCACCACTTGAAGTTCGTATGTAGGGGACTTAGTATAATAGTTTTAGATTCAATTTCATAATTGCTTAACCAGATTTTTTCAGAAGAAGCTTGATGGTAATTTATACACCCTTGTTCAAATGTGCAGAAAAAATGTTGTGCTGCTTTCTAACTGATCACATGTTGTTCTGGAGTCCTTGTTTCTGCTGTGCTGTGTTTCGTCACTCAGTCATGTGTGACTCTTTGTGACCCCATGGACTGTAACCTGCCAAGCCCCTCTGTCCTTGGGGATTCTCCAAGCAAGAATACTTGAGTGAGTTGCCATGTCCTCCTCCAAGGGATATTCCTGACTCAGGAATCAAACCCAGGTCTCCTGCATTGCAGGCAGATTCTTTACCATCTGAGCTACCAGGGAAGCCCAAGAATACTGAAGTGGGTAGCCTCTCCCTTCTCCAGCAGATCTTCCCGACCCAGGAATCGAACCGGGTCTCCTGCATTGCAGGTGGATTCTACTGGCGGAGCGACATTTTTAAGTAAAATTGTAAAAGATTTTAAGTTTTACTCTATGTAGGTATACATGTGTGCTAAGTTGCTTTATTTGTGTCTGACTCTTTGTGACGCTATGGACTCTAGCCTGCCAGGCTCCTGTGTCCATAGGATTCTCCAGGCAAGAATTCTGGAGACTCAGGTTCAGCCTCTGGGTTGGGAAGATCTCCTGGAGATAGAAAGGGCAACCCACTCCAGTACTCTTTCCTGGGAAATCCCATGGATAGAGGAGCCTGGGGGGCTAAAGTCCATAGCATCTCAAGAGTCCGACTTGACTTAGTGACTGAACAACAACTGTGAGGTTTTGAGCAATAAAGGTAATATATGGCATAGTTATACTTTTAAGAATCAGTGGCAATTATTAATATCATCAAAATGCTTATTAGTTATGGGGCTCCTGAAGATACCATTATTTTGTCTCTTTTATTTTTATTTTTAAAGATTTTGTTGAAGTATAATTGATTTACAGTGTTGTGCTAATTTCTGCTGTACAGCAAAGTGATTTAGTTAAGTATATAGATATATTCTTTATATATTCTTTTCCATTATGGTTTATCATAGGATATTGAATGTAGATTCCTGTGCTATATAGCAGGACCTTGTTCTCCATTCAGTCTGTATGTAATAGTTTGCCTCTGTGGAGGAGTTATTGGGAAGTTTGAGGATTAGAGAAAATATATGACAGAATTATACTTTTAAGAATCAGTGGCAATTATTTTTTCCCCTTTTTAAAATTAGTTTCTTTTTAAAAAATTAATTGGAGGATAATTGCTGTATAGAATTTTGTGGATTTCTGTCATACATCAGCAAGAATCAGCCATAGGTACACCCATGTCCCCTCCCTCCTGGACCTCCCTCCCATCTCCCCCGCATCCCACCCTTCAGCCTGTCACAGAGCCCCTGTTTCAGTTCCCTGAGTCGCACAGCAAATTCCCATGGCCATCTATTTTACCTATAGTATAGAAATTTCCATGTTACTCTCTCCATACATCTCCCCTTCTCCCTCCTCCACTCCCTTCATGTTCTTAGATCTGTTCTCTATGTCTCTTTCTCTATTGCTGCCCTGAAAATAAATTTATCAGTGCCATCTCTTTCGATTTCATATGTACATGTCAGTACACAATATTATATTTCTCTTTCTGAGCTACTTCACTCCGTATGATAGGCTCTAGGTTCATCCACCTCATTAGAACTGATCATATGCACTCCTTTTTATGGCTGAGTAGTATTCCATTGTATATATGTACCATGGCTTCTTTATCCATTCATCTGTCGATGGACATCTAGGTTGCTTCCATGTTCTAGCTATTGTAAATAGTGCTGCAGTGAACATTGGGGTACATGTGTCTCTTTCAATTTTGGTTTCCTCAGGGTATATGCCTAGAAGTAGAATTGCTGGGTCATATGGTGGTTTTATTCCTAGCTTTTAAAGGAATCTCCATACCGTCTTTCAGAGTGGCTGTATCAGTTTCTGTTCCCTCCAGTAATGCAAAAGTGTTCCCTTGCCTCCACACCCTCTCCAGCATTTATTGTTTGTAGACTTCTTAATGATGGCCATTCTGACCAGTGTGAGGTGGTATCTCATTGTAGTTTTGATTTGCATTTATCTGATAATGAGTGTTGGAGAAGACTCTTGAGAGTCCCTTGGATTGCAAGGAGATCCAACCAGTCCATTCTTAAAGAGATCAGCCCTGGGTGTTCTTTGGAAGGAATGATGCTAAAGCTAAAACTCTAGTACTTTGGCCACCTCATGCAAAGAGTTGACTCATTGGAAAAGACTCTGATGCTGGGAGGGATTGCGGGCAGGAGGAGAAGGGGACGACAGAGGATGAGATGGCTAGATGGCATCACCGACTCGATGGACGTGAGTTTCAGTGAACTCTGGGAGATGGTGATGGACAGGGAGGCCTGGTGTGCTGCTATTAATGGGGTTGCAAAGAGTCGGACATGACTGAGCGATTGAACTGAACTGAACTAAACTGAACTGAATAATGAATGATGCTGAGCATCTTTTCACATGCTTGTTAGCCATCTGTATGTCTTCTTTGGAGAACTGTCTCTTCATGTCCCTTTCCCACTTTCTGATTGGGTTGCTTGCTTTTCTGGTACTGAATTGCATGAGCTGCTTGTGTATTTTCGAAACAAGTCTTTGTCAGTTGTTTCCTTTGCTATCATTTTCTCCCATTCTGAGGGTTGTCTTTTCATCTTGTTTGTGGTTTCCTTTGCTGTGCAAAAGCTTTTAAGTTTGATTAGGTCCCACTTGTTTATTTCTGTTTTTATTTCCATTACTCTAGGTGGTGGGTCATAGAAGATCTTGCTTTGATTTATATCATCGAGTGTTCTGCTTATGTTTTCCTCTAAGAATTTTATAATTTCTGGTCTTACACTTAGATCTTTAATCCATTTTGAGTTTATCTTTGTGTGTGGTATGAGGTAGTGTTCTGATTTCATTATTTTGCACATAGCAATCCAGTTTTACCAGCACCACTTATTGAAGAGGCTATCTTCAGGGGCCATTATTAATATCATCAAAATGCTTATTAGTTATGGAACTCTTGAAGAGCCTATTTTTTAAAATTTTCACTTAAAGTTTTTTGTTGACGTATAGTTGATTTACAACATCGTGTTAATTTCTGCTGTACAGAAAGTGATTCAGTTATATGTATTCTTTTTCATACTCTTTTCCATTTTGGTTTATCACAGGGTATTGAATATATTTCCCTGTGCAGTAGGGCCTTGTTGCCCATCCATTCTATATGTGGTAGTTTGCATCTGTGGAAGAGTTATTATGAGGTTTTGAAGATTAATGATAATGTATGGCAAAATTATGCCTTTAATAATCAGATTAATTGTTAATATCATCAAAATTCTTATTAGTTTTATAGAACTCTTGAATTTTTTTCAGGTAGCTTGGGGGAAATACAGTTCTATTTTCTAAGACACCCCGTTTGTGGTCCTTCATTGTGTTAGCCCTAGCAAACTAACACTGAAGTCAAATAATTTTTTCTTTGTATTAAATTCTGAGATGATTTTCGTTTAAGCAGCAATAAGTAGCACAGTATTCTAGAATACTTAATAAGTTTTGCAAAAGATGTAGACATAGTCTTCATGTGATTTTTTTATAGTGACCTTCCCTAAAACTACTATCTAAAGGAGAGTATTTTCTTACTATTCTAAAGAATGTTGTCAGCTTCACTGTTGCTTATCCTTGACATGTTTATACATCATGCTAAATTCCCACATCACAGAATGGTAAACCCTACTTAGCTGGCACACGTGTTTTATTTCTTACTTGCACTCTTAGTTCATGGAGCATAAAGGGAAAGTATCTCTTTTCAGAGGAAGATTTACTCTAAATTACAAATTCACTGGGCTTCCCTGGTGGCTTAGACAGTAAAGAATCTGACTGCAATTTGGGAGACCCGGGTTCGATCCCTGTGTTGGGAAGATCCCCTGGAGAAGGTAAAGGCTACCCACTCCAGTATCCTTGAGCTGGCACACTGCAGTCCATGGGGTCACAAAGAGTCAGACATGACTGAGCAAGTAACACTTTGACTTTCATAAGTTCATTGTCATTAAAAGAAGATGCTGTTCCTGCTGACATGACAGCAAGGAGTTTCTTCGAGGCTCTCTTTTCTGTTGGAGTCAAATTCCAGACACAAGCAGCACTTATAATCTCAATTTACCTCTAATAATACAGTCCAATCCATCCTGTATATTGTCAACCTGCATATTACCTTCATAATGGATCAACTTTCCCTTGAAATGCTCTTTGTGTTAATATTTTATAGTCTGAATAACTCTATGCTCCATAGCTATCAGGGAATTAGCATCTGGGAGCAGGTAGATGGGGAAGTCAGTCTCCTAAGAGGGTTCCACGTGGTCTCCAGTGAGGCAGATGTGTTGCCCTTATACATGCCAGGTGTTTTGACATCAGCGACTTTCAGTGTATCTGGAGAAGGCAATGGCACCCCGTTCCAGTACTCTCGCCTGAAAAATCCCATGGATGGAGGAGCCTGAAAGGCTGCAGTCCATGGGGTCGCTGAGGGTTGGATATGGCTGAGCAACTTCACTTTCACTTTTGACTTTCATGCTTGGAGAAGGAAACGGCAACCCACTCCAGTATTTTTGCCTGGAGAATCCCAGGGACGGAGGAGCCTAGTGGGCTGCTGTCTGTGGGGTCGCACAGAGTCGGACACGACTGAAGTGACTTAGCAGTAGCAAGGAAAAATTATGCAGTCTGCCCAGGTATGACCTTCTGCTTTGTAAGTCTGAGAGGAGTGAACGAGGCCACGGAAAGGTAGCTCTGCCTCCACGGCTGCTCTTCCATGCTGTCCTCCTCCCTTAGCTTATCTTGGTCCTTCTTCTCGGTCTGCTGCGTCTTATGCTGTTGTTCAGCCACCAAGTCGTGTCCGACTCTTTGTGACCCCATGGACTGCAGCATGCCAGGCTTCTCTGTCACTCACCATTTGGAGCTTGCCCAGGTTCATGTCCACTGAATCAGTGATGCCCTGCAACCATCTCAGCCTCTGTTGCCCTCTTCTCCTTCTGTTTTCAATGTTTCGCAGCATCAGGGTCTTTTCCAATGAGTCGGCTGTTCACATAAGGTGGCCAAAGTATTGGAGCTTCAGCTTAGCCTACAGGAAATTAGAGCCTACTGAAAATCCTTTTTGGAAAAATATAGGACAAAAGCAAACAAATAAAATTGCAAGCTAGCATAATCCACCAATTCCACTTTTTGGTGTATATTCAAAGAGCCTAATGCAGGGAATCCAACAGATATTTGCACGTGCATGTTCACAATAGCATCATTCATGATTGTGAATAGTGAATATTCCACCAAGAGGTGGGTGCAACCCAAGTACCTGCCGACAGATGAATGAATAAACAAAATGTAGTCTATCCATAAAATGAAATTTTACTCTGCCTTAAAAAAAGATTTGACACCTGAAACATGATAGAACTTGAGATCATTATGATAAATGAAATAAGCCAGTCACAAAGGAATGGTACTCTTTAATTCCACTTATAGGAGATACCCAGAGGGATCAAATTCCTGGAGACAGAAAATAGAGGAGAGTGGGGAGTTAGTGTTCAATGCAGACAGTTTTGTAAGATGAAAACATGAATAATAATATGAATATTATTGCTACTGAAACACATGCATACAAAATGGTTAAGATATAAATTTTAAATTACATATTTTTTTTAACCACAGTTACCAAAAAAGCAACCCCACAGATTAGAAATAGAAGGTCTGCAGGGGGCTGAGGCTCATTAAGTATTTGTTCAGCAAATGAATGGAGACTAATTTTTTTCAAAATTGAATTTCTTTCCACTAGATTAGATTCAATCAGAGATGAATCTGTGGTGAAAATGTTTTAAATCTGAGATTAAATTCCTCCACCTGTTTCTGTTTTATTGGTTTAATTCTTTTTTTTCTGACACATATTTCAGGTCTTATATTGGGCTTCACTAAGGACCTACATACTGTGGATGAAAATCTTTTTACTTAAAAAAAAATATTTATCTG
>SJYF01001114.1:1476799-1492469 GCA_006410515.1 Procapra przewalskii | reverse complement strand
CTGGGTATTGCATTAAATAGCATACCTTTCAAAGATTATGTCATTAAAGGCATTTTTTTTGAATTCTGATCTTTCATAATAATTACTTTCATGGCAGTTTCCTGGCCTAATAGTAGTATTTTGATATGAGTAGCATAATTTTAATGTCACATTATAATGACATTGAAATGTATTGGTAAAAACGACCTTTTCTGCAATAAGGATCTACTGTATAGCATAGAGAACTATACTTGGTATTTTGTGATAACTTATTAGGGAAGAGAATACAGAAAAGAATGAATAAATGTATATGTATAACTAAACCACTTTGCTGTACAACTGAAACTCACATAACATTGTAAATCAGTAATACTCAGTACAAAAAATAAAGCTGGAAAAAAGACCTTTTCTGTTGATCATTATCCTTTTGTTAGGGTGCCCATTTTTTTTAATGGACTATGTTGGTTTCCATTTCAGAATTTGAACATCTGCTTTTTGGTACTTTTAAAGCAGGAGGCTTATTTTTATGACAATAACATGTCTATGTGAAACCCTCTCTCTGTTTTTTTCTTTCGGTATCTAAAAGCATCTGAGTCAGGATCTGGAAGATTCATCCTGTTCTTCCACACAAGGAAAGTTTAACCGAGAGCAGTTTTACAAGTTTATCATTTTCCCTGGCAAGTGGATCAAGGTCTGGTATGATCGCCTTACCTTGCTGGCGTTACTGGATAGGTAAGCCTCCGGGTGTGCACATGTGCTGGGGAGGGACATAGGTGGGGCGTGGCAGAGTGCACTTGCTTGCTGATAATAAGCAGTTTGGCCTCAGGCTGAAATTCTCTGGGGCTTTTCCAAGGTGTCCACTTTTTGTGCTGCAAACCCGGAGTCAGAGCAGTGAGATCCTGGTGAATGAAGAAATTGTCATTGAGCGGTGAAAATGGGAATTAGGAGAATTTGATAGCATGGTTTAGTGTTAAGGTTTGGGACAATATTATGCCTTGGTCTGCTCATCTTTTGCCAGTTTTGTAGGAGAGCCTGAAGCTGCCATGTTGAGGGCAGAGCTTGGGTGTGAGGATGTGGCTTGGGGAGGGGAGGAGGGACATGGGTGGGAAGGAGTGATGTCTCTCCCTTTCCTTTCAGGACTTGGGTTCTAAATACTCTATCCTATACTTTGGATGCTAGTCTTTCCTTTAAACCCTATTACTCTTTCTCACCACTATTTCTCAAAATGCAATGCTGTGGTGTTGGAGCTGAGGGTACTGGGTGGGGAGGTGGAGGCGGGTGGCAGGGGTCAGGTTAAGTAAGGCATGATGGAGGTGGGGACCAAAGAGAGGACTTCCCATTTCCATCCCCCTTGGGGTATACAGAAGACCAGATTGTGATCTTTTTTAAAATAAAGTTTTTATTAAAATTTAAAACTTTACTCTGCAAAAAGATAGTATAAAAGAATGAAAAGACAAGTCACTGACAGAAAAAATTATTTATGAGACTTCCCTGGCGGTCCAGTGGTTACGACTTCACCTTGCAGTGCGGGGGTGCAGGTTTGATCCCTGGTTGGGGAGCTAAGATCCCATATCCCTTGTGGCCAGAAAACCAAAACATACAACAACAACAGCAACAAACAGAAGCAATCTTGGAACAGATTCAATAAAGACTCAAAAAATTAAAAATTTATAAAACACACATCAGATATATATCCAGGATATACAAAGACTACTTAAAGCTCAATAATAAGAAAACAACCTAATTTTAAAATATGGGCTAAAGATCTGAAGAGAACTCTCATCTAAGAAGACATCCAAATGGTAAACAAGTACATAGAAATAGTCTTATCATTTTATATCGCTAGAGATTTGCAAATTTAAGCAATGATGAGATAACACTATACACTATGAGAATGTTTAATCAAACAAAACTGACAATAGCAAATGCTGGAAAGAATGTGGAACAAAAAAACCCCTTTTTTCATTGCTGGTGGAAGAACAGAATGGTATAGCTAATTTAAAAGACAGGATGGCAGTTTTCTAAAGTAAACAGTTTTACCATATAATTCATCAATTATACTCCTAGGTAACTACCTAACTGATTTGAAAACATCCACATAAATACTGCATATGAATGCTTTTAATATCTGTATTTATAATCATGAAAAACTAAAAGGAACCAGGATGTACATCAGTATGTGAGTAGATAAATTGTGGGGGCTTCCCTGGTGGCTCAGTGATTGGGAACCCACCTGCCCATACAGGAGATGTGGTTTTGATTCCTGGGTCAGGAAGATCCACTGGAGAAGGAAATGGCAACCCAACTCCAGTAGTCTTGCCTGGAAAATCCCATGAACAGAGGAGCCTGGTGGGCTACAGTCCATGGGGTCGCAAGAGAGTCAGATATGACTTAACGACTAAACGATAACAACAATGAATTGTGATATTCACAGGTTGTGGGTTTGGAGATTCGGATGCTATTACTAAGGGTGAGGTTAGGTGAGGTGAAGTCACTCAGCCGTGTCCAACTCTTTGCGACCCCGTGGACTGTAACCTACTCGGCTTCTCCATCCATGGGATTCTCCAGGCAAGAATACTGGGGTGGATTGCCATTTCCTTCTCCAGGGGATCTTCCCGACCCAGGGATCGAACCTGGGTCTCCCGCACTGCGGGCAGACGCTTTAACCTCTGAGCCACCAGGGAAGATGCCAATGGTGGCATCAGAAAACCCAGGAGTTGCACAGTTAAATGCCAGCCAGTGGGGCAGTGGGAAGGCTGGTTGCTGCCTGGCTGGTGTGGGTCCCCAGTGACTACTTGTTATCATAATGTCTTAAATGGTGTGATCACACACTGAAAAACTGTAGTCGTGCAAAATTACAACAGTAAATTTCAGGACCCACAAGTCAGGGAAGGGAGTTATAATGGTTTTTCTAACAACACTATGTTACCCCAGGGGCACACACTTAAGACAGAGACTTCATACTTAACTAAAATAATTCAAGATAATACAGTCTGATGGATGAGAAGTGTTTTTGAAATATTCATTTAAAAAGAAATTATTAGAAGTTGAACTAACTTGCCTTAACCCTTCATATTAAATACAAATATTTCTATGGATTTCTGGGTTTGTTATTTTAAAATCCACTCACTGATGAAAATTAGCTGAAAATC
Organism: Procapra przewalskii; assembly: GCA_006410515.1. Classification (NCBI taxonomy): domain Eukaryota; kingdom Metazoa; phylum Chordata; class Mammalia; order Artiodactyla; family Bovidae; genus Procapra; species Procapra przewalskii. The sequence continues at coordinate 1,489,338 of SJYF01001114.1, read as the reverse complement.
CAGTGAAGATCTAAAACATGATGAGGAGGAAGACGATTATCATCTTGTAAAGGTTATAGTGTTAAGTCATTTTAATCACCTCTCTTGCAAGTTACGTGCTAGTCGTGTCTGACTCTTTGCGACCCCATGGACTGTAGCCCGCCAGGCTCCTCTGTCCGTGGGATTCTCCAGGCAGGAATACTGGCGGGGGTTGCCATGCCCTCCTCCAGGGGGTCTTCCCGACCCAGGGATGGCACCTGTGCATTGGTAGGTGGGTTCTTCACCACCGCCTCCAGTCTCCTGTTAAATGGGGGTAATCTATTGGGTTGGCCAAAAAGTCAATAAGATATTATGGAAAAACCCCAACAAACCGTATCACAGGGAGGATGTGAGGATCAAACCAAATTAATGATGGAAAGAGTTCTTTCAATATTAGTTGTTGGGAAGATCCCCTGGAGAAGGAAATGGCAACCCACTCCAGTATTCTTGCCTGGAGAATCCCAAGGACGGAGGAGCCTGGCAGGCTACAGTCCGTGGGATTGCAGAGTCCATTATTATTATTATTTGGAATGTGGCCCAGAACCCAGAAAGAAGAAAAAACTTTTAAATGAAATAAATGACTGTAGCCGAAGTGTGTGTACTGTGTGTGTGCTAAGCCACTTGAGCCATGTCCGACTCTCTGACCCTGTGGACTGTAGCCCACCAGGTTCCTTTCCAGCCAAAGTAGATGTCAAATGCAGACACTGGAACTTAGGCCCTTAGAAAGGAGAGATCACCCTTTCTTCAGAGCCCATCCAATCCTACTTTCAGTCATCCACCTGCAAGCTTGGTGAGCTGGTTTTCTAGTTGGCAGTCAATGAAGAGGGGAGGAAGGGATGCCATGACTCCCAGCTGACAGCGAGGAAGGAGGAAGGAAAACCCAGAGCACTGACCTAGAAACACCGAGCAGCTTGGGACCTTTGTGTGCAGAGAGCAGCCCCACCCCAGGACTGTGTAGAAGCACACAGCACACAGAACCGCCTGGGAGCTTTGTGAAAACACAGATGCTCAGGTGTGAGAAGTCGCCACCCAGCGTGGCCCTGGGCACAGCACACCTCCCTAGCTCACCTGGTTAGTTCAGTGATGATGTGAAAGGTCTGTTTAAGAAAACAGGGATTCACACGATAAATTTTACGTTTTTGATGACCAGAGCTGTTTTTTAATTTGGAAATGTATACATAAATTACACTGGATATTCATTGGGAGTTATCTAAAGTCACATGGATGAGAGGACTGGAATTTGCCAAGTGAAAGCTTGGAAAGACAATACATATATAATAGAAAACAAACTTATAAGTGTTGGCAGAAGGTGGAAGAATTTGGTGAATAACAGGCAATGAAATCAGGCTAATCGCTGCCCTGAACTCCCCCAGGTCAAGGACTTCTGTTTGACATTTTTTAACTTTTCTCTGGGATTCAGGCTCATTCTTTGAATGTGTTTCCTTATCCGCTGATCACGGTAGTGTCCTGGGTCCCTATGATCACAGCCTCTTCTGTTTGCCTTCAGTTTGCTGTCCAGTCTGCTTAGATATTTTCAGACTTGTCTCTCTTTTCTTTTATCATTTTCTCTTCTGCTATTACCTCATCTTGCAAAACTCCTAGGTTTTCTTTTTCTTTTGCCACTTTATCAGGTTAGCATCTAAAACAAAAAGCTGTCCATCTAAGCATCATTTCATTCATTTATTTGTTCATTCAACACTTAAAAAAATAACACCTGCTCCACTCTAGGCTCTATAAGGAGCCCTGGGCATAGAGGAATGAATGAAACAGACATACAGCCCCTGGGCTCAGGAAGCCTGACTCCACTGGGGGAAGTGGGCTAAGACGGCACACGGTCCTGGGTGCCTTGGAAGACACCCCTGAAGGCCTGAGATAGAGGAACTTGGGGGAAGAGGACGCAGATGTCAGGACAGGTGATGACAGAAGCCTTATCTGAGGAGGAAACTCACAGATCTGAAATACAGCAGGGGGCCAGGCATGTGACAAGCAGGGGCAAGCTCGCCATTGCCATCATCGTGAGGATGTGTTCTCATGTCTCCCATCCTTAAAAATCCTCTGGACCGCATTCCCCCAGCTGCTGTCCCATTTCTCCAAGTTTCCTTGTGGCAGAGCTCCTTGAAGCATTGCATGTTATTTTTTTCCCCCAGTTTCTCTCCTCCCATTTTCTCATCCCCCCCCTTGCATCCAGCCTTCTGACTCCAGGACTGCGTGGAGCCTGCCCTGGTCCAGGTCATGCTGATCCTGTCAGTCATGTGCCTGGGCTCTCATTCTTGGTTCACTCTCCCCTCTGGTCTCCAGGGCTCAGCCCTGTCTTGGTTTTCCTTCTGCCCTGGCGGTAGCTCCTTCCGGGTCCCCTTTGCAGGTGACCTCTTCATGTTGGCGTCCCAGGAGCGGGTCAGCCCTTGGTCTTTCTCTTTCTACCCGCTTTTCTTTAGTGATCACATTTAGTCTCATGGCTTTAAATCCCACTAATCTGCCAGTGACCAATTTCTGTCTCCACCCTGGACCTGTTGCCTGAGTTCTTTATTTGTGAATCTAACTATGGGGTTGACATCTCATAATCAGCGTTGAAACTGAGCTCTTCATCTCTACCTCATGTATCCTCCCAGCTTTTCATTAAAAATCTTGGCATAATCCTTAAATCTTCTTTCCTTCCACTCCCGCGTTCAATTTCTCATAGATTATGTTTCCTGCTCCTTCAAAGTTATCTACTGTGGCTTAATGTTGCCACCTTTGAGCTGCTTTCATCTCCCATCTGGGTTACTGTAAGAGCATCAGCTGCTCACACCCATTCTCCCTGGACACTTTTTTTTTTTCAAAATTTTACTGATTGATAATAGTTGATTTACAGTGGCATTCATTTCTGCTGTAAGGCAAAGTGTTTCAGTTATCCATATATATTCTTTTCCATTGTGGTTTATCACAAGATATTGACCAAAGTTGGCTGTGCTGTACAGTCGGACCTTGTTGTCTGTCCGTCCTATATAAAATAGCTTGTGTCTGCTAATCCCAAGCTCCCAATCCATCCCTCTCCCAACCCCACTCCCCCTTGGCAACCACCGGTCTCTTTTCTATGTCTGAGTCTGTTTCTCTTTTATAGATAAGTTCATTTGTGCTGTATTTTAGATTTTACATATGTGATATCATATGATATTTATCTCTCTGTCTGACTTACTGCCCTTAGTATGATAATGTCATGGTCCATCCATGTTGCTGCAAATGGCATTATTTCACTCTTTTTATGGCTGAGAAGTATTCCATTTTATATATACCACATCTTCTTTATCCTGTCATCTGGCAGTGGACATTTAGGTTGCTTCCATGTCTTGCCTATTGTAAATAGTGCTGCTGTGAACACAGGTGCATGTATCTTTTTGAATTATGGTTTTCTCTGGATATATGCCCAGGAATGGGATTGCAGGATCATATGGTAGCTCTATTTTCAGATTTTTTAAGGAGCCTCTCTACTGTTCTCTCTAGTGGCTGCACCAATTTACATTTCCCGCAGTATCTCTCTGTATACTATTCTTAACATAACAGAGTGCTGGTCGCCTCTTGGTCTTCCTATCGGTCACCACCCCAGGCCCTCTTCCAGCCTGAAGACCTTTGCCCCGACTGTTCCCTCCACCTGGCGAGCTCTTCCCTCAGATAACTGCACGCTGGCCCTTTTGTCTTTCAAATGCTTTTTCTTAGGGAGGCTTAGCCTGACCTTCCTGTTTAAATCCATCAGGTCTCTGGCCACACGCTCATAACTCCTCTCAGCTTGTTCTTTTCATTTTTCAGTTGCACGAATGCTCTTCAAATAGTCTATCATGTTCTTACTCAGTGTGTATTACTTATTTTATGTCACTGCCCACTGGAAGGGAGGCTTCATGAGTTTCATTCACTGATATATTCGCAACACTTCTGTTAGAGGAACAAATGCATCAGTTTCCCTTAGCAAACTCCTTCCCAGTTTCTGCCGTTATGAGCCTTTCCCCCAGATTGAAAGCTTAAAGTCATCTTTGTTCTTTCACTCTTTTATGTACATAATCCATTCAACAGAGTCTTTTCTGCCCTGTTCTGTTTTGTGTCTGAAAGTCACATGTCCCCTCTAATTTCCCAGGTGTGTCTCTCCAGGCTCTGCTTACTTCTCTCTGGGAGTACTGTTTATCCTTTCCCCTTCAGTGCTTCTTGTTAACCTCTGCGAGATAAATCTTTCTAAAGTATAGCCTTAATCATGGCACCCCTTACCCAGTGAACAAACTTCTTCACCAATATTTATGAGGAACCGTGGGAGGGGAGTGATGGTGGGGAGGCAGAGGAATGGAGTCCTGGTGGAGGAGGACCTGGGAAAAATTATTTAGGAATTTTATTTTTTCTCTCCAAATAGAAGAAGTTTTTTTTTTTAATTGAAATTTTTGTTTTATTTCCTAAGCCTTTAGATAGTCTTAGATACTTCAAAATGTTATGAGCAAACTAAAGAATAAATAATATATTTTATAGACCTGAACTGGATAAACAAATATATTTAGCTCTATAAAAAGTACATAGTAGAGAATGAAAAATACATAAATTTCACTTTTCACCAAGTATTTATTATCCCTCCCCCAGTTTTTAAAAAAGGTTTCAACATGAGCATCTTAATATCTGAGTTCTTTACATTTCTGTACTTCAATACCTCTTGGTTGCCTGATTAAAAAATGGGAAAAAATATGAGCGGATTCCTCACTAGAGAAGATATACAGATGGAAAATAAATGTGTAAGAAGATGCTCCACATTGTATATCATTAGCAAATTATGAATTAAAAGAATGATGAGATGCCACCACACACCTATTAGAAAGTGAATGTCACTGACTCGTGTCTGACTCTTTGCAACCCCAAGGACTAGGCCAGAATACTGGTCTGGTTAGCCTTTCTCTTCTCCAGGGGAATCTTCCCAACCCAGGGACTGAACCCAGGTCTCCTGCATTGCAGGCAGATTCTTTACCAGCTGAACCATAAGGGAAGCCCAAGAATACTGGAGTGGGCAGCCTATCCCTTCTGCAGCAGATTGTCCCAACCCAGGAATTGAACCAGGATCTCCTGCATTGCAGGTGGATTCTTTACCAACTGAGCTATCAAGGAAGCCCTCTATTATAAAGGCCCAATCCAAAACACTGATAATAGCAAATGCCAGCAAGGGTGTGGGCAGCAGGACTCATGTCATCGCTGGTGGGATTACAAAATGGTACAGCCACTTTGGAAGACAGCTCAGCAGTTTCTCACAATTTAAACACACTAGTAGTACAGTTTGACCTACCAATCATGCTCCCTATTTCCACACAAAAACCTGCATTTATAGATGCTTTATTCATGATTGCCAAAACTTGGAAGTAACTGTCTTTTGATAGGTGATGGATAAACAAATTGTATGGTATGTCAGTATTATTGAGCAGTAGAAAGAAAAGAGCTATCAAGCCATGCAAAGACACAGAGGACCTTTAATGTGCATTACTAAGTGAAAGAAGCTAACTTGAAAAGGCTGTATACTGTATGATTTCATTATGGAATCTGGACAAGGCAGACCTATGGAGACAGTAAAAAGATGAGTGGTTACCAGGTGTTAGAGGGGATGGAGGAGAAGGCAGTGGCAACCCACTCCAGTATTCTTGCCTGGAAAATCCCATGGACGGAGGAGCCTGGTAGGCTGCAGTCCATAGGGTCCCTAAGAGTCGGGCACGACTGAGTGACCTCACTTTCACGCATTGGAGAAGGAAATGGCAACCCGTTCCAGTATTCTTGCCTGGAGAATCCCAGGGACAGAGGAGCCTAGTGGGCTGCCATCTATGGGGTCGCACAGAGTCAGACACGACTGAAGTGACTTAGCAGCAGCAGCAGAGAGGATGGATGAATAGACAGAGCACAAAGGATTTTTTTGGGCAGTGAAAATACTCTGCATAATACAATAATGGTGGATATGTATCATTACAGCATTGTTTAAACCCATAGAATGTACATCACCAGAAAGCAACCATAATGTATACTATGAACTTCAGTTGATAATGATTTGTTAGTGTTCCTTCATCAGTTAAAACACATGTAGCACTCTAGTGGGAGATGTTGATGGTGGGGGAAGGTGGGTGTATATTTGGAGGGAGGAGCTGTGTAGGAACTCTTAACACTTTCTCCTCAATTTTGTTGTGAATCTAAAACTGCTCTAGGGACTTCCATAGTGGGTCAGTGATTAAGACTACACCTTCAAAGGCAAGGAGTAGGGATTTGATTCTTGGTTGAGGAGCTAAGATCCTACATACCTCGTGGCCAAAAAACCCCAAACGTAAAGAACAGAAGCAATAGTGTAACAAATTCAATAAAGACTTAAAAAATTGTTCACATTAAAAAAATCTTCAAAACATAAAGCTGCTTTAAAAATAAAATCCATTAATTAAAGAAAACATTCAGGAGTGCCTGAGCATGCCAAGGATGAAGTAGCCAGCTATTCCTGTCTAAAAATGAACATAATTTAATGGGAAAGACCTATAGGTATATGGACAAAAATAGGCAATGTAAGATAGCTCAGCTGGTAAAGAATCCGCCTGCAATGCAGGAGATCCCGGTTTGATTCCTGGGTCGAGAAGATCCGCTGGAGAAGGGATAGGCCACCCTCTCCAATATTCTTGGCTTCCCTTGTGGCTCAGCTGGTAAAGAATCCTTCTGCAACGCAGGAGACTTGGGTTCAATCCCTGGGTCAGGAAGATCTCTTGGAGAAGGAAATGGAAACCCACTCCAGGACTCTTGCCTGGGAAATCCCATGGATGGAGGAGCCTGGCAGGCTACAGTCCATGTTGTCGCAAAGAGTTGGACACGACTGAGCGACTTCACTTCACTTCACTCAGAATTCTAGTGATTAGTCCATCTAAACGCTTGACCTTGGGTCCACACCGTCCTCCCTTTCAACCGTTCCCTCCTGTAACTCCACCCTACATCTCCTCTCATAGAAGCCTTCCACCTCTGATGTCATAGTCCAGCCTCAGTGTGTTCTTCACATCCCCTCTGTGTGCTAAATGGCTTCAGTCCTGTCCAACTCTTTGCAACGCTATGGACTATACCCCTTCAGGCTCCTCTGTCCATGGGATTCTCCAGGCAAGAATACTGGGGTGGGTTGCTATTTCCTTCTCTAGGGGATCTTCCTGGCCCAGTGATTGAATCTGGGTCTCCCGCACTGTAGGCAGACTCTTTACCATCTGAGTCACCAGGGAAATTGCTTTCCCCCTACCTCCATCCAGTGTCTCCACATCCCCTCTTGCACTTTGATGGATCCACTTCTTCCCACTAGCAGCCCTCGTTGCCTCCCCCATGATCCTGCCATTAGCCCCTTTATATCAGCATCCTGACACTCCCTTTCTTGTCCCTTTGCACACCCACTGATAACACCCCACGTCTGGATGAGTTCATCTCTCTGCCCCACACCTCTCATGTGGTGTCTCCAGAGAGATGACCCACTGACACACTGGGGTCAGACCCACTGCATGAGCTCTCTGGCTGGAGCTCTCCTGACCTCTGAAAAGGAGCAGCAAATTTTGGCCACTGTGACTGTATGTGGAAGGGATTGCCCACTTTAGTCAAGTGTAATGTACCCCCTTCCTCCACTTAATGGAGTCAGTGAAGCTCCTTTTCTGAAACACATTTCACTGTGGTGGATGGAACAATTAACAGTCTTCTCCCAGTAAACCTGGTTTAATGGCGAGGGACACCCAAAGGGATTATATTTCACTTGTTTCAATAACAGAAAATGAGAGTTAAATATCGCTTTAAAAAATGTAGAATGCAGTAATAATGCAAGAAAGAAAGAAACTGTAAAATCTTCTTACCAAACATAAAAGCTTGGGATAAGTACTCTCTGCTGTCAGTCATTTTAGAAGCACGCACGTATTCTCTGGATAAAAACAGACAACCTTACCTTTTATTCCCTTTGTTTTTTTAATTTTAATTTTTTAAAATTATGAAAGTGTGATAACACATTTACAGGAGACTAGGAAAATACACAACAAAATTATGTATAGTTCCACTATATATTACAATTATTTTTTAAGTAGATAAATTAAAAATTTTAGATGGAGTTTCAGTATTGTTTCTATTTGTTTATTTTGCTCAGAACTGAAGATGTCAAGGAAAATGTGCTGGCGGTTTTACTCATTATCCTGGTTTCCCTGCTTGGATTTCTGACATTGAACCAAGGCTTTTGCAAAGACATATGGGCGCTCCTCTTCTGCCTCATCATGGCCAGCTGCCAGTATTCCCTGTTAAAGGCAAGACCACATCTAATTCTTAGCATCACTAATATAGCCTTGAAATCATGAGGTGATGACCCAGACACTTCTGATTTGTGTTCTAGAGCGTCCAGCCTGACCCTGCCTCGCCGATCCACGTGAGTGTCCACTAACAGGCTTGTCTGGTCTGCGTGCGTTTTAGATGGGGAATGGCCAAAATCAACTCAAATGTATACAGCAATATACATGTATATTGAATGTAAAATGGAAGTGATAATGCATGGTGGTCAAGTTCAGGGGAGATCTGAGGCTGTGATGGGAATGGTGATGGGGAGGGGCCAGGATGGGGACCAAGAGTGTGTGGAGGGCCTTTCTATCTCACTGAACTCATCTCAGGAAGGATGTTGCAGCCAGTGGGGAAATCGGCAGAGTCTGCAGTCAGGCCTCTTGGGTTGGTTTCCTGTTTCCCGTGTCTGAATGTTGGACCCTGAATGAAAAGTGAACTCTCCATGCCTCAGTTTTCCTGTGTGTGAATAAGGATAGTAGAAATGCCTATGGGGGTTGAGTTAATCCAAGTCATGGGCTTAAAAACAGTGTCTGGTATATAGAAATTGCTTCGTAGATGGTAGCTGTTATTGGAAACATTGGTTATGAAAGCACAAATCATTGTTCTTTTTACGTGAAGCTGATCTCTTCCTATCCCACACTTTCAAGTGTATTGTTACCTTTCATCTCATCATTTGGGGGGCTTATTTATAACTGAGACTCGGGCCTCCCCAGTACCGGTCTCTTGGTGCTCTGGCATCCCTCCCTGAGCGCAGAAGCACTGTAGCATCCACTGACCAGGGTGCACGCTCCCCGGCGGGGCGGTGGGTCCAGGTCTGGCACTGTCCCTGCGGGGACCCCAGCCACATGCCTTTGCACCAAAACCAGCTCTTTGAGAAACCTTCCTTCCTCTGTTATGGTAAACTCCTGTGAGTCCCTGAAAATCCCATCCGATGAAAGAAAACTTGACCTTCCCGCTATTGTGCTTTAAAAAAGAAATTCATATCCAGGATTTAGGAGTGATCTCAAGTCCGTGATAGCTCATATTTAGCTCATAGTAATTAAGAAAAGCTTATAATTGGCCGCTCACCTGGCATACGTTGCTATCTTGTTAAATTCCTCTGTTCCCCATAATTGGTTTACGTGGAATACGTCTTCTTTTGCCCCAGCGTCTGAATGTCACGATAAGGAGAAACAGCATAATTAGGGTATCACCGATGTGGTGTTGTGATTATTGTCAAGAATCTGGGTTAGGTGGTGTGAGCAGAGATGCTCAGCCCTGTGATGTCCTGGCCCAGCCCACCCCAGAGGCGACACGGCCATCCCGCTGCTGTAAATAAGCCCTGCTTCGTGGTGACAGCGCTTGGGTCACTGTCTTTCTGGGTGACCTGGGGGAGGGGTGTAATAGGCTATCAAACATTCATTTCCTGCCTGTGCTCTCACGAATGATACTACCAGAGGTGAATGGTGAGAACACCTGTTATCATCCCTGTGGGTTTGTAATGACCGTGTGTAGGACCCCTGGGTCACGGTTCTAAGTCTACATTGATCCAGTTCCTAGAGGGCTCTACCCAGCTGCTCTCCTTTATCTGAGCAAGCATGTCACAGTGAGATAAGAAACAGTGACCCCTCTTTCTGTCATCGGAAATCACAGTCAGACATCAAAGTCTGTTTATTGTAGTAATTAATATGCTTACACAGATTGCTAAGTAGATTAGTCCTGATTTGAGTTAGCATTTCTAACTATTATGGTGAGGAAAGAAAACATGGTAGGTATAAAATATTTCCTCTTGCAATGTGGCTCAGCCATGTAAACATTTAGAAGACTGACTTACTGTGCAGAGATAAGAAAACCTCAGAAAGGTCAGTCCAGTCTGGTAGAGAAATGGTTCTGTGCCTGCCACCAGCCCTGGCTAAGATTCATTCATCATCAGTGGCTGTCAGATAAAACAAAATGCTTTAAAAAAATTTTTTTAAATTTTAGATTGGAGTATAGCTGATTAACAATGCTGTGATAGTTTCAGGTGGACAGCAAAGGGATTTAACCTGCATTGGAGAAGGAAATGGCAACCCACTCCAGTACTCTTGCCTGGAGAATCCCAGGGATGGGGGAGCCTGGTGGGCTGCCGTCTGTGGGGTCGCACAGAGTCGGACACGACTGAAGCGACTTAGCAGCAGCAGCAGCATACATGTATCCATTCTCGCCCAAACTCCCCTCCCATCCAGGTGCCACTGAAGTGCTGTTCAAAACTACATTACTTTGTTCGTTCCCAGGCAGTGGCTGTTCAAAAATACAGTCAATTCTTGTTCTTCCAGTGATTTATTTTTCTTCTTTGTTTCCTTCCAGGAGCACAGAGGTGGCAAATTTTGAGCAAGTTGTTAAAACCAGAAGATAGCATAATGATTTTTTTTTTTTGCATAACACTGTGTGTTTTAGACAGAGTTGCAGAATTAATACTGGCATGCTAGTAGATATGGTACCATCAACCCTGGGCTTGAAAAAAAATGCCTCTGATTGTAAAAGAAAACAGGTCTAGGAGAGCTTAAAAACTGAGGGTGAGGGTAGCTTCTGGAATCAGTTGTAGGATCAGAGACTGGTAATTTAGTGATGGGTGATGAAGTTATTTCTTACTTACACAGACTTATAGACTTGTCTAACCCACAGTGGGTTTCCCAGGTGGCACTAGGGGTAAAGAACCTGTTTGCCAGAGCAGGAGACATAAGAGACGTGGGTTTGATCCCTGGGTCGGGAAGGTCACCTGGAGAAGGAAATGGCTACCCACTGTAGTAGTCTTCCCTGGAGAATCCCGTGGACAGAGGAGCCTGGTGGGCTACCATCCATAGGTTTGCAAAGAGTCACACACGACTGAAACAACTTAGCATGCACGCACAACCAGTAATACCCACTAATGATAACCCAGAAAGTAAAATCTAGTGGGATATCTGAGAGGCAGCAAAAGACTGGGATCCTCAGCATGGAGCTGGAGTCAGGGGCCTTTCTCAGCACCTGCTGGGACCCTGAGTTGGGGTGGCTGGGACAGCACCTGGGAGCCTGCATTCTAAATACACCACCCAGGTGCTGATGGAGGAAGTGATCTCAGGTCACACCTGAGAAACACAGGGCAATGGGAAGCATGCAGGTTTGGGGATTTGAATTCAGCCTCTCCTTGTACACACTATGGCCTCTTGGTCGAGTGAGTACTCTGAGTGTCAGCTTTTTCATCTGTGAAAGATGAAATATTAAAATAGGATATTGTTAGGGAAGCAAGATAATGCACCTCCAGGGCGCCGCATAGAGTCTGGCACTGCGGGGGCACTTGGCAAATGCTAACAGTTCTTATGTGAGTAAAGTAGAGGTCACAGCAACCTCAGTTAGTGCTGGTAATGAGTGAATTGGACAATGTATATAACAGGACCTGGAGTGTTAAGTCCCCTGGAAATGATTCTTTCCTTTCTCCTTCTGCTTTGCAGGTATAGAAGGCTAAGTGTACAGAAATTTCACAAGCCCCACACCTAGTTCCCTTATTATTAACCTCATACATCAATATGTTTCATTTGCCACAACTACTGAACCCAGGTGGATACATCATTGTTAACTGAAGTTCATGTTTCACTTAGATTTCCATAGCTTTTTCCTATTATCTTTTTGTTTATTGGTTCGAGGATTGCATCCAGGACACCACATGGTATTTAATCATCCTCTCTCCTAAAGCTCCTCTCCACTGTGACAGTTTCTCAGGCTTTCCTTGATTCTAGTGATCTGGACAACTTTGAGGAGCATTAGTCAGGAATTTCATAGACTGTTCCTTAGTTGAGATTTATTTGGTGGTCATCTGATGATTGGACTGGGGTTATGGATTTTGGGGAAGAAGACAGCAGAGTTCAAGTGTCATTTTCCCCACACCATTTTGAGGGTATGTACTATCAACATGACTTACCACTTTTGATGTTGACCTTGATCACCTGGTAAAGGTACTGTTTATCAGACGAATGATTTTTTTAAATTTTATTAAATTTTTTTTAAAAAATTGCAGTAGAGCTGATTTACAGTGTTGTATTAGTTTCTGGTGTCCAGCAGAGTGATTCAGTTATTAGTTCAGTTCAGTCGCTCAGTTGTGTCCGACTCTTTGTGACCCCATGAATCACAGCACGCCAGGCCTCCCTGTCCATCACCAACTCCCGGAGTCCACCCAAACTCATGTCCACAGAGTCAGTGATGCCATCCAGCCATCTCATCCTCTG
>SJYF01001114.1:1451677-1476788 GCA_006410515.1 Procapra przewalskii | reverse complement strand
CTCCTGCCCCCAATCCCTCCCAGCATCAGGGTCTTTTCCAGTGAGTCAGCTCTTTGCATGAGGTGGCCAAAGCACTGGAGTTTCAGCTTTAGCATCAGTCCTTCCATTGAACAGCCAGGACTGATCTCCTTCAGAATGGACTGCTTGGATCTCCTTGCAGTCCAAGGGACTCTCAAGAGTCTTCTCCAACAGTTCAAAAGCATCAGTTCTTTGGCGCTCAGCTTTCTTCACATGTATCTACTCTTTTTCAGGATCTTTTCCGTTATAGGTTATTACAAGATAATGGAGCATAGTTCCCTGTGCTCTACAATAGATCCTTGTTGGTATCTATTTTGTATATAACAGTGTATATCAGTTAATCCCAAACTCCTAATTTGTCTCTCCCTCCCCCATCTTTCCCCTTTGGTAGCCATAAATTTGTTTTCTATGTCTGTAAGTCTGTTTCTTTTTTGTAAAAAGGTCTATTTGTATCATTTTTTAGGTTCCACATATAAGTGATAGAATATGATATTTGTCTGACTTACTTCACTTAGTATGCCAGTCTCTAGATCCATCCATTTTGCAGCAAATGACATTATTTCATTCTTTTTATGATTGAGTAATACCCCATTGTGTATATATACCACCAAGTGTGGGTCATAGAATACTTGTTGGCTAGCGTGTTACTAGGGTCCGCTTCCTCAGGACAGTTGGATACCCACCCCCAGGTCATCTTCTTTTGCTCCACACAGAAAGGGAACCAAAGAGTATAGTTAAAATTTTTAAGTATATATCTGAAAAAAAAAAACTAATTTGAAAAGATGTATGCACCCAGTGTTCATAGTAGCGCTATTCACAATAGCCAAGACATAGAAGCAACCCAAGTGCCTTTCAGTAGACAATTGGGTTAAGAAGATGTAGTCTATATAAACAATGGAATACTGCTCAGCCATTAAAAAGAAGTATCGCTATTTGCAGCAACATGGACAGACCCAGATAATACTGGGTGCATGCTGAGGCCCTTCAGTCGTGTCCTACTGTTTGTAACCCCATGCACTGTAGCCCACCAGGCTCCTCTGTCCATGGCATTCTCCAGGCAAGAATACTAGAGTGGGTTGCCATGCCCTCCTCTAGGGGTCTTCCTGACCCAGGGATCAAACTCGTGTCTCTCATATCTCTTGCATTGGCAGATGGCATCTTTACCACTAGCATCACCTGGGAGGTCAGATAATATTACATTTAGTGAAATAAGTCAAACAGTGAAAGACAAATATTATACGATAGCACTTATAGGTGGAATCTAAAATACAAATGAATCTATAAACAAATCAGAAACAGACTCACAGACATAGAAACTATACTTCCGGTTACCAAAGGGAGAGAGAGATAAATTAGGAATTTAGGATTAATGGATACAAACTACTGTACATAAAATAGATAAGCAACAAACATTTACTCTATAGCACAGGGAACTATATTGAATATCTCATATACCTATAATGGAATATAATCTATGTTAATAAAAAACCCCAAAACAAATCACTCTGCTGTACATCTGAAACTAACACAATATTGTAAGTCAGCTATATTTCAACTTAAAAAGTTTTAAATTAAAACTTCAATTCAACAGCTCTAAATAGATGAATTGCTAAGTCTTAAGTGAAACAGAACTAATCAACAGCTACCAAAAAATTATATTTAAATAAACTATTCTACGCCATCACGTATGTGTGTGTGTGCGAAGTCACTTTAGTCATGTCCAACTCCTTGTGACCCTGTGGACTGTTACCTGATAGGCTCCTCTGTCCACGGGATCCTCCAGTGAAGAGTGCTAGAGTGGGTTGCCATCCCCTCCTTCAGGGGATCTTCCCAATCCAGGGATTGAACCTGCATATCCTGCCTTGCAGGCAGATTCTTTACCATTGAGTCACCATGGAAGCCTCTCTTCTCATCCTAAGAAACTATGAAAATAACCAACCTTGTTATCGTGAACAGAGTTCTACATAGGCAAAGATCATATTGCAGAGGGGCTGGGCAGAGCAGGCAGTTATTTTTCTACACTCTCCAGGTAGGAGCCCTTTTCACCCTCCTGAGTCTTCTCAGGACGAGTCAACACCTTCCAGGAAACGTTATTACGGATGCTTTTCCCCACACTCTGTGTTGATTTCACATGGGTAACATTCACACTGTGTGTTTAAAGAACAATGATTATGAATGAACTCGAGCCAAGTGAGGCTGAGTGTTGGGCCTGGAAGGATCCAGGGCCAAAAACAGGGGCCATCTGGGTAGGTTTGGTGAGCCAGTGGGTATGACCGTGCAGCCAGGTGGCCAGCAGCGGCGTTCAAATCCTGGCTCAGGCACACTGTCTTCTGTCTGTGAAGTCTGGGGCAAATTTCTTCTTCATGCCTCAGTTTGGATTAACTCTGTGGCTGGTTACATTTCAAGTAGATAGGACAGGGCTGGAGGCACAGGAAAACAGGATATATGTTAGCCATTGCTGCTGTACATCAGCTTGTCAAAAACAGCTGCCCTTTGAGTTCCGCCAAACAGGAACATGTGCAGGCTCAGTAGGTGGGAGGCAACTGTTTTCTGCCCTCTGTGCTGAGAAGCAGAGATCTGCAGGGAGCCTGGAGCTGACATGGGTACCAGCGGAGATGGGATGGGGCTGGTGTGGCCTGGCTGCTGACAGCCTTGGTTCAGTATTGCTGGGTTCAGACACTCCATCTTCCTTATAACCAACTCCTTTTATCTTTTTCTTTCTCTCTGTCTTCTATCTCTCCATATCACTATCCACCTATCATCTATCTTTCTACCTTCTACATCTATCCATCGATCTATCATCTGTCATTTCTATCTCACTATCATTTATCTTTATCTATCTGTCTGCCTATCTATCTCTCCATCTCCCTATCTAGCTGTCATCTATCTATCTTCTAAATCTATCCATCCATCATCTATCTCCCTATTCTCTATCTTCTAATGCTGAAGATAATGAAGAAACTGAAGTTGAATGGTTCTATGAAGACCTACAAGAAAGACCTCCTAGGACTAACACCCAAAAAAGAGGTCGTTTTCATTATACGGGACTGGAATGCAAAAGTAGGAGGTCAAGAAACACCTAGAGTAACAGGCAAATTTGGTCTTGGAGTACAGAATGAAGCAGGGCAAAGGCGAATAGAGTTTTGCCAAGAGAATGCACTGGTCATAGCAAACACACTCTTTCAACAACACAAAAGAAGACCCTACACATGGACATCACCAGATGGTCAGCACCAAAATCAGATTGATTATATTCTTTGCAGCCAAAGATGGAGAATCTCTATACAGTCAGCAAAAACAAGACCGGGAGCTGACTGTGGCTCAGACCATGAACTTCTTATTGCCAAATTCAGACTTAATTGAAGACAGTAGGGAAAACCACTAGACCATTCAGGTATGACCTAAATCAAATCCCTTCCAATTATACAGTGGAAGTGAGAAATAGATTCAAGGGACTAGTTCTGATAGACAGAGTGCCTGATGAACTATGGATGGAGGTTCGTGACATTGTACAGGAGACAGGAATCAAGACCATCGCCAAGAAAAAGAAATTCAAAAAAACAAAATGGCTGTCGGAGGAGGCCTTACAAATAGCTGTGAAAAGAAGGGAAGCGAAAAGGAATGATATACCCATTTGAATGCAGAGTTTCAGAGAATAGCGAGGAGAGATAAGAAAGCCTTTCTCAGTGATCAATGCAAAGTAATAGAGGAAAACAATAGAATAGGAAAGACTAGAGATTTCTTAAAGAAAGTGAGATACCAAGGGAACATTTCATGCAAAGATGGGCACAATAAAGGACAGAAATGGTATGGACCTAACAGAAGCAGAAGATATTAAGAAATGGCAAGAATACACAAAATAATTATACAAAAAAGATCTTCATGACCCAGATAATCATGATGGTGATCACTCACCTAGGGCCACACATTCTGGAATGCGAAGTCAAGTGGGTCTTAGGAAGCATCACTACGAACAAAGCTAGTAGAGGTGATAGAATTCCAGTAGAGCTATTTCAAATCCCGAAAGATGATGCTTTGAAAGTGCTGCACTCAATATGCCAGCAAATTTGGAAAACTCAGCAGTGGCCACAGGACTGGAAAAGGTCAGTTTTCATTCCAATCCCAAAGAAAGGCAATGCCAAACTACCACACAGTTGCCCTCATCTCACACGCTAGTAAAGTGATGCTCAAAATTCTCCAAGCCAGGCTTCAACAGTATGTGAACTATGAACTCCCAGATGTTCAAGCTCGATTTAGAAAAGGCAGAGGAACAAGAGATCAAATAGCCAACATCTGTTGGATCATGGAAAAAGCAAGAGAGTTCCTGAAAAACATCTATTTCTGCTTTAGTGACTATGCGAAAGCTTTTGACTGTATGGATCACCACAAACTGTGGAAAATTCTGAAAGAGAGTGGAATACCAGACCACCTGACCTGCCTCTTGAGAAATCTGTATGCAGGTCAGGAAGCAACAGTTAGAACTGGACAAGAAACCATAGACTGGTTCCAAATAGGAAAAGGAGGACATCAAGGCTGTATATTGTCACCCTGCTTGTTTAACTTATATGCAGAGTACATCATGACAAATGCTGGTCTGGAAGAAACACAAGCTGGAATCAAGATTACTGGGGAAAATATCAATAACCTCAGATATGCTGATGACACCACCCTTATGGCAGAAAGTGAAGAAAAGCTAAAGAGCCTCCTGATGAAAATGAAAGAGGAGAGTGAAAAAGTTGGCTTGAAGGATCAACATTCAGAAAACTAAGATCATGGCATCTGGTCCCATCACTTCATGGCAAATAGATGGGGAAACAGTGGAAAAAGTGACAGACTTTATTTTTTTGGAGGGCTCCAAAATCACTGCAGATGGTGACTGCAGCCTTAAAATTAAAAGACACTTCTCCTTGGAAGAAAATCTATGACCAACCCACACAGCATATTGAAAAGCAGAGGCATCACTTTGCTGACCAAGGCCCATCTGGTGAAAGCTATGGTTTTTCCAGTGGTCATGTATGGATGTGAGAGTTGAACTCTAAAGAAAGCTGAGCTCCAAAGAATTGATGCTTTTCAACTGTGGTGTTGGAGAAGACTCTTGAGAGTTCCTTGGAATGCAGGGAGATCCAACCAGTCCATCCTAAAGGAAATCAGTCCTGAATATTCACTGGAAGGACTGATGTTGAAACTGAAGCTGCAATACTTGGCTAGTGAATGAATGAAGTCGCTCAGTCGTGTCCGACTCTTTGTGACCCCATGGACTGTAGCCCACCAGGCTCCTCCGTCCATGGGATTCTCCAGGCAAGAATACTGGAGTGGGTTGCCATTTCCTTCTCCAGGTGATCTCTCCAACCCAGGAATCGAACCCAGGTGTCCCACCTTGCAGGCAGACGCTTTTACCTCTGAGCCACTAATACTTTGGCTAGCTGATGCAAAGAACTGACTCATTTGAAAAGACCCTGATGCTGGAAAAGATTGAAGGCAGGAGGAGAAGGGGATGACAGAGGATGAGATGGTTGGATGGCATCACTGACTCAATGGACAGGAGTTTGAGTAAACTCTGGGAGTTGGTGATGGACAGGCAAGCCAGGCTTCCTGCAGTCCATGGGGTCTCAAAGAGTCAGACACCACTGAGCGACTGAACTGAACTGAATCGTCTCTTTCTATGTCTGTCTATCCATATCTATGTATCTATTTAATCTATTTATCTATCTGTTCATTCATCCATGTTTCTATCTACTTACCTTCCTATTATCTACCTATCAACAGCAAGTGTGAAGCATTTGAGCAGCCCACCCTCTTGTTAAGAGGACAATTAGAATGATCTGGTCTGTTAGCCACAAGCACCACTGCTGTCCAGATGGGGTCTTCCAGGTTTGAATAGATTCTCTCACCTTATCCTTTACTTGCTCTACAACCAGAGCACAGGCTGAGAAATTGTATGAGAAGGTGGGGCTCCTGGGAGAGCTGAATGCATGTACAGAGCAGATTTTGTGAAGCAGCCTCCAAGATGCCCCCCAGCAGAAATCAGCAGTGCCCCCTAGGGTATTTTAAGGTTAAAAACACTTGAATGGGAAACACCTGGATAAGTTTTAAAAGACTGTTCAGACTTCACCTGGAGGAGCAAATGAAATTTTTATATTGAAAAAAAATCAATCCTTGGAGGTTTTTCTGATTGAATCCTATATGAAAGAAGAAACTGGAGGAGGGCAATTTTATTAATGGATGTTCTTAGGAATCAAGGCAAATAAAAGTGACTTACATGCCACGTATTAGTGATTCGCTTAGAATTATTTGGGGACCCAAAATGTAGCATGACATTCAGGGAAGGCTCTTTCAAAGGGAGGCTTAAAGTTTGAATCTTAAATTACGGGTCCAAAGACAGTATTCCCAGATCCAATAAATGAAGCTTGACCTGGCAGATCCAAGATTATATCTTAAATTTGTTTGAAACCAAAAACTTTCAATTCTTGGCAGAAGATGTTTTAACCTTTTAGGAAAAGAATCAGGGCAAGTGGGAAGTAGGTATTTAATTATATTTCTAAAATGATATCAGTTTGAGGAAAGATCTCATATGCTTGTGTATTTATATACTAAGTGGCTGTCTATACCAAGCAATTTACTTTGATATTAACTTGATAAGAAATGCATTAAGATTTCACTTAGGCTTTAGTTTCTATTTTTTTTCAAATGCAAAAGTATTCCCTTTCCCATTAATCTATGACCTAGTTGGATTTAAAAGGAAATTTCATAAGAGTGCAAATATTCCTTTAAGACTAAGCCCAGACTCAGGGCCAAACATAGCCAGCCCCCATGGACAGGCTGTGTTTTCTTTCCCATTAAATGATGGTCTCAGAATAGGACTATTTCTATTATAGAAGCAGAGCAATTTAAATTGCGTTTCTAAATATAATATGTTCAAGGCAGTGACTTTAAAAATTCATATCTGAATTCGTATCACTTTCATCTTAACTTTTTATACTCAAAGTAGTTCATGAATTGCAAAGAATATCCTCTCCGTAGTTCATTTTTGTTGGTTTTTTGAACCTTAGAAATTGTGCATTAATTTGTGAGATGTAAATTCTTCACTGGCTTTTGCCCTGGAAAGTTGCCTTATGAATTGTGCATTGATTTGTGAGATGTAAATTCTTCATCAGCTTTTGCCCTGGAAAGTTGATGTTACACCTTTTCCCTAATTTTTGTGTCCATTCCAAGAGAAGAATAAAAATGTGTCTGCTCTCTTTGTAACAATATTTTGAGGCCTCAGATGAAATCTGTTACGTTTTCGGTCCTCCTCAGAGGAAAATGCATATAAATAGCAAATGTTTAAAAATTGGATTATTCCACTGTACGGTACTAAGGCATTTTATGCAGACTCTGCAAATATAAACTTTGCACCTGAATTGTCTTGCTTTCTAAGATATAAGGAAATTGAAGCCAAGTTATAATGCTATTTCTTATTAATAATGGAGCTCAAATTAGGCCATGTAGAGCAAACAGTGGTTTAAATTAGTTTTGCACTTGAAATGAACAACACAAATAGAAGTTTTGCTGTGGGGGAAGCATTGAATTAGATCTCAGTTTCATCCAAGGCTGGTAATTAAATTTTCAGGTAAATCTTGTTGAGTCTGAGAAGGATAACATTCATTTTGATGTTCTCAGTCTTCTTAAACAGAGTAAGCATTAGGGTTTTCTTTTTTTCCCCTGGTGTTTTGTGTGTCTGAATTATAGTGGGGGAGGGGGAGAGTGTGTTACATGGTGCAAGTTGTATAATATGGTATAAATGATTGAGTATGAGGTTTCTGTTATTGAATCAAAATTAAAGGTGCCATTCAGAAATTATGTTTGTTTTCTAGGGACACAACCAAATCATAACATACAGCAGACCAATCTATTTTTGTGTGCTGTGTGGCCTTATTTTGCTTCTTGATACAGGGGCCAAAGCCAGGCACCCTCCCACTTACGTTGTGTATGGTCTGAAGCTCTTCTCTCCAGGGTCCCTCCAATGGGCTAGGGACCTCTTAATAGGTGAGTTCATTTGGGGGGGATTGTGGGAAAGGTCACAGAGACGGGAGGGTATTTCTCCCCTTGATTTTCTGAATCCCTCATTGGAGAAACTTTCTTACTTGCTTATTGGATCAAGAGATGTGCATGTTCCTTTTGGTTTGCATGCTTTCAGTAGACTCTCTGGCAGCCGGAGCCCAAAGCATCTAACAATGTACTTATTCTAAAGCAGAGGTCCCCAACCTTTCTGAAGCCAGGGACTCATTTCATAGAAGACAGTGTTTCCACCGAGCAGGGGTTGCCGGGGTGGCAGTGGCGGGGTGGTTTGGTGACGATTCAAGCACAGTAGGGTCTGTGCTCCTGTGAATATCTAATGTGGCCACTGGTCTGACAGGAGGCGGAGGTCAGATGGTAATGTGAGTGATCGGGAGCGGCTGTAGATGCACAGCAGCTTGGATTCTCACTTGCCACTCACCTGCTGCTGTGTGGTCCCGTTCCTGATCAGCATCAGTCCATGCCCTGGGGGTTGGAGACTTTGTTCTAGAGGGTGTTGATACTCAGGGCTAGGGAGCTGCAGCGCTTAATATCTGAAGAACAGGTGGCTGGGGTGCCTGGTGTGGGGCATCAGTGGGGCTCCCCAGGATGAGGGTGACTTTTGCCCTCAAGATGGTGGCCACAGACTCAGCCACACGGCACAGATGCTCTGGAAATGCGTGGGTGGACATGGTTCTCATTCCACAGCGGGTCCTGGATGTGCGGGTCACCCAGCTTCTCACTGGTGCGCTTTACTTGCCTGATGGTCCAGCCAGTGTTTGATGTAAAATGCTCCACTGACACAGGTGGCCTTCGTGTTATAACGCTGTGGAGCCTCAGCTCTGGAGCCAGATGGCTGGCCATTTGAATTCCAGCTCAGCTTCTTTCTTACTTGTGTGACCTTGAGCAAAATTCAGCTGTAGTGTGAGGTTAAAAATAATACACACCTCAGAGGTTGTTGCACGCTTTAGATGTATTAGTATGTTTCAAAGTATAGAAGAGTGTCTGGGAACAGGTATTAGCTATTATTATCTTTATTATGCAAAGAGGCTTCCCCATTGTGGACCTGCAGCTCTGAAGACTTGACTGCCAGTGCTCTGAGAATCACCCAGAGGATCACACATATGCTCATTTGTGATTATCTGATCACATTGACCAGATGAGTTGATAAAGGGCAGCTACCAGAGGCTCCACTTCCTGGATCTGTTACTTGCCAGCAGGAAGTTTTACTCGAGGAGACTGTCAAAGCCATAGGTCCTACATCATCATTCTCTGATCCTATGACAACTCTCGGAGTCTCTCCAGTGGGACTCAGGAGGACCCCCAGATATAACACCTCTTTGTGCTTCTTATAGGTGAAAACTGCAGTAAACATTCCACCCTCTGGCTCACTTTCCCAGCTGCCATCTCGCATCCCTCTTCCTACTGTTTTGGTAGCAGACTGTTCACTCCCCTCCTCTCGGCCCACTGCATGAACCCACCTTTGTCTGCATCTTCAGCACCTCGATTCCTGCTGTGTCCTGTGAGGAGCTGAGTGTTGGGACCATGTTTCAGAGACTCTCCGAGTTCTAACAGGGAACAGAAACAAGTTGGGAGAACAGGAGCTGATCCCATGATTAAACCCCTAGTCGGTGTCCTCTTGGTCACTTCCCAGGTAGCTCAGGGGTCAAGAACCTGTCCACGATTCAGAAGACTCAGATTCAGTGCCTGGGTCGGGAAGATCCCTTGGAGGAGAAGATGACAACCTGTTCCAAAATTCTTGCCTGGAAAATTCCATGAACAGAGGAGTCTGGCAGGCTACAGTCTATGGGGTCCCAAAGAGTCGGACACGCCTGAGCAACTAAGCATATACACATAGTGTCCTTTTGCCCAAGAATCTTTATTTCTACTCTGCTTTTTTTCTTCTACTCTGGTATTTTTCACTTTACTTTTTTATATTATTTGAAATTCTATCATAACACACACACATACAATAAGAAGGACTTTAAGTCCCTCCTACCTTCCCATAAATTAGCTCACTCCTCTTCCTTCTGAGATCAGCTACAGTGAAGGTGTCAGAGCCTGGGTAGGCAGAGATGCCCCATCGCCACTGCACACACTGTCCTTTCCTGTCATCTTATTTTTATAAACAGCAGTGCTGGACTCTGGAGTCTTCAGTCAAGGGCATGGGAGCACTTGGGATTTAGAGCTAAAGAGGGCATACAAGGATTTTGGAAGGTGTCCAAAAAGCACCCGTCTGTGCCGTGATGTTGCCTTTCCTTGTCTGTGCCCCACGCTCAGTCTGGTGTACCTTGTGGCCGTCTTGCCTGAGAGACTCAGTGAGGGTGAGTGTTGGCAGACTTCCATGTCTTAGAGGTCATGAGGGTTTGCAGCCTGGCCTGAAGCCCCAGTTCCCACGTCTTCTCATCTAATCTTTGTGTTCCTTCTCTGCTGCACTCCCAGCCCCAGCATAGCAATGCACACTATGCTAGGTGATGATGACTCATTTCCCTAAGCTGGGCCCCATCTTCCATCCTTTCACAGCCCCTGCTTTTCATGATATCGAACTCCTTCTGTGGTCTGCTGCCTCATTTGTGATATTTGACCGTGCCCCTCTCTGTCACTAGCTCGTACATCCCCCAGGGAATCCCCAGCACCAAGCATGATGTCCAGTGCTTACAGGTGCTAAGGAGACACTTTGTGGAGAGATGAGCATGGAGTATGCTTTAAATACCAAAGGAATTACTGTACAGATGGACTTTGGAACACTTCCCGTTCATAAATCAGGAAAAGCTTATAGTCATTTTGGGACTGTTCAACTCAGTCCTTAGAATAAGTAGGAATTTTGTAAGTACCTTTTGCAGATGGTTTGTATAAAGAGATTTAGAAGAAGAAAAGCATGACATATATTCCATTTAGAAATCATTTTTTCTGAATCAGTTCATTCAGTTCAGTTCAGTTGCTCAGTCGTGTCCAACTCTTTGCAACCCCATGAATTGCAGCATGCCAGGCCTCCCTGTCCATCACCAACTTCCAGAGTCCACTCAAACCCATGTCTATTGAGTTGGTGATGCCATCCAGCCATCTCATCCTCTGTTGTCCCCTTCTCCTCCTGCCCCCAATCCCTCCCAGCATCCGAGTCTTTTCCAATGAATCAACTCTTCACATGAGGTGGCCAAAGCATTGGAGTTTCAGCTTTAGCGTCAGTCCTTCCAATGAACACCCAGGACTAATCTCCTTTAGAATGGACTGGTTGGATCTCCTTGCAGTCCAAGGGACTCTCAAGAGTCTTCTCCAACACCACAGTTCAAAAGCATCAATTCTTCAGGACTCAGCTTTCTTCATAGTCAAACTCTCACATCCATACATGACCACTGGAAAAACCATAGCCTTGGCTAGATGGATGTTTGTTGACAAAGTAATGTCTCTGCTTTTGAATATGCTATCTAGGTTGGTCATAACTTTTCCTCCAAGGAGTAAGCGTCTTTTAATAGATCACCCCTATTCCTATTTTTCTTTAATTTGCTACTATGAAAAAGCCAATGCTATTGAATAAATGCAGTTGTCTTGGCATAGTGGACTTACCATACCATCAGGAAGTGAAATTAAATCACTTTCACATTTCACTTTCATGCATTGGAAAAGGAAATGGCAACCCACTCCAGTGTTGTTGCCTGGAGAATCCCAAGGATGGGGGAGCCTGGTGGGCTGCCATCTATGGGGTCGCACAGAGTCGGACACAACTGAAGCGACTTAGCAGCAGCAGCAGCAGCAAAGCTCAAAAAGTAAGACCTTAATGTAATTGGTTAAAAGTCTAAGATTTTACTTTTAGCCGTAACCCTGGTTCTGGAATTGACTATTAGCTATGTACATTCAAACTTTATTTATCTCGAATCTGTGTCATAAGGGAGTGGAGATGGGGCAGGGCATTTCTTCTTATCTTTTTCATTGGAATTCCCTTTTTTCTCATTAAAATTCCCCCTTAATACATATTTTGTCTCCTTGTCAACAGTGAGGAGAATAGTGGTAAATAACCCAGCATGCCGACTTAATGACGTCCAGGATCAAGAAAAGTGGAACCCTAAAACTATGTCAACCCCATGGAATGAAGGTGGTAGACATTACTAGTTTGTACCAAGCAGGAATAGACGGTGGGACACATTTAGACAGAAAGAGAGGTTTATACAAAGTTTCCGACTTTATGAGGGAAAAGAAGTTCAGAGTCATTTATTCTTCTTTGTCACCTTGTCACCTTCTGTCCCTCAGCTACCAAGGGATCTGAGTAGTTCATAACTTCTGACATTGTTAGGTTCAGAGTTAGCAAGAAGAGAGAGAAAAAACTTCAGGGAAAACAAACGGTTATTTGGAAGAAAAAGGAGGGTTTTAATGTCCTGACAAAGTACCACAAATGGGTGGCTCGGAACAACAGAAGTGTGTGTCTACTCCTTCTGGAGGCCAGAGGTCTAACATCTCTGAGAGCACAAGGGGAAGATATTCTCCAGGCTCTCTCCTCGGCCTGTCAGTGGCCCTCTTCTCCCTGCATCTCTTCACATTATTCATCGACTCTTTTTGTGTGTATCTGTCTTTGTATCCGAATTTCCTGTATATAAGGATTTCAGTCGTATCAAATTAAAGCCCATTCTAATGATCTCATCGTAATGGTAATCTGCAAAGACCCACATCTCAAAATAAAGTCCCATTCACAGGTCCTTGGGGTTAGGACTCTGACATCTTTTGGAGGGGCGCAATTTAACCCATTCAACAAGGAGCATCTAAGAGAAAGGACATGAGAAAAATAGAACCTGAGTACATGAGACGTTTACCATCGTGGGCCTGAAGATGCTCGTGTGCTCTTCATGCTGAGGAAGTGGTCCTCTTCTGACTGAGGCTGGAGTGTGTGAAATAGTGCCTGGAGTTGTGCTTTCTGGGTAATATCTCTGTTCCCCACCGCTGCTCTTGGTTTCTGCTCAGCAACCAACCTACCAGAGTGTAGAGAGGCTGCAGAGGAAGAGGAGCAGGAAGAGAGGAAGATGGAATGTCTGCTGCCTTATTCTGCCTCCCAGGGCAGAAGGGGTTGAAAGTGAGCCAGGGGTAGGAGGTGAGTTTAGTGGCCATCAGGCAGGTGGGGAGGTTGGAGAAGCTCTTTGCCACGTGTGACCTGAGAAGAGAACGTCAGATCACAGAACAATAGAAGGAGGAGACAGTGCAGGGATAAGGAACAGCTCTGCACCAAACCCCTTCCCCAGTCTTGCAGAGAGCTGTAATCCACCTGCTAGACAGCGGAGAGATAAGGGACCTTCCAAGAGAAAAGGAACCTGGAGAATAAAATTGACACACGAAGAAAGACAAAGTCAGTGGCGGAACTAGTTGTTTTTGTAGGCTGAGGGGTGAATTCAGGAAATAGAAACCTTCAGAGTGACATTCTTACATAATTTATTTCTCTTTTATGATCTTTCATGCATGTTCAGAATATCACTTCTCTTTCATTATAAGGAGAAAGTCTTTCTTTTTTCCTCCACGAGTGAGGTGAAAGACCTTTCTAGTGCTCATTTCCTTTGCTGACCTCTGGGCTGAAATTTTTATTACTTTGCATTTGGGTAACTTCAACAAAAGCCTGTGAGTGCAACTGGCTTTGTAATCATCCTTTGGATGAGAAAGCCAAGAGGTCTGCAGTCCCTAGTACTGTGTTTCAAGAGGAGGAGTAAACAGCGCCAGAGTGTGCTCTGGAAAGTGTGGCCACATGGGCTCCACGGGGTCTTCGCATGGGGCAAGGGAACGGGGATGTCCTGCCTAGAGAGGAAATGCTTGGGGACTGGGGGCAGACATGGTGGCTGCAAGTGTTAAAAGGCTGCCAGATCGGAACGGGAGAGGTTTCATTTTCTGCTGGAGCAGCTGTGATAACTAGTTCCACTGTCGAGTAGGGGGGTTACAGCTCACTGCAGGGCTGGTGAAGTGGTTTGGTGTAGAGCTGGCCAGCAGGGCCGTGGGTTGCCTAGTGAAAAGCAAGGAGTTCCCTAATGTGGGAAGAACTCAGGCTGTCTGAGACAGCATCACTCACAGAAGGGTTCCATGAACTGAATGGGTCCTTTTCAGATGTGAGTTTGACATTATATTTTAGGCTTTAGGACCATCACCTGCTGCCTACACTCAAGCAGCTTCAATGGTGTAACCCTTGGAGATAATGGAGGTTTTGTAACCAATGACTGAGGTGGATCCACGCTCACCTGCACACTGAGATGCACGCTCCCATGTCTTGTGTAAAGACTTGTCTCTTGGCCCCAGTAATCCATGTCAGGACCATATGCCAAAACACAGATATGACATGTAGGAGACACACAGTGTTTGCAGTCATACCAAGTTCATGTTGTTGCTGTTCAGTTGCTCAGTCGTGTCCAACTCTTTGTGACCCCATGGACTGCAGCACACCAGGCTTTTCTGTCCTTCACTATCTCCCGGAGTTTGTGCAAACTCAGGCCCATTGAGTGGGTGATGCCATCCAGCCATCTCAGCCTCTGTTACCTGCTTCTCCTCCTGCCCTCAATCTTTCCCAGCATGGGGGTCTTTTCCTCGGTTTTACTTCCATGTTATTTTAATTTTGCCCACCTCTCCCTACCCCAACCTGCAAATATAGTAATTAATATTATTCTTCACATTTAATATAAGAAAGGAGCAAGTTCCAACATTTTTATTTATACCCTGTGCTTGAAAAGAAATGGCACTGTACCAGAAGTTTCTGCATTTATAGTAATTATTAGGGAACATGAGGAGTAGGCAGGATGTGAGAGAAAATTACACACCCTCCCAGCAGTACACGAAGAAAAAAATCTTTGCTCACAGGGAAAATTGCCAACAAACACAGGGATTTGTTTATTTTTCACTTTGGGGAAAAAAGGCAAATTCATTTCAGCAAACTTCAGGTGGAATTTTCCAGTCATCCTGCTAATGCCACGAGGTTTGGGCTGAGTTTTCATTCACCTCTTCCACTCGGACTTTAAAGACGAGAAGCTTCCTTCTCTACTTCCGCCCGGGGATGGCCTAAATCCTGGGCTCCCCGTCGTCTGCTCTCCCTCCCCTGCTGTGTCCTTCTGCTCCTACTCCGCAGCTGTGGCCAGAGCATCTTCGGTTAGAACTTCCGGTGTCTTGTACCATTTTATTTTCCTCCTGCCATCCTTCATCGTGTTCCACTTCTTTCCACTTTATTAGCTGGGGTGTTATTGCCTAATGCATTTCTCTTGTTAATATTTATTCTATGTATTCTGTATTTATTTGGCTATGCTGGGTCTTAGTTGTGGCGTGCAAATTCTTGCTTGCAGCCTGTGAAATCAAGTTCCTTGACCAGAGATGGAACCCCAGCCCCCTGCATTGGGAACATGGGGTCTCAGCCACTGCACCACCAGGGGGGTCCCAGCCTAATGTATTTCTTGTAGAAAATACTTGTTTACCCATGTTTCCAGTATTTGGCTGCCATTATTGTATTATTTCACAGCCCCAAATTTTCCCCCTGCAGTTCTTCATTGTTGGTATGGGTTTTGAAGTAATGAAATCTCTTTGCACCCTTCCTCTGCCCCTATCCTCGTCGTGAAGAATGGAACGAACCATCTAATCTTCACTGCTGGGTTTTGAATCCCAAAGTTAAGAAAAACTAGTCAGTTTTCTTGAAATTAGATAAGTTAACATTTTGATGCTCAACCCTGTAAGTCCTACCATTAACTTTCTCTTTATTTCTTCTATCTTTCCTTTCATATAAACACTGAGAAAAGAAATTGTTTTATGTGGTTATGACTAGCAGATATTTATTTGTGTCTTTTTGCCAACTTTGTTTTTGTCTTAAATTTTATTGAAGTATAGTCGGGTTAATTTCTACTGCACTGAGAGTGACTCAGTCATACCTGTATCTATATAGTCTTTTCCATTACGGTCTATCACAGAATATTGAACACGGTTCCTTGTGCTACAGTAGGACCTGGTTGGTTGCTGCTGCTCAGTCACTAAGTTGTGTCTGACTCTTTGTGACCCCCATGGACTGCAGCAGGCCAGGCTTCCTGTCCTTCACCATCCCCCGCAGTTTGCTCAGACTCATGTCCATTGTGTCCGTGATGCCATCCAACCGTCTCATCCTCTGCTGTCCCCTTCTCCTTCTGCCCTCAGTCCTCTTTCCCAGTACCAGAGTCTTTCCCAGTGAGTCAGCTCTTCACTTAAGGTAGTCAGAGTACTGGAACTTCAGCTTCAGCATCAGTCCTTCCAGTGAATATTCAGGGTTGATTTTCTTTAGGACTGACTGGTTTGATCTCTTTGTTGTCCAGGGGATTCTCAAGAGTCTTCCATCACCACAATTCAAAAGCATCAATTCTGTGGCACTCAGCCTTCTTTATGGCCCAACGCTCACATCTGTGCATGACTACTGGAAAAACCAGAGCTTTAACCATAGGAACCTTTGTTGGCCATTATCCATCTGGTATATAACAGTTTGCATCTGCTAACCCCAAACTCCAAATCCATCCCTACCCCTACCCCTTGTTATTGCCAACTTTGATTGAGAAGCATGTTACTCATCTCTAGATTTTCACAATATAGTAAAAATCTTGTGACAGAAAACATTTCAAAATCACCATATATGTCAAAATATGGCTCCAGTCCCAAGCAAAGGCTCATTTGCCATAGCCATGTTTGCTGCATAAAATTTCACCTCCACACAATGTTAGAACAGTTTTTTGGTATTGTTGTAGTGGGGTTTATCCCGTATTATTATGGTGGGGTTAGCCCACTACTTTCCAGATAATGGGACACATAAATACTCTCATCCCTATGATTTCACTGTGGAAAGTTTTGTGTTTCCAGTTCTTCAAAAATAGCTGAAACACAGTCCCCATCCTTCCTGCGCGCACTGTTCACTGAGGTTTATGTATGGGGTTTGGACATAGTTCCATGTCTAGGCATCTTAGATTTCAAATCAAATTTCCCTAGTTTTATTAAGGTTTACCAGTATTAAACTTCATTGACTTTCTACCCAATAAACTGAGACAGAAAGGTAGACAGATGTACTGTACCAGCACTAATGGGAGTTTCTGTGTTTCTATGAAACCTAACTGAAAAAATAGAATTGAGAAAGAGAGAACGCAGGGTAAATTGCTGTAAAATGCAGCTTGACTATATGTTATTTCCCTGAACAAATGATCTCTGTGAGATTTTGAATTATAATGCGTGGAAGGTGTTAGTTGCTCAGTTGTGTCTGACTCTTTGCAACCCCATGAACTGTAGCCCACTAGGCTCCTCTGTCCATGGAATTCTCCAGGCAAGCATGCTGGAGTGTGTTACTGTTCCCTTCTCCAGGGAGTCTTCCTGACCCAGGGATCGAGCCCAGGTCTCCCACACCGCGGGCAGATTCTGTACCGTCTGAGCCCCCAGGGAAGCCCGTAACGTGTATGTTTCATGCAGTTGCGCCGGGACGGTTTGGGAGCCAGCAGTCTTCCTCTTCTCATGCAGGGCCCCCTTCACCTCCCAGCTGACCTGCTGCACCTGAGAAGCAGGTCCTTCAGTGTTGTAGCATCACGGTGATGGGGTTTCTTGGTTAACTGCTACCTTCCCTTGCTCCTTTGTGGGTTCTGACTGGGCTCTGAGTTTGCAGTGAGAACAGAGAAGACACCACAGCTCAAGCCCTGGAAGTGACAAAGCCAGTAGCTTGCAGGAAGGGATCCCCTAATGACTGGCCTTGGGTTTTGCACGTTCCTATCATTTTCCTGGTCCTTTCTCCCATCTCATCTCCCCCAAGTTCAAGTCTGTCCTCGCAAACAAAAGGCCAGTCTACTCTCTACCTACCATCCCCAGGTGTCCGCTCAGTCGGCCTCTCCTTCAGCAGCCCCTCCTGTTACTTCCAAGGCCTGTGTTTGGTTCAGCCTCAGCCTCCGCCAGTGGCTGGGGGAGAAGAGGCCATAGTGTCGCCAGGACCTGCGCGGGGTGGACTGGGCTGAAAGGTGGGAGGGAGGTGGGACTGCGGTGGAACCTGGGCTCCTGTTCCTGCATGCTCACTGTCAATTTTGTCTGTTCACTTTCAGTGTTTCTCTATTGCTTCCCCGCAATCTCCCTCCTTGGACTCTTCCCGCAGATCAACACTTTCTGCATTTATCTTTTGGAGCAAATTGACATGCTGTTCTTTGGAGGTTCTGGTAAGTCTTTTACATTCTGTTCTCTCTGTAAAAAAGTCTCAAGTTCAGATAAGGGCTAAATAGCCCTAGGCATGGAATGAAACCTGGACAGTTAGGTTTTCTTTGTCCTCACCCTTAAAAGACTTCAGCTTGGGTTGGTTAGATTGATTGTGGGCCCTTCTAGATTCATCTGGCAAAATTGAAGTGGCCCACCTGGCTTGACACAAGCAGAAAATGGGGAATTGTAGAATTCTATGAGCTTTGGATTTGGTTTAAAACTGAAACTATGTATCGCTCCATCGTGTCCAACTCCTTGCGACCCCATGGAATATGGCCCACTAGGCTCCTCTGTCCATGGGATTTTCCAGGCAAGAATATTGGAGTGAGTTACCATTTCCTCCTCCAGGGGATCTTCCAGACCCAGGGATTGAACCTGAGTCTTCTGCATTACAGGCAGATTCTTTACCATCTGAGCCACCAGGGAAGCTTGGACTTGGTTTCAGTTCAGTTCAGTTTAGTTCAGTCGCTCAGTTGTGCCCGACTCTGCAACCCCATGAATTGCAGCACGCCAGGCCTCCCCGTTCATCACCAACTCCTGGAGTTTACCCAAACTCACGTCCATCGAGTCTGCGATGCCATCCAGCCATCTTATCCTCTGTTATTCCCTTCTCCTCCTGCCCCGAATCCCTCCCAGAATCAGTCTTTTCCAAGGACTTGGTTTAGGGACCCTCTAATTCTTTATTGGAAAAGTTGTATGTGTTAATGTGTGTGAATGTGAGTGAGCGGAGGTTAGCGTGTGAGCATGTGCATTTGAGCACTCCAGTGTTCTTGCCTAGAGAATCCCAGGGATGGGGGAGCCTGGTGGGCTGCCATCTATGGGGCCGCACAGAGTCAGACATGACTGAAGTGACTTAGGAGCTGAAGGAGTTAGTCTGGGAGCCTGTGGGTGTGACATTGTGAGTGTGTGTTGTATGCAGGCCTGTACAGACAGCTGACCTATGCCCTTTCATTTGGTGTGTTCCTTACTTTCTGACCAATGCTTACTTGGAGACTTTACCCAGATTTCTCACCTTTAAAGCTTACTCTTCTCTAAATGGAAACTAGCACACTGATCTCATGGGGTTGCTGTGAGGATTTCATGAAGTCATGTACATAAAGCATTAGAGCATAACAGGTGATCTGTTACAGCTATCTCCTCTTTGTATACATGCACACGTACACACACATACATACACACCTACACACACAGGAGTGCTGGCTTGTTCTGTTTATCCATTCATTTATCCATCTATCTATTAAAATATCTAGCTATCTATTCATCCATCTCTATCTATTGTCTATCCACCTATTATCTGTCTCTCATCTATCTATTCATCTGTCTGTCATCTATTAATATCTATATATCTATCTATTCATCTACCTAGCTATTATTCATCCACCCATCTATCTATACATCTGTCTATTCATCTATTTATTTATTCATTCATCTATTATCTGTCTTTCATCTGTCTGTCTCTCATGTATCTATTCATCCATCATCTATCTATCTATTTATCTATCCATATCTGTGTCTAATTTCCATCTCCATATTTCTCTCTCTCTCTCTCTCTCTCTCTCCCTCTCCTTTCTTTTACTGAAATCACATCCCTGATCTTTCCTGGGCCAGAAGCTTCCAACTGTAAGCAACAAGGTGTCTCCACCTCCACAATGACTGGTTCACAGTCTCCTAAAAGTTATCAGTTCTTTCTAACTGTGGTCTTCCTGAGTTTTTAGTCAAAGGTCAGTGTGTTTCTTGTGCTAAGCGTCCCCCAGTGCTTTTTGGCTGCCCGGGATTGATTCTTTGCCCCTTTGTCAGGCAGTTTGCATTTGAAAGTTACACACTTCACTTTCTTACCCTGTGTATTGACTGTGCGGCCTGCCGCTCCAGAGGGAACTCTTGTTTGTGTTCCAGCTGTTTCGGGATTGCTGTCAGCTGTTTACAGTGTGGCGCGGAGTGCGTCTGCCGCGGCCGTGCTGCACGTGTTCTGCTTCAGTGCCGTGAAGGTAGGTGCAAGGCCAAGGGCCTTCTTCTCACATCCATTGAATTAACTGTATTTTAAGTAAACAAGCACCTCCTCCAGTTACAAGAGGAATGGGACCTGAGCACATCAGGAGTAACAGGGCCTGGAGGATGAGGCCTCAGTGATCTAGAAGATGCATTAAGATACCTGATTTGCTACTGACCACAAAGCCCACCTCGTCTGAACCCCCCGACTCTTGCAGGTGTCTGCCTGGCCCCGTCAGTTACTGACACTGGGAGGGGCTTTAGTTTAACATGGCAGTTGACAGGCCCCCACTTTCTTACTGATGCTTCCTTCTGAAATACCACTCAGAAAACAGTAAAAAGATACAATTGCATAAAGCTTTATGGACAGAGAACAGGAATGGATATGTAGCAAAAAATGTTAGAATCCAGAAAACAGATGGATCATTATTCAGATAGAGAAAGTTAAAACCCAGGCTGGCAGCAAGGGAAACCTAGGATGATTAAAGAAAACAAGATAATAACTTTTGGAAAAGAGCATGTGGTATCAGAAAAGAAATGTATGGCCAGTGAATGGCTCAGTGTGCATAATACGTTGTATTTATGACAATCTGAATGACAGTCACAACTATAATAGCGGAATAGGGGGAGATGAAGTGTGTGTGTGTGTGTGTGTCTGTGTGTGTGTGCATGCCTATTTGACTTTGCAGAGGTCTTAATCTTGTCTTCCATGTTAGAAAGTCAGAAAATAATATCTGAAGTTGAAAAAAGTCAAGAAATAACAAAACAAGCATGTTATTTGGAAATATGGAGGCAAATAGGTGAAGAGGAAACAGCTGAAAGTCCCTGCCTTCGGGCAGCAAGAATTAGAGCAAAGAGATGGATGATGTGGGCAGAGGACCTCTGCTGTTCATTGTTACAAACACGTTCAGGGCCATCTTCAATCAGTAAAAAAGACATCGATTGATAGTGTACTTATTTCTTGACTTTATGGACACTCTGCCTTTAATGTGTTACACCACAAGTATGTCTTTGATAAAATAAAAATTAAATGCAAAAGAGTAAATGATATATGTTCCAAAGGGCTTTAAATAGATAGTATATGGCATTTGTTAACTGACTTTTGAAAAAATTTTAACTTAAAATCATATTAAACTCATTGATATCAGTAGCAGCAATGTAACTGTTTATTCCTCTTTGTGGACGCGAGGAATTCAGTAATGTCATCTTCCAATGCATCACAGTTGAATTTCTCTGGGGTAATCAATGGCATAATTCCCTCCTTCACTCTTTCCATCCTTTTCATATGATTATCTTCTTTTACATTAAAGAAAAGGGAGAGGAGAAGGCTCCTTTTTCCAATACATAAGGTAGCATACAGCTTTCGGTGGATCTGTTTGCCATCACCTTTATACTTTTGGTGGATCATTACATATATACTTTTGGTTTGTCATTACATATATATTTGTCACATAGAACAACAGTTATATAATTAATCAGTGTTTCTGGGTTCTTTCTTTTGAAATACGTTCCTTTATTCTGTCACAGGACCCAGGTATTCCATTCAGGAAAATTACTAAGGTATTTTCTGAAAACCTCTTTCTACTGCTCTTTGGTAAAACAACTGCCTATAAAATTTTGGGGTCACAGGCTTTTCTCTGCAGGACCCTTTATAGTTTGTTCTGTTATGTTCCAGTCTTTGCTTGTTTATACATTTATTTTTCGTTAATTTTTTTTAAAATTCTGATTCATTGAGATATAATTTGTATGCTGCAGAACCCATATTTTTAATATACATAATTTGATAAGCTTTGATAGAGTTTTCCAGGTGGCACAGTGGTAAAGAATCTGTCTGCCAGTGCAGGAGACTCAGGAGATGCAGGTTTGAGCCCTGGATCGGGAAGATCCCCTGGAGAAGGAAATGGCAACCAGCTCCAGTATTTTTGCCTGGAAAATTCCATGGACAGAGGAGCTTGGCAGGCTACAGTTCAGGAGTCCTAGAGAGTTAGACACACCTGAGCACAAGGTTTGAGAAATGTAAGTTTTGATAAATTCCTGCCTCCAAAATTGGAGCGAGAGGTAAATACAGAGAACCGAAACTTACTGCAGCAGGAGCCCAGGATCAGAAACCTCCGTGGGAACCAGCGCCGAGAGGAGGAGCACCTGAACTGTGGCCGGCAGATTGCTGAAGGCTCAGTGCAGACAGGCTGAGCGTTGATAACCCCAGGTGAATCCCGTCATCAGGGGAGCCCCACACTCCTGCGGCGCTTCACCCCCTTGAGCTCAGCAGTGAGTAACTGGAGAAGGATCCTCCTGCTTTCAGCAGGTGGAGGGGAAAGAGTAACCATTTTGAAATTTAGTGGAGCATTCTATTCTTCTTAACCAAGCCTGCCTTAAGATTTTACTGTAGCCTAAAGTACTGGGATTTTTCCAGAGCCAAATTGCCCTGGAGGAAGGGAAATGCCAAACTCCAGTTTGGCTTCAGCCTTCCATGTGGGAAAAGGGAAATACCCAGTTCCAGCCCAGTCCATTCTTTCCATTCTGTTCCACCTAAGGTGGGGATGGGACTCAGAAGCACTTGTGAAGTTTACCGTCTAGAGGTGCAGGATCACCAAAATACGGAACTAATCACTGGACTATAGTTTCCCTACCCTCACATATTAATACCATCTTACTAAAGGTCTGTTTACCATACTTCCTTTTACCTCTTACATGTCTGGCTACCAAGAAAAAAAAATTACAAGACATACTGAAAAGCAAAAAACACAGTTTGAAGAGAAATATCAAGCACTGGAACCAGACCTAGATATGACAAGGATATTGGAATTATCAGACTGGGAATTTAAAACAACTCTGATTAGCATGCTAAAAGTGCTAATGTATAAAGTGGACTGCAAGCAAGAACAGATGCACAATGTAAGCAGAGAGATGGAAATTCCAAGAACGAACCAAGAAGAAATGCTGGTGATTAAAAGCACTCTAACAGAAATGAAGAATGCCCTTGGTGGGCTTATAAGTAGATTGGACATGACTGAGGAAAGCATCTCTGAGTTAAGGATACGTCAATAGAAACTTTCAAAATGGAAAAGCAGAGAGAAAAAAGACTGAAAAAACCCCCCAGAATATCCAAGAACTTTGGGACAACTACCAGAGGTATAATTAATGTGTAATGGACATACTAGAGAAGAAAGAGTGGACTGTAACTAAGAATGTCCCCAGATTAATATCAGACACTAAACCACATATCTAGGAAGCTCAAAGAGCACCAAGCATGATAAATGCCAAAAAAACTACACTGATGCATAGTACATGTAAGTTGCTGAAAATCAAAGATAATGAAAAAATATTGAAAGATACCAGTGGATAAGAACACCTTGCCTATGGAGGAAGATAGATAACAATTACACATGACTTCTCCTCAGGAACTGTTATGGACTGAACTGTGTCTCCCCCAAATTCCTACTTTTAAAACCTTAGCCCCCTATGTGATGATATTTGGAGATGGGGTCCTGGGAAGTGTGTTTAGATAAGGTCACAAGTGTTGGGTCCTCATCGTGGGATTAGTGCCCTTATATGGAGAGTTGGTGGATAAAGGAAAGGATTTTAAACAATCTCTTACATCATGGTTTTTTGTTCACTCCTAGCATTTCAGTTTGACTCCTATATATAGTTTCTGTCTCTTTTTTGAAATTACCCATCTGTTTATGAATGTTGTCCATCAATTCCTTGATCTTTTAACACAAATTACAGTTATTTTGAAGTTACGAGTCTGTAAGATTCCCAGCTTTTTCTTGTCAGGGTGTGGACTATACTCTTGTGGATTTTTACATCTGATATGGAAGTATCATTCATCAGTATTTAGTTTTGTGGAGAACAAGAATAAGACAGACTTTAATTTTTCCAGAATTTTTGTATGTCTTTCTTATCTTCTAAGGTTAGAAAAAAGCAATGGACTATGATGACTTGGATCTCTTTCTCTTTCTGGAATGCATGAACACCTAGCATTCTGAAGATTCTTACAAATAGGTTAAGTTTCTCCTTCTTATTTCTTGATTAGTGATGTTATTGCTTGTGTCTACATGATCTCTTTTATGTTTTTAATATAATTTTGGTTTTGTTTGTCTTTCATGCCTTTCCTTCTTTTTTTCATGATCTTTCTGTATTTTTAAGTGGTCCTTTGTGTTCTGGTGTGGTTCCTAGAGTTTCTCATTCCAATAACAACAAATATTTGTTGAGAGATTATGATAAACCAGCAACTTTCCATTTGGTAACAACCTGCCAGAGCTAAACCATAAGTCACAGTTACCCCAGACTCACAGGTCCCATCAGCCCATACCTGACCACATACTGCGTTTGTATCGCCCGTCTTCTCAGTTGGACGTTTGTTTCATGTGCTATAAGAAGTGAGCTAGCATCTGTCAGAAATATTTAAGGCTCCTTGAGCAAATGTATCTGGAGGGCTTAGGTTTAAAATACAAGAAGAGAAGAAAGCAAGACAAAGAATGTTACAGCAATATAACCAGGTCAGATGTCTCTTTCCCCTAGAAAAACATGTTGTTGATAGAGTTTTCGATAGCTCTGTCAGGAAGCTTCATCCCAAGGAGTAGATATGAATAGGATGCGTGGGGCAGTGGTTGTCTTTACTTCATTTACTTTGCTTGAGTATCCAAACCCACGAATGGACCAAATAAAACCTACTGCCTCCAGCACAGTAGAGGTGTCCGTGCTTGCCAGCCCACAGACGTACGAGTCCAAGCACTGTGCTGTCTGCCAAGTACATGCCCTGCTTCAGCTCCAGCCCTCTCTGGTTTAGTTGATATCAGCAAGGATTTAGTGAGATCTTTTCCTGCTTACTTCCTCAGTGCACTATTCTGTCTCTCTCAAATAGAGAGTGGGAATTTGGATCATGTGTTAG
>SJYF01001114.1:1432603-1445186 GCA_006410515.1 Procapra przewalskii | reverse complement strand
ATAATTAGTTCTGTGGGAAATACAGATACTCCCACAATAACTAGTACAGTAGAAGCCTCTCTTTCCTCGTGTTTAAAATGTGATCCCTGCCTTTAAAGGTGGGCTACAGTCTGGACGTGACAGTGTATGTCAAGTAGCTAGTCAAGCTCTTGCTTGGTATGTCAGTTCTATTTTACTGATGTTGTTCATAAGTACTTTTCTTCACCCCTAGTTTGACCATGAGCTCCTAAAGGTCATGACTATGGTTTGTATGTGTTTCTTTTCCTATTCTGTAAAAAGTCCACTGTTGCCTAAAAGATACTCTATAAACTTTTGGATTGAATAAATACAGATGACAGAGAAGAGGGCTATGAGAAGGAAGGTAAACGGCAGTATTTTCCAGAAAGTTCGTGTGCATGTGTGTTTGTGTGCTTATTTATCTCTATTTTTCTGTGTTGGGTGGCTTTGTTTGTTTACTCACTAAGTCGTGTCTGACTCTTTGGAACTTCATGGACTGTGGCCCACCAGGTTTCTGTCCTTGGGATTCTCCAGGCAAGAATACTGGAGTGGGTTGCCATTTCCTTCTCCAGGGGATCTTCACAACCCAGTGATCAAATCCACATCTCCCATATTCTCCTGCATTGGCAGGTGGATTCTTTACCACTGAGCCACCAGTCAGTGTTTTCCAGAAAGTCTGTGTGTATGTATGCTTATTTATCTACATTTATCTGTGCTGGGTAGTACCTGTCAGTCATTCTTGCTAGCAAATGAGCTCATTTTCCCCCAGTACCTACTCTTAAAGGTCAGATTGGCTTTTTTGACCACACTGTGTGGCTTGTGGGATCTTATTTTCCCAAGTGATTGAAGCTGGGCCCCCTGCAGTGGAAATGCTGATTCCTAACCATTAGACTAGCAGGAAAGTCTCATTAAAATAGTCTTAAATTATAAACATATGCTGTTTTTTTCACAAAAATGAAAAAAGATATGAATAAGGAAAACCTTCTTCAAGGAGACAGTGAAGTCTTACTCATAGTATTTGTTAATGTGATCGTTTACTTACTGAACACATATTGACTGGCTGTTATGAATAATGCCCCCTGGTTGTTCCAGGACCATGGGGGATGTCAACAGGGGCTGCTGTTTGATGAGCTTTGTGGCATTTGCTGGGGGGCTTTGGAGGTGCCCAGTGCACACTCGGAAGTGCCCGCTAGTCGCATGGTGACCCATGGCTGTGAGATATAAACAGAATCTGATCTTTCTGGAACTTCAGGGGCACAGAGTTTATTTTACTTCAATATAAGATTCATGTCAAAATAGTCCTAGAAATAGGACTTATATCAAAGTGATATGATCTAGGTCTTATTTTAGGATATATGAAAACCTGGATTCAGAAATGCCCTGATGTTTAATGGGCTAAGAAAAATCTATTGCTTTTCCCTTAAAACGAGTGTGTGAGTCTGATATGAAGGGCATAGCAAAGTGAAATCTGGTCCATTTGCTTCTCTTTATGACCAAACTCTGTTTGCCCTGTAAATTCCATTATAGAGATGTCTCAGATTTTGCAGGAAAAAAAAGCTGCTGAAACTGGGATTCTCTTTAGAGAGGTATTTTCATACAAAGCTGAACTTCCTTATGCGTTTTCATCAAAAGAATTCCCAAAGGCATATGAAATCTACCACAGAATTGTAGGACTATTAGACAGTTTTATTTCTACCTCATAAAAATATTTCAAAACCTGTGGGAGTTTTATGAAGCCAGCACTCATCAATCCATATCATTCCCAGTTCAGGGGCCCATGAGACTCCTCTCAAAGCAAATTAGGGACATTGATTTTTGAAGCAAACTGTCACATAATATACACT
Organism: Procapra przewalskii; assembly: GCA_006410515.1. Lineage (NCBI taxonomy): Eukaryota > Metazoa > Chordata > Mammalia > Artiodactyla > Bovidae > Procapra > Procapra przewalskii. Next base: position 1,443,345 of record SJYF01001114.1, on the reverse strand, counting down.
TCATATCAGGGCATAACAGGTTTTAAATCTTATCTCTGTCCCTCAAAATATATGTATTTGTGTGTGTATATGTGTGTGTGTGTATTTGCGTGTCTCTGTATATTTGTGTATATATGTGTGTAAAATAAATCTTATATACTTATGTAACATTCAAGACATACATGTACATTTCAAATATGAAAATTTATTTTAAATGTCAGGTGTTCTACTATATTTTAAAAAGTCCATTAAAAATGTCAGTCGCATCTCCTCTCTTCCTTTCTACTTCTCTTTGCAGAAATAAGACTATTTGAGCAATAAACTAAACCTTTCAGATAAAATACCCAGTGCATTTGATCATTTTCTTTCAAAATCCTTCTTCAGATCTGTGGTTCTGATCTTCCTCAAATGTCAATGGTTTCTTCTCTATCCCAAAATTAAAATTAAAATATCCTGGGACTTCCCTAATGATCCAGGGTTAAGACTCCCTGCTTCTACTGCAGGAGACAGGGGTTCAATCCCTAGTTTGGGAAACTAAGATCCCACATGCTGCACAGTGTGGCCAAATAAATAATTTATTTATTAAAGTATGTTTTAAAAATTAAGAAATATAAACATCCTCAAATGCATTTTTTTTTTTTTTACTATATTTCTGAACGTGACGGGCTCAACTCCTTCTAGAAGTTTGGCTCCTTCTGTGGCTCCTGAGTCCGTGGAAAGCCCCAGCCATCCCGCAGTTAGTCTTTTACAGGGTTCCCACCTGTGCAGGGCAGACCTGCCCAAAGAGCCTGGACAGGGAGGCAAGCCAAGGCCCTGCAGGGAGCAGTGGATGCGGCGACTTGGGACTAAACAGCCTGGAGGGGGCTGTCAGATTAAGGAGAAAGGAATGGAAGAAATGGACAAAGCCATTTTACCTTGCTGTGTTCCCTCCACTACAAATCTCAGTTTTGTAAAATGACCCTGAATAGTTCCTTCTTGTTCTCAGTTTATTTATTTAGTTGTGTGTGTGTTAAATTGCAGAGCTGTTAAAGCAGCATATTCCTATGCAGTGAAAGCATAAGAAGAGACATTTTCAGCAGGTTTCTTCTTCCTTCTTTCTCAGGCAAGCTTGTCTCTTAACTCTCCATGGGAAATATCTGTGTTTTAAAATAATTGGGAAAAGGAAATGCTAATGTTTCCCTAATTGTACTTTATTGAGTCATCAATGTCAGGAAGTTTTTCCTTAAATTACATCCAGATTCCCTTGCTGATGTCAAAGATTATTTCCTTTAGTTTTATCTTCAGAGTCAGTGGCACCCAGCTGTCTCTCTTCCCAGTGCAGAAAGTTTGGGCTTGATAACCCATAAAGGTTATTTCCCTTCAGTATATTTTCTGCATGCTTAATTCTTCCTATGAACTTCATATATCTTTGAGAGTGGTACCTTTTAAAATCTTTTTTATTTATTTTAAACTTCTTATTTTATATTGGAAAATAACTTTTGTGATAGTTTCATTTGGACGGCAAAGGAGCTCAGCCATATATATATATATATATATATATATACACACACACACACACACACATGTATCCATTCTCCCCTAGACTCCCCTCCCATCCTCTCTGCCACATAACACGAGCAGTTTCCTGTGCTATACAGTAGGTCCCTGTTGGTTAGCTATGTTAAATATAGCAGTGTGCACATGTCAGTCCCAAACTCCCAGTCTGTCCCTTTCCCCCATCCTTCGCCCCTGGTAACCATAAATTCTTTCTCTAAGTCTGTGAGTTAGAGTGGTACCTTTAGAATTAACCTAGCAGCATATATTCTGTAGCACACCCAAGCCATGCTTGAATGCAGGTTCATATGGCCTTGAAGAATTATACCCTTGCATGACTTGGAATATGCCCTTCCCAAGTTCATTCCTTTGCAACCAAGCTCTTTAGTCAGGCCTCTAGAAATCTGCCTCTGAGCCCCTCTCAAATAACTTCTTCCTTTGGGCTATCACCCTACCATGTGTTATAACAAACCCTAAAAGAGGCAGATATCTAAAAAGATGTCCAACACTATTGAATGGCAGAGATACAATAATGAAACAACCTGTAAAGCTGGGAACTTCTATCAATTATAGTGATACCCAGCCTTTTGAAATGGGAAGTCATGAGATGTCCACACACTTTGCACAGTTGGCTGTAGAAGTATTTAGGGTGGTGTAAGATACAGTGCACTGAAGTAGGGGCTTGGTCCCGATATTGCCACTTTGAGTGAGTCTCTTCCATTCTCTCTATTTTATTATTTGATTAATAATTTGAAGGGATGATATTCTCAGTTAAGAAGACCTCTTCCAAATTGAAAATAATCTTTCCTGAAGATGGCATTCTTTTGCAAATGTTGGCATTCTGAACATGAAAAAAATAACTCGTATATATCCAAATAATCTTTCTAGCCATGAATTCCTGAGAAATTTGCCTCCTATTTTATATATTATATAACTGCATCTGTTGAAAAAATGAACAAGGCAAAGAACTTGGAGCTCGAGGGTGTTGCCAGTAGAAAACCTAGGGAGATCCAGGTGGTCTGCCTTTTCGTAGTCTGCCCAAGCTCAGGGGAGCCCAGGTTCTTTCTGGGAAGAGTTGTGTGAGGATCTGAGGTTGGGGTAGAAAATACGCACAGCCACACCTGGAATTTGAACTCCTTGCCAACCTTCATCTCACCCTGCTTCTTGGAAGAATAAGTGTGCCACTCTAGCCCATCTCATTTTTACATTGTTAAAGGAAATACTGTCCCTTCTGTCCTGTCCCTGTGGCCACAGAGCTGTTCATTCATGTAACAAATGATCCTATCTCTTATGTCTCCTGCATTGGCAGGTGGGTTCTTTGCCCACCAGGTTCCTCTGTCCATGGAATTCTCTAGGCAAAAATACTGGAGTGGGTTGCCATTCCCCTCTCCAGTGGATCTCCCTGATCCAGGGCTCGAACCCAGGTCTCCTGCATTGTAGGCAGATTCTTTACCATCTGAGCCACCAGGGAAACAGTCTTTATCACTAGCATCACTCAAAAAGGAAACTGAGGCTTAAAAGCTTGCCCAGTATCTTTGTGCTAATAATCAGCAGAGTTGGGAGGAACCGGCAGTCCTGCACCAGAGCCCATGCTTTTAACTACTGCTCTGCACTGGGAAAAACCAACCTTCTGTGTTCTTGTAAATACCTAAATAAAATGATCTGGGCGGTTCCCTTCTTAGGTCTCCATTGCAGAGTAAGGAAGTAATGGTTGTTCAAATCTAGGGTATTGTTACCATACATATTTATTAAGGGCCTTTCAGGGCCTGGGCCCTGCACAGAGTGTTCAGAAAACACTGGGGTAAAACATGAGTCTGCTGTCAGTGGGCTCGACCCAGTGGAGGGATCACAGATTAATCAAATGACCTTTATACAGACCTGTAGTGACAAGCTGAGATAAATGCTAAGAAGTAGAAGGAATGGGGGCAGTGTCCCTCCCCTCTAACTCCACTGTTTCACATTAGATATTTTTACCTCCTGTTCTCTTGCCTACTAACTGCTAGTTTAGTAGGTAAAAAGGGAGAGTCCCTCAGTACTAGGAGCTGTCCTTTCATGTTTGCACTGCAGAGATTTAATTAAGTGGAGAGTAAATGAGAGAAGAATTAGATAAGGGTATTGGGTGAATAAAAGTAGGTAAACTTAATTATTTAAGTATATTTAGTTTCACTTTAATTTATTGTCTGCAAAGACCATCCATCATGGGTGCCCTTTCTTTTCCAATTAATGAAAAACTAACATCAGCCTACTACTTTGCAGCATGGAAGGCCGTTTCAAATATCATTAAGGCATTGCAGCAATATTTCAGGAAGGGTGTCATTGTCACCTTTTTACAGAAGCAGAAGCTGAACCACTGAGTCCCTTCCACAGAATCATTCATTCCAGGAAGTGATGCGCCTGGAATCCACTTCTGCTGACATATATTCCCCTAACTTGTTTCTCCTTGTTCCTTTTGGGGACCATTATTTTCATGGTCATGGTTACTAAATCCTTCTCATAGTGATTTTTATCCTTTTTGCATTCTTAATGGGCTGCATTTGAAAGGAAGCGCTCTACCTTCACGAAATTGTGAATTAAACATGCAAAGAGGCAAGCACAGAGAAATCAGAGGGAGGAAATGGTGTTTAGCAGGTTTCTCTCTTTTGGAAAACTTTTTGTCCATGTTTTTGTAACAACTAAGTATGAGATGAAAGAGGAGAAGGTTCAGATGGGTGTCCAGAACAGGGAGAGGAATAGTGTCGGTAAGGATGGCAGGGGTCAGCTCTATGCACCCCCAGTGCCCCCAGAGCCCACCTTGGTCCTCCCAGAAGCCACTGCAGGGGAAGGACAGTATTCTCCGCGTTTCTTCTGTGTGAGGCTCCACTTAAATGCCACTCTCTGGACTCATTGGAACCTCTGCTTCCTGCCCAGCGAGCACCCAGCACCAGGCACTTCCCTGTCCATTGCCTGTCACTCCTCATCACAATTACTCATATTCTTCCCTCCCTCGACGCCTGTGCTGTTCTCTGCAGAGTTGTGCTCCTTGGTGGCTGGCACCTGGGAGGTGGCCAATAAATGTTGGGCGAATGAACTTTCAAGAAAGACTGAAACTCCCATGTTCCAGAATAAATTGTCTGTCATTGGGGGTGTGGTTGGAATGAACAAAATTAGTTTTAAGTTCATGAGCTATCTTTGCTCTGATGTTCTGTCATTTCTGTGGCATTTCACTGCCTGGCCCACATTCGATCTAAGCTAACTATTTTCTTCACCTTCTTTTCTTTCTTTCTTTTTTAAAAATCTATACAATGTTTTGTATATCTTTATTATTGAAATCCTTTCTGCCAAGGTGATATTGAAGGTGGTGAACTGCACAAGAATATTTCTTTTTCTTTTGTTTTAATTGGAGGATATTTGCTTTACAGTGTTGTGCTACTTTCTGCTGAACAGCAATGTGAATCAGCTGTAAATATACATATATCCCCTTCTTCTTGAGCCTCCCTCCCACTCACGCCCAGCCCCATCTTCTTTCCTTGTTGAAACATTTTTTACACAAAGGTCATAGAAGAGGGATGAATGTAATCATGAAAACTGTAATTGTGTAGTCATTTTCTCAAGGATGGGTTGATGTGGTAACATTGGTACCAAGTACAGGTCAAGGGAGATGCAAACTCCCCCTCCCCAGGGAATCCAGAGAGGGCAACTCCTACCCATGCCCACAAGTAACAGGACTAAGATATCTTAAAAATTGATGTAGATGTGTATTAAAGATGGTTCTGATGCAAGGGGAGAGCTTCTGTTTGTCTGGGAAGTGAGGAAGATTGCACCAAGCAGGTGGGACTTTTTATACTGGGCACTGAAGCATGGATAGGAGTTCACCAGGCAGAGAGGAATGAACTTGGTTCATTGTGGAAGAGCTCTCTGGGCAGATGAAATGTTGTACATGAAGGTGGGGTGGTGGGCACAGGAGGCAACACATTTTTATGGTTTTGCTGCTGTGACTCTCCTAAATGTGAGGAAGGAGGCTGAAGAGTTGAGCTTGGGCCAGATCCTAGTTGGGTTATTAGCTTCCTGTGGAGTAGATTATTTTGGGAGGCAATAGGAATCTCTGAAAAATACTGGTTGAGGGCAATCATGTGACTGATTTGCATTTTATGGAAGGAGTCAGTGGAATTTTATGGGGTCAGTGGAATGAGAAGTGTTGTGGGGAGGGATGTGGAGACCATCATTAGATCTTCCCATTATGAAGTGGTTAACAATAGCCCTGGAATGAAGCAGTGGAAAGCTGAGCCAGTTGGATGCAATAAAAGGAAGGGACCAATTGGAGGTGTACTGATAACACATTAGGACCAGCTGACTGTGGATAGAAGGAGAGGAAACAGCCCAGGACAGTCTGGCACAGAGCACTGGGTGCCAGTCACCAAGTAGAGGCTGCACTGAACCTCTCATAACCAACAACTTTAAAAAATGGCCAGGTGTATAGAAAAGTACCCTTGCAGCAACCCTTGTGTATGTGTTATTTTCTGAAGAACAGCAAGCTAACACGGTGTTCAGAGATGTAAAGTAACTTAACCAAGGCCACACAGCTCATCCCTGGGAGGACTAGGATTCAAATCCACTTTGGCTCACCTTGAAGCCTGTGCTCTGAGGAGATGCCCCATGTGACAGAATCAGTGGCAGGTCAGGAGCCTCCTGCAAGGCTGATGGCACTGGAGGAGAGGAGAGAGTACCCTGGCTTTGCAGGGTAACTGAGGCAGGGAGTCTTTGCATTTTTATTTTACTTTATTGACAGCTAGTTGGTTTACAATATCATGTTAGCTTCATAAAGATGTTAGCAACCTCAGCATCTTTATAGGCAGGGAAGTTTTTGTTCAGTTGCTATGTCGTATCTGACTCTTTGTAGCCCCATGAACTTCAGCATACCAGGCTTCCCTGTCCTCCATTATTGCCCTGAGTCTGCTCAAACTCATGTCCATTGAGTCAGTGATGCCATCCAACCAGGCAGGGCAGTAGGGACTAATGAAAAAAAAAGAAAACTACAGACCAATATCACTGATGAACATAGATGCAAAAATCCTTAACAAAGTTCTAGCAAACAGAATCCAACAACATATTAAAAAGATCATACGTCATGACCAAGTGGGCTTTATCCCAGGGATGCAAGGATTCATCAATATTTGCAAATCAATCAATGTGATACACCACATTAACAAATTGAAAGGTAAAAACCATATGATTATCTCAATAGATGCAGAGAAAGCCTTTGACAAAATTCAACATCCATTTATGATTTTAAAAAAAGCCTCCATAAAGCAAGCATAGAAGGAACATACCACAACATAATAAAAGCCATATATGGTAAACCCACAGCAAACATTATCCTCAATGGTGAAAAATTGAAAGCTTTTCCCCTAAAGCCAGGAACAAGACAAGAGTGCCCACTGTAACCATTAATATTCAACATAGTTTTGAAAGTTTTAGCCACAGCAATCAGAGAAGACAAAGAAAAGGAACGCGTATTGGAAAAGAAAAAGTAAAACTCTCACTGTTTGCAGATGACATGATCCTCTACATAGAAAACCCTAAAGACTACACCAGAAAATTACTAGAGCTAATCAATGAATATAGTCAAGTTGCAGGATATACAATTAATACACAGAAATCCCTTGAATTCCTATACACTAACAATGAGAAAACAGAGAAATTAAGGAAACAATTCCATTCACCCTTGCAATGCAAAAAATAAAATACTTAGGAATAAATCTACCTGAAGAAACAAAAGACCTATATATAGAAAACTATAAAACACTTATGAAAGAAATCAAGGATGACACAAATAGATGGAGAAATATACCATGTTCATGGATCAGAAGAATCAGTATAGTGAAAATGAATACACTACCCAAAGCAATCTATAGATTCAATGCAAACTCTATCAAGCTACCAATGGTATTTTTCAGAGAACTAGAACAAATAATTTCACAATTTGTATGGAAATTAAAAAAAAAACCTCAAATAGCCAAAGCAGTCTTGAGAAAGAAAAATGGAACTGGAGGAATCAACCTGCCTGACTTCAGGCTATACTACAAAGCTACAGTCATCAAGATAGTATAGTACTGGCAGAAAGACAGAAATATACATCAATGGAACAAAATAGAAAGCCCAGAGATAAATCCATGCACCTATGGACATCTTATCTTTGACAAAGGAGGCAAGAATATACAATGGAGAAAAGACAATCTCTTTAATACGTGGTGCTGAGAAAACTGGTCAACCACCTGTAAAAGAATGAAACTAGAACACTTTCTAAAACCATATAGAAAAATAAACTCAAAATGGATTAAAGATCTAAACATAAGACCAGAAACTATAAAACTTCTAGAGGAAAACATAGGCAAAACACTCTGACATAAATCACAGCAGGATCTTCTATGACCCACCTCCCAGAGTAATGGAAATAAAAGAAAAAATAAACAAATGCGACATAATTAATCTTAAAAGCTTTTTCACAATGAAGGAAACTATAAGCAAGATAAAAAGACGGCCTTCAGAATGGGAGAAAAAAATACCAAATGAAGCAACTAACAATCTCAAAAATATATGTGGCTCCTGCATCTCAATTCCAGAAAAATAAAAGACCCAGTCAAAAAATGGGCCAAAGAACTAAACAGACATTTCTCCAAAGAAGACATACAGATGGCTAACAAACACATGAAAAGATGCTCAACATCACTCATTATCAGAGAAATACCACAGTGAGGTACCATCTCATGCTGGTCAGAATGGCTGCTATCAAAAACTCTACAAGCAATAAATGCTGGAGAGGGTGTGGAGAAAAGGGAACTCCCTTACACTGTTGGTGGGAATGCAAACTAGTACAGCCGCTATGGAGAGCAGTGTGGAAATTCCTTAAAAAAATGGAAATAGAACTGCCAGACAACCCAGCAATCCCACTACTGGGCATAGACACCAAGGAAACCAGGAAGAGACACGTGTACCCCAGTGTTCATCGCAGCACTGTTTAAAATAGCCAGGACACGGAAGCAACCTAGATGTCCATCAGCAGATGAATGGATAAGAAAGCTGTGGTACATATACACAAAGGAATATTACTCGGTCATTAAAAAATGCATTTGAGCCAGTTCTAATGAGGTGGATGAAACTGGAGCCTATTATACAGAGCAAAGTAAGTCAGAAAGAAAAACACCAATACAGTATATTAATGCATATATATGGAACTTAGAAAGATGGTAACGATGACCCTGTATGCGAGACAGCAAAAGAGACACAGATGTATAGAACAGTCTTTTGGACTCTGTGGGAGAAGGCGAGGGCGGGATGATTTCGGAGAATGGCATTGAAACATGTATATTGCCATATGTGAAATAGATTGTCAGTCCAGGTTCGATGCATGAAACAGGGTGCTCAGTGTGAGCGCCCTGGGATGACCCTGAGGGATGGGATGGGGAGGGAGGTAGGAGGGGGTTCAGGATGGGGAACACATGTACCCCCGTGGCTGATTCATGTCAATGTATGGCAGAAACCACTACAATATTGTAAAGTAATTAGTCTCCAATTAAATAAATTTTAAAAAGAGAGGATATCTGTCCTCCATGTTAGGGATGTGTGTGGACTAAGAGGAGGACTTCGTGGGCATGAAGAGCAGGTCAGCCCAAGAAAGAAGGAAAGACCCCTGTCCCTGGGCATGGGAAGAGGGGGCTGAGACGGCGCTTTGCTGACTCCAAAGGGAAGAGAAGAGGAAGGCAGAGAATTTTTCTAACTGCTCTGGAATTCATTGGCAAAATTGATGGGAAGAATCAGGAAAATAACAGGTGAAGCTTTGGAGCCTTCAGGACCCCAGAGACTCCTGCGCTAGCCCTGAGAATACTGATCTGAGAGCTTGGAGGAGCCCTTGGTGGAGACTGGACACCTGGAAGTACATCAGTGGCTGGCCTTGCCTCCTGACTGCTCCATTACAGCTCTGCAGCCCCCAAGAGGCTGAGTGCCTTCAGTTCCTTCCAGATGCTGGTCTCCAGGTCCTGGACCTTTGCTGGGGCAGATACTGAAGGAATCCATTTTAATGTCTAGGAGGGAGAGACCTGTGAAACGGAAACCCCTCTCTGTACCTGGTATAACATTAACTCCTTCAGCCCATCTGAGTAGTTACAAGTATAATCTGAGCACACTTGACTCAGTCACTTGTATTTTGATTTTAAGCAAAATGAACAATTTGTCCTTATCAAATAAGGCACTCGGTGAGTTAAGGGATCAAAATCTTAAGGGAGAAGTCTTGGAGTCCTTTCCTTGGTCCAGCTTTCGAAAGCAATTGGCAGAATCTCTTGATGGAGGTTGAAAAAGCTGAATATACAGAGGTTTCCTTCCTTGTTTAAAAGACATGATGCTTCTATCAGAAAGGAAACCTCGGTCCCAGATCACTGCACCGCTCACAATGGGAACACATATTCCCTGCGTTTCTTGTTTGCCCCGGGTGCAGTGCCTCGGTTATTGGCATCTGGGCTGTTATCCAGTTAATTGTGAATTATCTTGCTGTTTTCCTTTCGAGCCATTTTTCTCTTCACCGAGCCTCAGTCCACTAGTCGATTTGGTTTCTTATGCCATATTGACATATCCGCAGGAGATGCGGCTTTAATCCCTGGCTCAGGAAGATCCCCTGGAGCAGGGCATGGCAAGCCATTCTGGTATTCTTATAGCCTGGAGGGCTACAGTCCATAGGGTCACAAAGAATTGGGCATGACTGAAGTGACTGAGCTCGCATGTACTCACTCCCTTTTAAACCATTGATTAAATAAATATTAATAAATATAACCTTGCAACATGTGCTTAATGTTTCATCTTATAAAAATCCTGTACTTAATTTCGGAAAAGATGAAGTTAATATATTCTTATAGATATGTACAATTTGTTTGAAATGCCCCCTCAAAATCATTGCTGCCACATTCATGGGCAAGATTTCCAGGAGCCTTCAGGTGCTTGCATGTCCACTGGTGGGAATGATCCCAGGGCACCATGTCCATCCAGCTGGACCTTGGGGAGGCCAGCTAAGTATGTTCTGGAATGCGATCCACCCAGCCGTGGAATGACTTGGCTCTCTGATCTTTTGCTCAGGAACCCTGGAGCACGCAGCACATCCCGGCACTGTTTTCAGCTTTCTGTGGGCTCTTGGTTGCACTTTCCTACCATCTGAGCAGGCAGAGCAGCGACCCCTCTGTGCTCCTGTGAGTAACACACACACACAC
>SJYF01001114.1:1327023-1351198 GCA_006410515.1 Procapra przewalskii | reverse complement strand
ATAAAATAAAGAAATCATTCCTTTGATGTGCAGCTCAGCTCTCTGGGGCCAGTATTCTATGCTCTCACGCCCTGATATCCCTCTGGACTCGCCGAGGGAGTGGCTCCAGTCTAAGGCTGCTAGATGACAGGCATGCTTTCCTGTCTTGAGTTTCCTCACGGCTCACCCGTGGACGCTGATGACTGTGCATCCTTCGTTTACTGATATGTGAGGAAATAGTTTCATTGCTGGAAATACTCCTTTTCCCAGAAGGTGACAGTAAGAGGGCTGGTGGCAGCCACACTGCGGCTTTGTGACTGGGACGCAGGCTCTCCCCCAGCTGCGACACGGCTGCCGCTGCGGCTGGCGCCACTGACGCATCTCTGTCTCTCGCTTTCAGCTCGGGGACCTGCTTCACAAGCTGCAGTTCGTCATGACCTACGTGGCTCCTTGGCAGATGGCTTGGGGCTCCTCCTTTCACGTGTTCGCTCAGCTCTTTGCCATCCCTCGTATCCTTTCTGCTTCTGTTTCCACCCCCTGGCTCAGATTCACATTTTATGAATGTGAGCTTTTCATTGAACCTTGGCAATAAAAAGGTTTTAAAGTCTTTAAGATTACATTTTAATGGGGACCTGGGGAGGCACTGTGGCTTCCTTTTAGGCACTTAGCCTTAAGAGGTATTTCTTAATTTGGAAGTCTTCCTGTTTCTTAATGCATATTCAGGAGTGACTTAATTTCTTCTGATTTTTCCATTTCCCATGACCACATCTGCATTAAGATATCATGTCTTTTAAATCACCACTTAAATGATTTGGATTACTTGTGCAAAATAGTGCAAAATTAATTTGATATTACTAAACATTATAAATGGGATTTCTATATTATTATTGATTATATAACATTATATTAAAACATAGTTTGATTATCATATACTTGAAGAATGTCCAGTGACCCAGAATTGGGCACAAACAGAATTATTCAAATATCTTTGAAGACCAAAAAAAAATATTTATGCTTTTGTTTTATAGTTGTCATTAGCCAAGGATCCTAGTTCTGTCATTCATAGTTTCATTTGGTTTCCTTGTCCATTTTTAAGTGTTTTCATAATGATAATTAGTTTTAATTTACTTCAAAACAATTTGACATGCTCCTACTAAAGATCATTTTGACACAGCTAAATTGTGTGTGTGTGTGTGTGTGTGTGTATTTGGAGAGAGGGAGAGAGAAAAATCAAGAATATTCTTGAAGACAGAGAGAGTAAATAAAATATTTTTAACTCAGGCCTAAAATTTGCCCTCTCTCAAAGACTTTTCTTCCCACTAAATTTATACATTTTTAGTTTGTGTTTCCTGAGTTGTGGTCCAGGAACCTCCTGTATCAGAATCCTTAGAGGAGCTTATTAAATAAGCAGATCCCTGAGGTCAGCCCATACCTTGAAAACCACATTAAAGGGGGAATCCTGAAATCTCCATCTTCACAAGCCTCCCTGGGATTCTCATCCACTGATGTGTGTGAAGTGCATTCTTGGCTGGCATCCACTGTGGGTGCTGTGAGCTTGTTTTAATGGCCACACGGAGCTTTCTTTCCTGGAGGTTACATGAGGCTCCTCAAGACAATTCTTAAGGAACCCCTGGGATCTCAACTTTGAGTACAGGTATAGAAATTTACTTGGGATATTTGTTATCCTCTGGTAGCTCAGATGGTAAAGAATCTGCCTGCAGTGAGGAAGACCTGGATTCGATTCCTGGGTCAGGAAGATCCCCTGGAGAAGGGAATGGCTACCCACTCCAGTATTCTTGCCTGGAGAATCCCATGGACAGAGGAGCCTGGTGGGGTACAGTCCATGGGGCCCCAAAAAGTCAGACTACTGAGCAACTAATACACACATTTGTAAAGTGATAGTATCTTCTATATATTTTTTTAAATGCTGTCCTTCTGACTCATTTGTTTTTTAAAAAAAATTAATTATACCCAAAGCTGTCCTCAAAATGCAAATTCTCCGTATTCCTATTCTTAGACCTGCATTGATATTTGTAAAGTGTTTCATGCTCATGGCAGAATAAGCTCAGGAAAAATGATCGCAAAAGTGTGAGCTTATATACCACCCCTTTATAACAACATTCATTCTCTACAGTGGCAGTCATTTTAATTTTTCTAAATAGAGTCCTTTAAAATAAAGACAGTGAGATGAAAGAGTGAGGGGATTTTTATTTATTTCTGGTGCATGTCTTGGGGATCCTGTCTAGAATTTAAAGCCTGTTTATTAAATGAAACAGATGAGATGGGTATACATTTGCAGCTGAGGAGTTGGACCAAGAATTTAAAACTTGAAGTAGTGGTTTCCAATTTTATCCTAAATTTAGTCTCTCAGAGATCTGTAGCATTTCTTGTGGCTTCTTCTGCCTTGTTCAGTGAATTTAGTAATGCTAATTACTCCTTGCAGTTCCATAGCTGAATCACACGTTCTGGGAGCCATAAGTTTCAATTACCTGACCTGTCTGTGTGTTGAGGGCTCACACACAGGCAGGTGGCACCTGGCACTTGATAGTTCCTCTAAATTCAAAGGCGACACTGGCATCCTTCTCAGATGGAGCACAGAGGGCATTGCATCTAAGCATGTTCATGATGGGCTTCCCTGGTGGTTCAAAGGTCAAGGATCCGCCTGCTACTGTAGGGGACGCAGGTTTGATCCCCGGCTGGGGAAGATCCCCTGGAGAAGGAAATGGCAACCCACTCCTGGAAAATCCCATGGACAGAGGGGCCTGGTGGGCTACAGTCCATGGGGTCGCAAAGAGCCGGACATGGCTTGGCAACTAACCAACAGAGTTCATGATGGATGGATCTGATTTTCAGAGACAATCAGTCCTCATGCTTTGTTCCGAAAACTATTCCCATCAGTGACACCCACCTGCCTCTGCTCAGGTACAGACCCTCCAGTGGTCGTGGAGCCTGACCACAGCTGGTGTGATGGCCTACAGGAGCTTCAGCGCCTCCTCATCACCCAAAGACACCTTCCCATCCTGGATCCGTTGTAAAGGCGGTGATGGTGGTGGTTCACCCACTAAATCATGCCCAACTCTTTTACGACCCATATGGTCTGTAGCCCGCCAGGCTCCTCTGTCTGTGGGACTTCCCAGGCAAGAATACTGGAGTGGCTTGTCATTTCCTTCTCCAGGGGATCTTCCCAACTCAGAGATCGAATCCTGATCTCCTGCTTGGCAGGTAGATTCTTCACCACTGAGCCACCTAGGAAGCCCATTGTGAAGGTAACAATTTGCTATTTGGAGCCCAACATCATACCAGTCAGAATATAATGAGATCGTTTAAGAAACCAGATATATACCCATCAGGACAAAACTCTCAGGTTCCCAAATGCCAGCCTTGGATCTTGACTAATTCTGAAATGTTAATGATTGTCACTCTAAGAGGAAGCTGTGGGTTCCATCCTGGCACTGAGGAGGGACTAATCTGCTCCATTTGGGAACTGAATTAACTTTCAGGCCAGCAGGTCACTGTTTGTTAAATTGCTTTTCCAGCCCTAGCATGTTTTGTCCCTCGGTCGCCTCTGTTAGTTTCTGAGCTTGTAACCTCCAGGGAAGGATGAGAATGCTCACCCTTTTAATATGTGTAGAGACCATACAAAATCATTATCTTCAAATAATTAGAGTTAGCCAGATTCGCTCTATTAAATGTGTGTATCCGAAAGACTGCTTTCCATTTGGCATGTCATTTTGAGCTTCCAATTATGTTTTTAAGTATTAATGTTGAACATTTTTATTTTAAATGCCTGAGCCTTTTTAAGGAGTCTCCATCATTAGCAACTGAACAGCAACAACCATCTGCCCCTTAGGCCCGCCTCTTGGCTCTCAGCAAAGAAGGCTGCATGTTTCTCAGTACTGCCTTAGTCGTTATAGTCATGGTCTTCTGTATTTATACATATGTATATTTACTGATGCATATTAAAAATATATATTTATAAATATATATTAAAATGTATATTTATAAATATATATATATTTACTGATGGTCCCTAAGTAAAATAACCTATGAGGCCTTCTGTTCATTGCTGCCCTACTTCTGACCTACTATGTTTCATTTTCTTTCCTACCAAATCTGAACTTTATAAGCTAGCAATATTTTCCTCATTTCTTAATGTCTGGATAACTGTTTCTGGTGTTTAAAAAATGGATAGCATACTCTTTGGGGAATCCTCCCCCGGATTTCCAGAGGTCAATTAGTTGAGCTTAAGCCGAAAGTTAGAGCCATACTTATTTTAATTTTGGACAATTACATTTCTGATCAGAGTATGTAAAGTTGAGGCATGCCAACAAGTAAGAACTCACACAGAGTACTAGGGAGATGACTTAGCCAACAACACACTGTGACTTTATTACACGTTTTTAACTTATAAACCAGATATAAGCTGGGGTTTTTTCTTTTTTTAATTGAATTGATCTGTTGGTATTCAGTGTGTGATAAAAGACACAGGTTTTTGAATAGTGGGAAAAGATTCTTTGAGGAACAGAGATGCTGTCTTCCCAAACAATGGTATTTTTTTACTTTCAAAGTATAATTTAATTTTAATTATTTATAAAGCTGCTTAGCACTTTAGTAAATGTGCCACAGTGTGTCTGGTTCAGCTAATGTTATCTCAGGAGAAAGCACTGTTCTTTTCAAATCTTCGATATTAAATCTTTGCCATGAATTGTGCTGAGACTGCTGGGAATTTTATGAGAATCATTTGGTTTTCGCAGTGATGATACATGAGACCTAGCAGGATAGTACTGAAAGTATTACATTTCCAAAAATGTACATATAGCCATCATAGGGATGCCTGTCTTTCTTTTCTTGGTGAGAAAATGGCTTTCATATAAACTTGTTAAAATCTCAGATATTATTTAGAAAAATAACAGTGAACATACTTTTGGAGCCTTAACTCGAAACCCTCAGATTCTGCCATGCTTTTCTTTCAGACGTTTGCCACGTCCATCGTTTCTACTCCACTGAGCCCATTTCTTGGGAGCGTCATTTTTATCACTTCGTATGCCAGGCCAGTGAAATTCTGGGAGAAAAACTACAAGTAAGATCCTAAAATCGTTACTGACTTGCGTTGCTAAGACTTGAGTTCGGGATGCTCCTTAACCTTTGTCTGTGAGGAGTCCAGGCATCAGGTTTTGTCCTCCTGTGGGGCAGCCCTAGTGACCCCACCCCGACCCTGCACCAGATCATCCACTGAGCTTCCAGGTTCTGGGCCAAGTCTACTGATGGCAAGTTTGCAGTCGGTACCAGTCTAGGTTTTACCAGTTGTGAAGGAAAATGAGTTATCACTGTGCATTCAGCTTTTTACTTTGTTGTGGGGTTTAGCCAATTAACAATGTGATAGTTTCAGGTGAACATCCAAGGGACCCAGCTATACATATACATGTATCCATTCTCCAGCAAACTTTCTTCCCATCCAGGCTGCCACGTAACACTGAGCAGAGTTCCCTGTGCCGTACAGTAGCTCCTTTTTTGGTATCCATTTTAAATATAGCAATCACTGCCCACTCTTAACAGTTGCCCTTGAGAGGCTGTCTTAGGAACCATGGTCTAGTCATTGGATCAGATTGCTTCCTGGGGGCTCATCTGCCTTCTGTGGGCCTTTGAAGTATACATGTCATGCATGTACCAGCGTGCATGTGTCACAGCTCAAAGTGAGTACACCATTTTTTTTCTGAGCACCGTTGACCTTGTAGAGGATGATGTATGTGCTTTGTCTTGGCTATTTGTACTGGTCAGTCATAAATTTCCTCAAGCAAACAGTGATGGAGCCAGAGCTGCCTTTTTTTTTTCTTTCTTGCTTGTGCCACATGGCATGTGAAATCTTAGTTCTCTGATTAGGGATCAAACTCTTGTCTTCTGCATTGGAAGGCAGAGTGTTAACCACTGGAGCACCAGGGAAATCCCACTAGGGCCATGATTTTGTCCAAAGTGGTGAGAAGTAGTGGTTCTGTGAGAAACTTTCAAGAGCCATTAATGATTTGTTGGGGGAGGGCCTGAGAACAACAGCCAGAGGGGGTGGGGGGCAAGAGGAGCCGGCCTGTCTGCAGCTGGGTTGTCTCCTTTGCCCTCATTTACAAGCCGTACCTGGGCTGCCCCATCCAAGCCCTAATCCATCTTCTGTAACGTATCTACATTGCCCATGGCCCTGCCTGGTAGCGCTAGTGGCAAAGAACCCGCTTGCCGATGCAGGAGACAGAAGACTCGCACATTTGATCCCTGGATCGGGAAAATCCCCTGGAGAAGGAAATGGCAACCCACTCCCGTATTTTGCCTGGAGAATCCCATGGACAGAGGAGCCTGGCAGGCTTCCATAGGGTTGCACAGAGGGAGACACGACTGAAGCGACTCAGCACACTCGCACTGCCACTTTACAACGCGCCTGCGTGTGCACAGAGGCCAGAGTTATGTTAGGAGATCCGTGTGGTTAGACGGTTCATGTGAACGGGAATGCACATCTTTCTGGGGCAGGCAATAGGATGTTATGATGAACACCCAGCGCGGGCCGCCAGCCTGCCAGGGCTCACACCTCACCTTCATCATTTGATGTGGGTGACCTCAGTCCTTTCTCTTCTCTTCTGTAAAATGGGGCCAAAGGAATAAGGCCTACTTCCCAGCCTTGTGGGGAAATATGAGTTAATAGTCATAAAGCACCTCGAACACAGTAACTGCCACATGGGCCTGCACTGGTGGGGCTCTTCTCTGACTGCCCTGCCTGGAATTCCTGTCCCCCCGACTGTGCTAACCATCTCTGGGAGCTCATATTTAGAGGTCCTGGGGAAATCGAACCAAACTGGAGTACCCAAGGTGAGTCTGTGCTGTGAGATCACCAGGAGTTGGGGAAGGCCTCGCCTGTGTCTGGCAGATTCCTCAACTCTGAAAAGATGGGCTTGTTGCTGTACAAGTGAAGCCATCTTGAAATTTACACGTAAGCAAGAGTCTCTTTTGCATTTGTCTAAATAGATGCTGGGGTTTCCCAGGTAGCTCAGTGGTAAAAGAATCTGCCTGCAGTACAGGACACAAAGGACATGCGGGTTCAATCCCAGGGTCAGGAAGATATGGAGAAGGAAATGGCAACCCACTCTAGTATTCATGCCTGGAAAATCCCACGGACAGAGGAACCTGGTGGGCTACAGTCGATGGGGTGGCAAAGAATTGGACATGACTGAGCGAGCAGGCATGCAGAGAGATGCTGGGCATATTTACAGAGTCAGAAGGAAAAGAAAGCCACCAGCACTGGCTTGTCTTTAAGCTTCTCAAGGAGAAAACAATTTGGGGGACTTTTGTGGAGCTCAGAAAATCATACTTCTGAAAGGTACAAACACTTGAGAATAAGAGGTGTGATAATCTCATAGGCTTTTTAACTATTCAGGAAAGTGCACGATATTTTAAAGGTGATCTTTAACATAAGAGATTTCTTTTTGTCTCCTGTTCTCAGATAAGTTTGGAAACCAGTTTTTGATAGGGGGCCAGGGAAGAATTTGATAAGCAAAAGGCATCCCCTTTGAACTGGAGGGGGTGATGTTCAGTCACTAAGTCGTGTCCGATTCTTTGCGACCCCATGGACTGCAGCACACCAGGCTCCCCTGTCCTTCACTGTCTCCTGGAGTTTGCTCAAATTCCTGTCTGTCCATTGAGTCAGTGATGCTATCTAACCATCTCATTCTCTACCCTCTCCTTTTTTTGCCTTCAGTTTCTCCCAGCATCAGGTCTTTCCCAGTGAGACTGTTCTTCACATCAGGTGGCCAAAGTATTGGAGCTTCAGCTTCAGCATCAGTCCTTCCAATGAATATTCAGGGTTGATTTCCTTTAGGATTGACTGGTGTCCCATAGAAAGGGAAGTGGGGAAATCTTTGTGAGATGCTTTTGTTGAGGGGAGTCATCCTAACACCTGTGCAATACAAGTTGTGTATTTTCTTCTTTAGTTTCCTTACTTCCAAGAGTCAGCCACCCATTCAGGATGATACACTGAGATATGAATTCTAGGTTTATGCAAGTTACTTAAAAATATGGGCTGCTCGAGTGTTTCCTTATTCAGCCACACAAAGAGATGATGATGCTGTGACCCACTGTTTTGCTCAGGGTGGCACTCTGTTACGTGTGGGGGCTTTGGGCGGCTGTCCTGGGATGAGAAGGGCACAGCAGGGTCTGTGGGTATGTATGAGGACGTCGGTCTCTCTGAAGGAGCCAAGTTGGAGAAGACATTCGGTGCAGCTGGTGGGGGCAGGGAGAGGTGCGGATGCAGGAGCCAGCCAGCTGAGAGCCTCCTGTCACCTAGAGTTAAGCCTCAGAATACAGAGCCCTGTGGCCATCTGCTTAAAAGATCGAGGTGGAATTTGGAACAGTGCGAGTGGTGGGAACCCAGAAGGAAATGGCAGGAAATCTCATCTAGATCTGGAAAGCTCATTCTCTGTATCTGAAACTGTTGGTTTTTTTTTCAAGCACTAATGGTTTTTCTTACTCTTATTTGTGAGTATCTCTGCAGCCATTCCCATTACTTTCTTTTCAGTCTGATGCAGAGAAGCAGTTGTTAGTGCAATTGATTGTTTACTAACTGTCCCAGCTAAGAGATACTCTCCTCTCTCTGTGTATCAGTGAGCACAGTCTGCCAGTGGGCACCAGGGTCGCCAGCCTCACCCTGGGGGTGTGATGAAGAGCCCTCATCGTCTCCTCACCTGGCTCCCTCTCCCTCTCCACCTCTGCTCCATCACTTTCCAGTCCTCTGATTTCTCTTCCAGACCTTTTAAAGCTGCCTTTGGGTTTTGCAAGACTCCAGTGAGCCCTGTACCCTAATGAAGCCAGCTTTTTCTTTTCTTTCTTTCTTTTTTTTTCTTTATTTTTTGCTGTATGTGGCATCTTCAATCCCCTACCAAGGATCAAAGCCATGGCCCCTGCATTAGAAGGGCAGAGTCCTAACCACTGGACTTCAGGCAAGTCCCCTGGGACCATTTTCATTCTCCGTGGAAACAGCAAGTCAGTCACCAGCTACCTGGTGACTCTGGCCTGTCAGTTTGCCCCAGCTTGTTCTGTCTTGAGATCCACAGAATCTGTACCAAGACGCTGCTCCTCACTGGGGGCTGGTGACAAACGTATCCTCTGCCTGCCTAACTAAGCTGCTCTCCGGTGGATTCCCCAGAAGCTGCACAGGTCACACTGTCTCTGAAGTCTGAGCTGGCTCATTGCTGCCTGACGAGGAGAATCCCCCAGAGCCCACGCCGCTGGGACTGCTCTGTGCCCCTCTTCCAACGTGGCAGCCCTCCCAGTGCTGGCCACAGCTAGTGTGGCTGAAGTTGAAATTCCATCGAGTTTTAATTAATTTAAATTTAAGTAGTTGCATGTGACCAGAGGCTACTGTATTGGACAGCACAGATGCAGACCCACCTCACCCCAATCCTTATCTTTCACAGTACTCTTCCATACATCACATAGTCACAGTTTTCATTCCCAGCCCTCCCTCGGCCAGGCTCTTCTCATCCAATGCTCTCCCCTCCCACACCCCTCCACTTCCACCCACACAGATTCCAAAGGCATCTCTGAACAATTCAGAGAATCATTGATGTTGATGGATGAATGGAAGGTTCGGGAAGGACTTTTATGATGAGAGGTATCAAAGCCATCACTTTTGGAAAACAAATTTGCTCTGTGGCTGTCGTAAATTGTACCAAAGATTGGTGTGGACTGATACTACTTCCAAGTTTGGACTTCTTTGTTTTCATCTTTCTGTCCCTATGTTGTATGTACAGAACAGCCCTGCTCACAGTAGGTGCTCCATGACTATTTCTTAACTTAATGAAGTCCAACAATATTATGTAAAAGAGAAAGGAAAGCATAATCTGGATTTCATTTGCCACAACACAATGTTCGCTATTAAACTGTTCTTAACTAAGAAGGTCTTTAAAATCAGTCTTGATGAGTTCTGCCTGGTGTCTCCGTTTAATTTACAGGCAGTGATGGCAAATGCACTGTAATAATAGTGCCTGATGTTTATAAATCCACTTATGTTAGAGCACTTTTAAAGAGCTCTAGAAATACATATTGATATTATGATTTATCATCCTTCTCTCTATATATAAACAATTTCTAAATAATCAAACTTTATCATGAACATGCAGCAAATGTTTAGGCTAGAAAGCTTTTGACTCTCATGGCTCTGGTTGTTTCATCCAGCGTCTCAGTCCTAAAGGAGTTGACTGGTCAGGAAGATCCCCTGGAGGAGGGCATGGCAACCCACTCCAGTATTCTTGCCTGGAGAATCCGATGGACTTATGAGCCTGGCGGGCTACAATCCACAGAGTTGCAGAGTCGCACATGACTGAATTGACTTAGCAGCCCTAAGGAAGGGAAAAGCTCCATCACAATGATCTGATTTTGATACTTCAAAAGCCTTCTGTTGCTGTTCAGTCACTAAGCCACATCCAATTCTATTTTGACCCCATGGACTGTAGCCTGCCAGGCTCCTCTGTCCATAGAATTTCCAGGGAAGGGTACTGAAGTGGGTTGCCATTTCCTTCTCCAGGGGGTCTTCCTGACTCAGGGATTGAACCCACAGCTCCTGCACTGGCAGGTGGATTCTTTACCACTGAGCTACCAGGGAAGCTCCAACAGTCTTCTATAAAATGTTAAATACCATAGCTATGAGGCGACACATGTAGCAGTCACCTGAAGGGCACATGAAAGTTCATGGTTGTTATATTGCTATCATATGGTCCAGATTCACTTTAAAATGTTCAATAGTTCTGGACAATATCCTTGTTAACAAGTATACTATAAGCATGTTCATGAGACCACTGTGTTGGCTTAAGATAGGAATCATTCTATGTGATTGCTTTACAAAAACAATCAACTCTGCATTCCATGCCTTTGTTCATTGTTGTTCAGTTACAGATGTCATGATCTTGTCCCACTCTAATCAGGAAGAAGATAATCAGTGTGACTTCATCTTCAGCTCTTCATGAGACGGTGATGGTACTCAGAAAGACCTTGATTAAAATCCCAGTCCATATGCTCCATTTGGTGTTTGATTTGAGGAAATTATTCAGCCTGTTCCGTTCAGTCACTGAGTCATGTCTGACTCTTTGCAACCCCATGGACTGCATCACACCAGGCTTCCCTATCTATCACCAACTCCCAGAGTTTGCTCAAATTCATGTCTATCGAGTTGGTGATACCATCCAACCATTTTATTCTCTCTCATCCCCTTCTCCTCCCACCTTCAATCTTTCCCCAGTATCAGAGTCTTTTCCGATGAGTCAGTTCTTCTCATCAGATGGCCAAAATACTGGAGTTTCAGCTTCAGCATCAGTCCTTCCAATGAATATTCAGGACTGATTCCCTTTAGGATTGACTGGTTGGATTTCCTTGCAGTCCAAGGGACTCTCAAAAGTCTTCTCCAACAACACAGTTCCAAAGCATCAGTTCTTTGGCACAAATTTTCTTTATGATCCATCTCTCACATCCATACATGATGACTGGAAAAAGCATAGCTTTGACTAGATGGACCTTTGTTGGCAAAGTAATGTCTCTGCTTTTTAATATGCTGTCTAGGTTGGCCATTGCTTTTCTTCCAAGGAGAAAGCGTCTTTTAATTTCGTGGCTGCAGTTACCATCTGCAGTGGTTTGGGAGCCCAAGAAAATAAAGTCTGTCACTGTTTCCATTGTTTCCCCATCTATTTGCCATGAGGTGATGGGACCAGATGCCACAATCTTTGTTGTTTTGAATGTTGAGTTTTAAGCTGGCTTTTTCACTCTCCTCTTTGACTTTTGTCAAGAGATTCTTTAGTTCCTCTTCGCTTTCTGCCATAAGGGTGGTGTCATCTGCATATCTGAGGTTATTGATAGTTCTTCTGGCAGTCTTGATTCCAGCTTGTGCTTCATCCAGCCTGCCATTTCACATGATGTGCTCTGCATATAAGTTAAATAAGCAGGGTGACAATATACAGCCTTGACGTACTCCTTTCCCAGTTTGGAACCAGTCTGTTGTTCCATGTCTGTATCTAACTGCTGCTTCTTGACCTGTTTACAGATTTCTCAGGAAAATTATTAGAAGAAATGAAGTAGCCCTTATAGTCAACAAAACTCAGCCTGTGAGCCTCAGTTAACTCAAGTGTGAAATGGGATGACTCTCTCTGTGTGCCTCCTAGAAGTTGTAAACACAAAATTAATCCTGAACCCATTTTGCTTTTCTTCTGTGTATTTTTAAAAATTTATTGCTAATTAGAGGCTAATTGCTATACAAGGTTTTGCTGTTCTCTGTCAAGCAACATGAATCAGCTACAAGTGTATATATATGTGTGTCCTCTCCCTCTTGACTTTGGTTTTTTTTTTAAATTTGGCCACATTGCATGGCATTTGGGAACTTAGTTCGCTGACCAGAGATGGAACCTGCGGTCTTCTATGTTGGAACCATGGAGTCTTAACTACTGGACTGCCAGGAAAGTCCCTTCTTCCTTATATTTTTATCTGCTGTCGTTTAACTTTTGCTTCAGGTAAATCTAGACATGTTTTATGTGTCTTTGCAACCTACCTGAAATCATTTCTGAAAGGGCAGAACACAAGCATAGCAACCCACGAAAGAGCCCATGTGTAGACCATGGACCGTCGTATCCACAGCCACCGTGCTGTGGGAAGCTCTGTAAAGGCTGCTTCTTGCCTCCAGGCGCTCTGGTTATTTTGAGGCTTTAGCCAGTCCCAGAGCCTGGGTTCTGTTCTCTGGACCTTCGGACCTTCGAAATTGCAGAGTACCCCCTGTACTGTCTGCAGGGAGGGAGTCCTCTTGCTACTCCCCTGGAGCAGACCTTGCATCTCATTCAGTGCCCTTGTGAGTGTTGTCAGCCACAGCAGTGGGCTCTTACTGTACCAGGTCTGCTCCTCGTGGCATTACCCAAACACCCCATACACCTGGATATACCTGCCCATCCTGAAGCACGCAGCATCCTTGCCCCACCGGTACAGTTTAAAGGAAGCTTTCCTTCCCTTCTCAGCCCTCTGCTTCAGGCTAAACAGTCCTGTCTGTTCTTGGTGCGAGATGGTCTAGACCTTGAGCATCTCAGCTGCCTTCATCCAGATGTTTGCTGAGATTTCCCTGTCCATGCCCTCCATAGCAGATACCTCCAGGTGTCACCTACTCAGTTCACAGGAAAGGGACCTGTTACTTCCTCTAAGTCCTATGTTCTGCTCTCACGTATGCTTCTTAAACTCTTGTTATTTATTCATTAAGTTGTGTCTGACTCTTTGTGACCCCATGGACTGCAGCACTCCAGGCTTTCGTCCTTCACTGTCTCCCGAATTTTGCTCAAACTCACATCCATCGAGTTGGTGATGTCATCCAACCATCTCCTCCTCTTTTGTCTCTTTCTCCTCCTGCCCTGAATCTTTCCCAGCATCAGGTTCTTTTCCAGTGAGTCAGCTCTTCACATCAGGAGACCAAAGTATTGGAGCTTCAGCATCTTAAAATCTAAACCTCCTCAATTATTTTGCTAAAGTATTGCCAAGCCAGATCTTCATCATCCTACTCTTATGTGTATATGTTTTACTGAAAGGCAGAAATTTCCGTTTCCTCTGTCTACTCTCAACTTCTTGGCCTCAACTCAACATTCCAGTCCATGCAGGTCAATGTGTCCGTCGTCATTCATCATCTCTCCAGCCCTTCACTTGTTCTGACTGCAGATGGGCTTGCCTGTCATCATCTGGGTCTCCATTCATGGTTTGTTAATGATGATGAGCTGGACAGAGTCGTGGATGCCTGACGTGGTTAAAGCAATCAAAAAAGAGACTCTTAACTTCACACTTTATCTTCTGTTTTTCAGAATGAAGGGATTTTGCTAGATATTCTCTTCCTAGCAAGCTGTTTTAAGGGTGGTTTGTAAGATCATCGTGCAAAGCATTAAACATCTCAAATGGCATTTTGTTTTTCTGTTTTAAAACCTTCTTATTTTATATTGGGATGTGCTGCTGCTGCTGCTCAATCACTTTAGTCGTGTCTGACTCTTTTATGAACCTGTGGAATGTAGCCCGCCAGGCTCCTCTGTCCACGGGATTTCCCCGGAAAGAATACTGGAGTGAGTTGCCATGCCCTCCTCCAGGGGATCTTCCCAACCTAGGGACTGAACTCACATCTCTTGTGTCTCCTTCATTGCAGGCAGGTTCTTTACCACTGGGCCACTGGGGAAGCCCCTGCTGGGATATAGCTGATTAACAAACAATGTTGTGATCGTTTCAAGTGAACAGTGAAAGGATTCAGTCATAGAAACACATGCATCCATTTTCCCCCAACCCCCCACTTCCCTCCAGGCTGCTGCATAACACTGAGCAGAGTTCCCTGTCCTGCACAGTAGGTCCTTATTGGTCATCCATTTTAAATAAAGCACTGTGTGCACGTCTGTTCCAGACTTCCCAACTGTCCCTTCCTTCTGTCCACCCTCCCTGGTTCATCCTCTAAGTTCATTTTCTAAAAGTCTGCAAGTCTGTTTCTTTGTTGTAAGTTCATTTGATCATTTCTTTTAAGATTCCACATATAAAGACTAAGATATTTCTCTCAAAAGACATTTTTTTAAGTGTAAAGCAAGAAGCTTATATGGCTTATGGATTAATAGTAAAATGCAGCATTATAATTCAAGTCTGCAGTTCTTCCAAAAAGGGATTCACATATTTCAACTTGAAATGAAGCTGCCCCACAGTTTATCTGGATGTGTTTTAAAGGGCTTCCCACTAGTGGTAAAGAACCTGCTTGTCGATAAAGGAAACATGAGGTGTGGATCTGGTCCCTGGGCTGAGAAGATCCCCTGGAAGAGGACATGGCAACCCACTCCAGTGTTCTTGCCTGGAGAATTCCGTGGACAGAGGAGCCTGGCGGGCTACAGTCCATGGGGTTGCAGAGAGCTGAACATAATTGATGCGACTTAGCATGCATGTTTTATAAAGCACTCGGACACAGCTGCTGTGGGGTACAGGCCTGCAGCTCCCTTATCAGATGTCTTAGGGCGTTAGAGCTCTTGCACGCACACCTAGGAGCGTTGGGCCCTGGACACACACTTATTACAGCAGTGGAAGCAGCCCAGCAGCAGTAGCAGTGACGGGCGGGGGCTCGTCTTTCTGCATGTAGGGGCCGCCTGCCCACTGTCTCAAATATACTCATTCCTGTCCTGTCACTCACTGTGGAAGTAGGATTTCATTTTTCTCATTTCACAGCTCAGAAAAAGGAAAGTCAGGGCAGTGATAAAACTTGCCCAAGGTCACAGAACAAGTCAGTGGCCAAGCCACAATATTAACTCAGGTCTGGTCTTATTTCAGGCCCTGAGCATTTCCCATTATGAAATAAAGCTTCTCAAAATGCCTTCCACACAGAAAACAAAAACCAAACAAACAATAAGAAACCCCAAACTAAAGCCAGTGACTTCCAGTTAAAGCATTTGCTCTTGGCTCGAGAGGTGCAGTCCCAAGAGCCTGTCTAGAAGGGAAGGTGGCTGCAGCCTGGGCCTGAGATCCCATGCGCCTCATTCTAGGAAGGCGTTCTCTGGGTCTCCCTTTTCTGAAAGGCCTTCTCTGGGTCCCCAAGCAAGCCCTGTGTGGCCCCTCCCCGCGGGATCAGCACCAGGTGCTGCAGAGGTCGATGGCTGTGTTCCCTGTTACCTCCACAGAAGTGGACATTGGTCCCACACCTCTCCTCTGCCCTCAGGCAGGCCCAAACTGACCCGAGTCAGAACACAACCTGCCTAAGTGTGTGCTTGCTCATTTGCTTCAGTTGTGTCGGTCTTTTTGTGACCCCATGGACTGTAGCCCACCAAGCCCCTCTGTCCATGAGACTGTCCAGGCAAGAATATTGGAGTGGGTTGCCATGCCCTCCTCCAGGGGATCTTCCCAACCCAGTGATTGAAGCCACATCTCCTGCAGCTCCTGCTCTGCAGGTGGATTCTTTACCACTGAGCCACCAGAAAAGCCCGACTTGCCCAAGGCCACTCTTGGGATCATCCTCTGAGTGGTTTCACTGATGACTGGACCACTGGAGCCTCGCAGCTCAGACGCTTGGAGCTCCCTGCTCAGGCTGCGTGAGAGGTGGTGAGTAGCCACCTGGCCAGATCTGGACCATTGCCCATCGCTGGAAGGTTCATCGTTCCCTGTTTCTGCGGGGACCTCGTGATGCTCCCGTGTCCCTGAGCTGGGCGCCTCAGTGCTCCTTCCGGAGGCCCTGATCAGGAGCTGCAGTTCCGCCTGATTCTCAGGAGCCCTGGATCCCATGCAGGAAAGTGAAGGGGTGCCCCCTTGGGTACAGCCTGCTGCCTCCAGGACTGCCAGAACCAGCAATGGGAGCCACTCCAATTGGGAGACCCAGAACCACCAATGATGTGAGGCACAGGGGCACACTGGTTCCAGACCCTGCCAGGTGGGTAGATGTGACTTCAGAGCAGGACTGAAGCCTGAGGTACCCTCATGAGTTCACCTGAGGTCCTGAATAAAAGCTCAAGCCCAGAAAGGGTGGTGGTTATTCAGTTGCTCAGTCGTGCCTGACTCTTTGTGACCCCGTGGACTGCAGCACACCAGTCCCTTCGTTATCTCCCAGAGGAGTTTACTCAGACTCGTGTCTGTTGAGTCTCTGATGCCATCCAACCATCTCATCCTCTGTCGCCCTCTTCTCCTCCTGTCCTCAGCCTTTCACTGTTTCCCGGCATCAAGGTCTTTTCCAGTGAATTGGCTCTTCCCATCAGGTGGCCAAAGTATTGGAGCTGCAACGTCAGCATCAGTTCTTCTAGTGAATATTCAAGATTGATTTCCTTTAGGATAGACTGGTTGGGTCTCCTTGCAGTCCAAGGGACTCTCAAGAGTCTTCTGCGATACCACAGTTCAAAAGCATCAATTCTTCAGTGCTCAGCCTTCTTTATGGTCCAACTCTCGCATCCATACACAGCCACTGGCAAAACCATAGCTTTGACTATATGGGCCTTTGTTGGCAAAGTGATGTCTCTGCTTTTTAATATGCCATCTACGTTTGTCATACCTGTCCTTCCAAGGAGCATGTCCAATTCTTGTGACCCCATAGACTGCAGCCTGTGAGGCTCCTCTGTCCATGCGTTTCCCAGGCAAGAATACTGAAGTGGGTTGCTGTTTCCTTCTCCAGAGGTCCAAGGGTTAAGTGTCTTCTAATTTCCCAGAAAGGGAGTCAGACTGATTAATTCAGAGACAATTTTCTTTTTAAACTGGCAATTTGAGAAATTCCTGTCTGCAGCCTTCAGTGCTCTTAGCTCTCTGGAGTCTCCAATAACTTGATAAGCTTGTGAAAGGAATCAGGAAACACCCTCACTTTTATTGGGAGCTAATGATAAGTCTTTGGGAATCCTCCCCCTAGAAGAGATTCAAAGTCTGATGCATATAGACATCTGGGTGTTTTGAGCCATTAAAAAATGCTTGAGAGTCACTTTGAGGTTCCATATGGGTGTCTGTTGATAAAGGAGGTGTGTTTTGGGATTAGCATGGTTTAAGTCATGTCTGAGGAGGCAGTGTGTCCTGGGACTTACAAGGATAGGCAGGGTGGGAAACTGGACTAAGTCTTGAACTTTCCAAAAGCGATAGAAGTGAAGATAAGCCAGCAATAAACATTCTCCATTATGTATAATGAACTGGAGGCATCAATACGGACTGAAGAGTTTAGTATCAGTAAATCTCAGTCAGGTTCCTAGATCCCCATGGAGGAGCTGAGTCTGTGGACATGTATCCTGACTCATGTTTCATTCCATTTTAGTAGAACCTAATTCTGCGTAAATATTGTCCTGGACTTCAGGCCACAGGTAAGCCAGAAACAGATGAGCAAGTGAAACTCTGGCCAAAAATAACAATAGAAAATCAAGGTGTGAAACCCAGAGTTCTGGAGATGGATTGTTTCTGCCTGGCCTGAGTGAGCTCTGGGACTTTGGGGTGTGCCAAGCCTGCAGGAGAGGAGAATCCTATTTCCCACTGGATTTGGTGGTATAGAATGAGAGGTTAATGCTTCTGGCAGCCTTTTTGTCCCCATGAGGTGTGAACTGACCTGAAAACACAGCAAACAGGCAGAGTTGAGGGATGTGAAGAATGATTCCTGATGACACCATCCTCTCTAGCCCCTGAGTCCAGCTGGGCTCCATTGACCTTTCAGCTATATGAGTCAATGCGTTTCAGATTTTTCTTAAGCCGTTTCCAGTTGGGTTTCTTATCACCTGAAATATAAACACTCATAATAAGAGCAAGTAATAGCTTTAATCAAAAGGATCTTTCCCTCACCATTTTTTTGGGGGGGAATGACAGCACAGAGGTAAGATTTTTAGCACTATAAGTCTGTGAGTCTAGAGATGCAGGGAAGCATAGACTGGCAGAAAGGAGTCTGAGCCTTCTCCGCTCTCTGGCTGATACATCCTGGGTCTTATCAGAACTTCCACATCTCTTCTCTGTCTTGGATTTTCTCAACGGGAATCCTAGTATCTGTGTCTGAATGCTGTTACATCTGAGACACTAAATGATAAACTTGGCCCCATCCAGCTGTTTTGCTGACAGATGAGAAAGCTCACACACCATGTACCCAGGGGTAAGGTTTGACACTTCAGGTATGGTGAAGAGCGATTATGCAAATGATTTCCAGAAGGATGATGCTTTTGAGGAACTCCAGAGCGT
Source organism: Procapra przewalskii (assembly GCA_006410515.1). Classification (NCBI taxonomy): domain Eukaryota; kingdom Metazoa; phylum Chordata; class Mammalia; order Artiodactyla; family Bovidae; genus Procapra; species Procapra przewalskii. The sequence continues at coordinate 1,332,547 of SJYF01001114.1, read as the reverse complement.
TGAATTTCTCAAATAGCACAGGTTTGAGCTTATTATTCATTGTGCTGCTGTGCATAATTTTACCCAGAATCCTGTCCCACCCTGCTTAGCAGTTAGAGAATCTGGAAGGTACGGAGCAGTGAAAAGGACTGGGCACCTGCAGGAAGCCCTCCACCTGCCCACCTGCTCCCCAGCAGTCTGGTGCTGCTGACCCAACGTATCAAGGTCACCCGGGAGTCAAGGTCTCCCAGGAGCAAGGCTGTGTGTCTGAGTCTGCAGGGAGTATCAGCCTAGCATAGCATACAGGCAGAGCCCTTCTCAGGCCTGGCAGCTTTTCCAGCTCTCAGGCATGTGTTGGAGATGGAATTGGTTGATTCTAAACAAAGGAAGGCAGAAGTCCCCAGCTTTTGCCTCTCAGACCTTTTTACTGCAGGACTCGAGTGTTGCTGGCTCAGGAGACTTATTGGGCAGATGGAGGTATTTGCACAGTTGAGGGTTCACTCCCCAATGCCAAGAACCCTGAGCTCTTTCAAAGTTCTCTGTGATCAGGCAAGCATGCTACTGGCCACACTGTCCCCATCAGTGACACAGCTGCCTAAGGGATGGCCACTCTGGGTCCTGGGGGACTTTTGCATTTGGAACTCTAGGTTCATGGGGGGCACAGGCGGAAGACTCTTTAATTTTGTAACTGTCAACTGAAAAGAAAGCACAGCCAAAAAGTTGAGGATTATGTTTTATTCCAAGGACTTGCTTGCCGAGGTCCAGCCTTAGCAGAGTCCAGGGATATCCTCAGGATGGACGACATCAGTGAATGAAGAAAGCTAGAGAAAGAGATAAGAAAGAACGACACAGGGTGACCAGGCTTCTTCGGTGAGCGAGGCCCATTTACTTTATTTTTCTCAGGGCTTTTATACCCTGAGTTGTACATACAGCAAGGTGAAAAAGGCAGAGTCAACTCAACATTCCCTCAGTAATAACTTTTATCAATATCAGGTTCCATCTTGAAAAAGTCTTATTTTCTGTACATCATCTTCTATTCTGGAGGCCTGTTGATATTTCATGACCTCCTTTTGATACAGGTTGGTTAGCCAGAACAATGATTTCCCCTTAAAGTGTTTCTTCTTAAATTCTTAGCCTGTGTCACTTTTAAAGTACAGAGCTACGCTTTTATGGAGCAAAGATTCAGTGGGTTACAGCAAAGAAAGAACTTATTAACTCAAAGTCTAATGCTGCTAATGCTAAGGCTATTACTTGTTTCTTCTACATCCTGACTATATGCACTCCCAGGAACACAGTGGATAAGGGATGTGAGAACTTGGCAACAAGCATAGGATCAACAGTGTTGCAAGAGTCTGGATAAAGCTGCCAAGTAAGCTAGGATGGTAACAGGGTTTGAAACACTCCTTTCATGCCCAGGAGATTTATAAACTAAAGCCCAAGTTAACTTTCCAGAGAAATGTGGTCGAGGGACAGCCCCCTGCTATTGTCAGAAGAGCTGGTGAAAGACATGAAATAGTAAGACAGACAGATTCTGGTTTGGGGCAGATGCTCGAACAGATCCAGGGGGTCCGTTGAGTCCAGAGGCCTTGCTTATCAGGACACTTCCACAGGGTCGGATGGCCCAGGGAGTCCCTCAAGTCCTACATGACCTTGTCATGGGTGGGATCTCCCGTGCTGGCTCCCAGCACTTGCTAAAGCCTGCAAGCATCAGGGACAGCCTCTCAAAGCTCTGAGGAACTGCTCAGAAGAGGTAAGGGAGGAATCAGGGTATATGGTTTTGCAACATAGACCAGGTGGTCCCGGAGCATCAAGATTACTGTTAATTAAAGAAAGCCAGACATCTCAAGGAATTTAGCAGTCTTCTATGTATGGGCAGATGCAAGAGTCTGGGCTCATTGAAGTGATCCCTTTGACACTCACCTCAGCTATCTGGAGCCAGAATCCTGTGTTTTCCCATCCTGCGTCCCCTCAAGTGAACCATTGTTGTTTTCTGTTGTTTGCTTGCTAAGTCATGTCCAATTCTTTTGCAGTTCCATGGACTGTGGCCCATCAGGTTCCTCTGTCCATGGGATTTTCCAGGCAAGAATACTGGAGTGGGTCACCATTCCCTTCTCCAGGGGATCTTCCTGACCCAGATCCCTGGAGAAGGAACCTGTATCTCCTGCATTGGCAGACGGATTGTCTACCACTGGGCCACTGAAAGCCACAGGGCACACCATTGGGTGGCCCTAGCGCACGGCATGATGGCTGCAGCATCTTTTGTCTGCTGATATGGCAGGCAACATTTATCATTCACAATACTCTGAGCATACTTCCAAGAATGACTTTAGCCCCTGTTTATTGAAGGCTAAGAACTGTCCCAGACTTCACATATGGTTGCTCTTTCAGGGTTTATGATACAATTGGCTGATTAATGAAATTAATGCATTATGTGAACATAGGAAGTCATGCTCTTTTTTTCTTGTCACTTTGAAAGCATTCTGCCATCACCACCACTCCATAGCGTTTATAATGCCCTTTCATGTCTCAATTACTGTGTTTGTCTCTCTCTCTGTAAACACAATTAAGTAGGTGGATGCTCCCCATCAAGCTGGTTTAAATGAAAAATGACCAATAATGGAAAAATAATCCCATATGTGAGAATTGGTAAAAATGTTACATGATAAGAATAATGGCAATTTAATGTATTATATTCTTTTTCTGTTTTGTATTGTCTAATTAAGTTACATATTTTGGTGTTTGTGTGGTTGGAGCTTAATTTCCTAGAGATTGGGAAAGCTTTGGAGAGAGGAATACTTTGAGGTTTGAGAGAAGAGAAAGTTCTTAGTGGATTTTAAAGAACACTGTTTGTATTATTTTTGTTGTCCAGTTGCTAAGTAGTGTCTAATTCTTTGCGATACCATGTACTATAGCATGCCAGGATCCTCTGTCCTCTATTATCTCCTGGAGTTTGCTCAAATTCATGTCCATTGAGTCAGTGATGCTGTCTAACCGTCTCATCCTCTGTCATCCCCTTCTCCTTTTGCTTTCAGTCTTTCCCAGCTTCAGGGTCTTTTCCAATAAGTCAGCTATTCTCATCAGGTGGCCAAAGTGTTGGAGCTTCCAAATAGTACAGAAAGTATTGTTTGCATAGAGAATGAAATTCTAAAAAATCTCTAATTTTAAGAGTAGTCCACAATGATAGAACACTAGCTTTCTAGTTAAATTTATCCAGGATAAAGCCTTCTGAGGAGGTTTTTCTCATCATTGTCAAAGACACTGCCTGGGGGAAAAGCTGGGGAGATGGAGGACAATTGGAGGAGGTGAATGATCTCATTTCCTCTTGTCTATAATGCCTATGCTCTTAGAGCCAGTATTCAATATAATTTTAGTATTTAAAATCAAATTTGAAAAAAACATATTAGGATTAAAAAATTACTGTTTTTCCCCCCATAAAAGAAATCTATACCCAGATGTACTGATGCCATGATATAAAAACTATTTCCTATTTATCCATTGTCCCTCCTGATTCCCTTGGGTAACAGGCCTGTTGCAAGGTTAAGTGAGTCTTTGTTTAGTTTTGCAGTAGACAGTCAGAAGAAGGGCTCTATATTTCAGTTGCATATCAAAAGCGCTGTTTTTTAGTTGCCATTTTGTGCACTCAGAAAACTGAAGGTCAGAGAATTATGGGAGTCTTTCTACATCTCTCAAGTAATTTAATAAATCATAAGCCAAGTTACAAACAGAAATCAGATTTATCAACTTAAATTTTCAGTCTGATTCTTAGGGTTCCGCTGCCTTAATGTCTTTGCGTAATGTTCCAGGCCAAATTGTTTCTCATAAGGTACATCACTGCTGAAATGCAAGCAGGAGAGGCCAAGCTTGCATTGTGATTATTGTTGTTCAGTCAGTAAGTCATGTCCGACTCTTCCCAACCCCATGGACTGTAGCCCACCAGGCTCCTCTGTCTATGGAATTTCCTAGGCAAGAGTGCTGGAGCAGGTTGCCATTTTCTGCTCCAGGGGCTCTTTCCTACCAGGACTGAACCCGAGTCTCCTACGTGGCAGGAGGACTGTTTACTGCTGAGGCCAGGGAAAGCCCCACAAGCCTGCATATGATACCTTTATTTATCATTTCAGTCAGTGTAACTGATTTGGCCAGGTCTCTCATGGTGATTATAGAATTAGGAGCACCATTTTAGTTAAACTTGGTTTTGTAACAGGTTTGAAGATTGAGCATGGGTCAGGTAAAATGTTATGTATTAGGAGTGAATGAAATAACAAAGGAAAAATGAAGTCCATCTCAGCAGAAAAAGGAGCTGGTGTGATTTGATTAAGTGCCACGTCCCTCGAGGACAAAAGAGCACCGTGTCTTAACAGGCTTCATGTTAGGAGAGCGTGTCTTCTGGATTTGCTATCTCTCTTGAGACGCGTGGCCGTGAAAACAGGAGGGTCCGGAGGTAATCCGTCAGGGCTGTGCATGTCACTGCAAAACCCTGCAATCTCATTGCCAACAGTTGGCATTTCTTTTTTCTGTGTGCTTACCTTGATCCAAATTCTGTACATACCAGTGGTCACTAATAAATAAATGTGTCTTTATCCTCAAGAGAAGTACCATCCAGAACTCTAAATAAAACACTGTCAAATTGGGCCTGTTTTACCAGGAGGCTATTGTACCCAGAAGTCAAAACCTTAAGCCAGTCATGTTACTCTTGGGGAAACAAAACCAGCAGCGCCCTGATCATTTAATACTTAGGAATCCCTTGTAATCTCTTGCATCTCCATTTCATTTCCCCATTTAGGCCCAGCCACATGCAACTAGAAATTATTATTACTGTTTTCATTAATTGCATTTGCAGGAAGACTTTCATCCTCTAAATATTTATGACTTGCCAGTGAATAAATAGTGGGACTTCATATCCCTTAGTTGAAATGTTGGAGAGTCTTGGATTTTTCTGACTGAAATGAGAGAAGTGATCCTAATTTGCAATGCAAGCAAGTTAAGGTGAGAGATGAGAATCACACATGAATGCATTATAATCACAAAATTCAGGCCTGCTTCTAGCTAGTGTGTGTGTGTTTTTTTTTAATGTATCAGTTCAGTTCAGTCACTCAGTCGTGTCCGACTCTCCACGACCCCATGAATTGCAGCACGCCAGGCCTCCCTGTCCATCACCAACTCCCAGAGGTCACTCAGACTCATGTCCATCAAGTCAGTGATGCCATCCAGCCATCTCATCCTCGGTCGTCCCCTTCTCCTACTGCCTCCAATCCCTCCCAGCGTCAGAGTCTTTTCCAATGAGCAAACTCTTCGCATGAGGTGGCCAAAGTATTGGAGTTTCAGCTTTAGCATCATTTCTTCCAATGAATACCCAGGACTGATCTCCTTTAGAATGGACTGGTTGGATCTCCTTGCAGTCCAAGGGACTCTCAAGAGTCTTCTTCAACACCATAGTTCAAAAGCATCAATTCTTTGGTGCTCAGCTTTCTTCACAGTCCAACTCTCACATCCATACATGACCACAGGAAAAACCATAGCCTTGACTAGATGGACCTTTGTTGGCAAA
>SJYF01001114.1:1310259-1326658 GCA_006410515.1 Procapra przewalskii | reverse complement strand
TTTTCCTATTTGGAACCAGTCTGTTGTTCCATGTCCAGTTCTAACTGTTGCTTCCTGACCTGCATATAGGTTTCTCAAGAGTCAGGTCAGGTGGTCTGGTATTCCCATCTCTTGAAGAATTTTCCACAGTTCATTGTGATCCGCACAGTCAAAGGCTCTGGCATAGTCAATAAAGCAGAAATAGACGTTTTTCTGGAACTCTCTTGCTTTTTCCGTGATCCAGTATCACTTTTTTGAAAAAAGTTTTTCATTTTGTATTGCGATAAAACCGATTAACAGTGTTGTGATAGTTTCAGGTGAAGAGCAAAGGACTCAGCTATATGTATACATGTGTATGGAGATTTTTTAAATTAAATTTTTTTAAAGCTAAAGTATAAATTTACATAGGGTTGAAAGAAATATTAAAAAGAGATCTCCCCACATACCTTTTATTCAATTTACATGCATTAACATCTTGCGCCACTATCACTGGGATATTGATGTGGATCCAGTCGAGATATGGACCATGTCCACCCACACAGAGGTCTCTGCTGCTGTCCTTTTATATTCAAAACACACTCTTCTGTTCTGCAGCTCACCACTTCTTAACTCCTATAACCATTGATCTGTTCCTTAACTCTAATTTTGTTATTTCAAGAATTTTATATGAATGGAATCCTACTACAGTTAACTTCATGGGACTGGCTGTTTTCACTCAACCATAGTTCACTGAAGATTCATCCAGATCAGGGTATGTCAATAACTGTAATTTCTAAACAGTATCTCATAGTATGGGCTTCCCTGGTGGCTCAGACAGTAAAGGATTTGCCTGCAATGCAGGACACCTGGGCTTGATCCCTGGGTTGGGAAGAACCCCAGAGGACAGCGTGGCAACCCTCTCCAGTATTCTTGCCTGGAGAATCCCCATGGACAGAGGAGCCTGGCGAGCTACAGTCCATGGGGTCTCAAAGAGTCAGACGTGACTGAGCGACTGAGTACAGCACAGCACATCTCATAGTGTGGAAAGGACAGTTTGCTTAGCAACTCACTCATTAAGGGACACCGTCTTTTGGTCCAGCTCACATCTGTACATGACCATAGGTTTGACTATACAGACCTTTGTTGGCAAAATGATATCTATGCTTTTGAATACCCTTTCTAGGTTTGTTACAGCTTTTCTTCCAAGCAGCAATAGTGAAGGACAGGGAAGCCTGGCTTGCTGCAGTTCATGGGGTTGCCAACAGTTGGACACAACTTAGTGACTGAACAGCAGAGGGGCATCTGGGTTGCTTCCAGGTTTTGGCTTTTAGGAATAAAGCTGCTAGGGACATTGGTCTGTGGGGTTCTGGGTGAACATAAGTCTTCCCTTCTCTGACATAATTACCCAGGAATATAATTGCTAGCTCATATGGTAGTTATGCTCATATGGTTCATATGCTTGCTAGACAGCGTATTGAAAAGCAGAGACATCACTTTGCCAACCTAAGTCTGTAAAGTCAAATTTCCAGTTTTTCCAGTAGTCATGAACTGATGTGAGAGTTGGACCTTAATTAAAGAAGGCTGAGGGCCAAAGAATTGATCCTTTTGAATTATGATGCTGGAAAAGACTCTTGAGTCTCTTGGACTACAAAGAGATAAAACCAGTCAATCCTAAAGGAAATCAACCATGAATTTTCATTGCAAGGACTGATGCTGAAGCTGAAGCTCCGATACTTTGGCCTGAAGCAAAGAGCCAACTCATTGGAAAAGGCTCTGATGCTGGGAAAGATTGAAGGCAAAAGTAGAGAGGGTGGCAGAAGAGATGGTTAGATAGCATCACCGACTTCATGGACACGAGTTTGAGCAAACTCTATGAGATAGTGAAGGACCGAGGAATGTGGCATGCTGCAGTCCACAGGGTCGCAGAGTTGGAAATGACTTGGTGACTGCACAACAAAATGGTAATTTTTTAAAAAGCAACTGCCGTACGTTTTTTCAGAGAAGTGATACCGTTTACATCCCCACCAGCAATGTGTAAGAGATCTAGTTTATGCATATCCTTGGCAGTGTGTTGACATTTTCACTATTTCTTACTTTAGTCATTCTGCTGGGTGTATATAGTGATACCTTCTTGTGGTTTTAACCTATGTTTCTCTTATGAATCATGATACTGAACATCTTTTTCTGAGTTTATTTGTTGTCAATATGTCCTCTTCACAGAAATGTTTGTTCATGTCTTTGTTCATTTTCTTTTGCATTCTTTGTGGGGGTTTTCTTTGTTTTGTGTTTTACTGTTGAGTTTTGAGAGTTGTTTATGTATTCTAACCCCTTTTCTTTGTTGGATATGAGGCTTGAAGGTATTTTCCCACTGTCTGTACCTGGCCTTTTTGAGCTTTTGGCAGAGTATTTTGCAAAGCAAAAGTTTTTCAAAAAACATTTTTGACACGTGCACATGGACAAATCTCCAGAATAGACTATGTGTTAGGCCATAAAACAAACCTCAGTAAATTTAAAAGGATTGAAATTATATAACACATGTTCTCCAGCTACAATGGAGTGAAATTAGAAATTAACAACAAGAGGAAATCTAGAAAATTCCCAAAGATGTATAAAATAAAGTTACCTTAAACAACCTATAAGTCAAAGAAAATTACAAGAGAAAACTTTAAAATATGTTGTGGTGAATGAAAAGGAGAGCACAGTGTATTAAAACATATGGTACTGTCAACTTTAAAAAAGAGCAACATGAAAGTTGCAAGTTAAGTTGTATTTGGGGCAAAATGAGGGCTGCAGCCCAGGAGACAGCACCTCAAATACCTCTGAGAACTGTTCCAAATATCATATATTAACGCATATATATGAAATCTAGAAAGATGGTACTGATGAACCTGTTTGTGGGACAGCAATGAAGATGCGGGAATAGAGAACAGACTTCTGGACACGGTGAGAGAAGGAGAGGGTGGGATGAATTCAGACAGTAACACTGAAACATATACATTACCATATGTAAATAGATGGTGGGAATTTGCTGTATGACACTGGGAGCTCAAACCAGTGTTGTGACAACCTAGAGAGGTGTGGCGGGGGGAGAAGGAAGTTCAAGAAGGAGGGACATATGTATACCTATGGCACCCCACTCCAGTACTCTTGCCTGGAAAATCCCATGGACAGAGGAGCCTAGTGGGCTGCAGTCCATGGGGTCGCTGAGGGTCGGACCCGACTGAGCAACTTCACTTTCAATTTTCACTTTCATGCCTTGGAGAAGGAAATGGCAACCCACTCCAGTGTTCTTGCCTGGAGAATCCTAGGGATGGCAGAGCCTGGTGGGCTGCCATCCATCTGTGGGGTTGCACAGAGTCGGCCACAACTGAAGCAACTTAGCAGTAGCATGGTTGGTCCAGGGTGATGTGTGGCAGAGACCAACACAATCTTATAAAGCAGTTATCCTCCAATTAAAATAAATACTTTTTTAAATGTAGTGGAGAAGGACAATATGCATGTGATTTTGGTGAAGGAAGTGTACATACAATCAAGCACACGTTTCTTCAGAAGGTTCTTCTAGTCATGAGAAACAGTAACCCCATGAAGGATTGCAGTGCTTTTCTAGATACGAGGAGACCAAGAACTAGGCACGTAAAATCAGCTCCTAAAAGCATCTGACTATCTGAAGACCTGCCCTGCCAGTTTTATTCCCCCAGATCACAGAGTGCCTCTGCCCTCCACCCAGAAGGCCTCTCGGGGGGTGTTGAAGGTCAGCAGCTGCAGCAGCACATGAGTTAATCCTAGTAGGGCCAGATGTGCTGAGCGGCGCAGTCATGTTCTGCTCTTTGCGACCCCGTGGACTGCAGCCCGCCAGGCAAGCGCCCACGGTAAGTGCCGATTTGTAGTTGACAGTATGTAGCAAAAGCAGTGCGCAGAGAGAAATTCATAGCTGTCAATGCCTAAATTTAAAAAAATAAGAAAAATCTCAAATCAACAAGCTAGTCTTCCATGTTAAGAAACCAGAAAACAAGGAGCCTACTAAACCAAAGTAAGCGGACAGAACAAAATAATAAAAATTAAAATGATGAGAAATGAAATAGAGGATAGGAAAACAATAGAAAGAATAAATTAAACCAAAATTTGATTCTTTGAAAAGACTGACAAAATTGCCAAACCTTTACCAAGAATGACCAAGAAAAAAGAGACTCAAATTACTAAAATCACAGTTAAAAGTTGAGAACATTTCTACCAACATTAATTACATAGTTGAACGAGAATTCTATAAACTACTGTGTATTGACAAATGAGATAACCTAGCCAAGCCAGAAGAATTCATAGAAATACACACACTACCAAAATTGACTGAAAAAGAAATAGATAATCTGAGTAAACCTCTAACAAAAAGGGAATTAATAGGTAATCAAAAACTCACAACAAAGAAAAGCCCAGAATCGGTTAGCTTGACTCTCAAATTCTCTAAAATGATTAAAGAAGAATTACCATCAGTTCTCAAATCTCCCCAAAAAAGAGTGGAGGAAGGAATAGTTCTTAAATCATTCTGTGGGGTCAGTATTACCCTGATACCAAAGCAGACAAAGTCATCACAAGAAAAAACAACCTTAGACCAATATCCCGTATGAATATAAACACAAAAATCATTAAAAAATACTAACCCAAATGAAACTTGTGCATATATTCAACTTAAAATGTGACAGGTCCTTCTGTTTAGTGTCTGACTGCCTTCTCATTGTCCAGATTTCTCTAGTGCTGGCCTGCCCCATGAAGAGAACTACGGTCCATCCATCCCGGTTTCTCCATATGCGCAGACGCCCATCAACGTTCTGACTCCAGCCAGTCACACTGCCTCATCAAAAATGGGGACTACTTCTCCCATGAATAGTCTATGTGAGCTGTCGAACCGGAACTTGAAACAGTATAATCAAGTCACTATTAAATTACTTAAGCTCCTCAGGTGAAGCCACATAAGCGACAAGGTGGTGGATTTAGATGAGGAGGTAGAAAGGCCAAGCTTGAAGGGAGGAAATGAGCTTTGCTGTTGGCATTCCATATTAACATAAGGGAGAGATGCTTCAGAGCGAGTCACCTTCTCTGGGAAGGCCTATCATATTACTGGACTCTTGGCTTGTGGCGCCTGGGACACTGTGACAAAGCAGCGAGCCTTAACTTTGCCAGGCAGATGCTAAGAGCATACACACCTAACCTCGCCGGCGTTTTCAACGCCTCTGAGATTGGGGAGTGAGTTGGAAGCCCCCACCAGGTGGCGCTAGTGGTAAGGAATCTGGTGGCTAGCGCAGGAGACACGAGATGTGGCTTAGATCCCTGGGTTGGGAAGACCCCCTGGAGTAGGAAATGGCAACCCATTCCAGTATTCTTGCCTAGAAAATCTCATGGACAGAGGAGCCTAGCAGGCTACAGTCCACGGGGCCTCAGAGAGTCGGACATGACTGAGCAACGGAACAGAATGTTCCTGCAATAGGACAGTGAAGGCGGAAATCCAATTACTGAACTAATTAGCACCTTTGAGTGGTAAGCACCAAATTTACAGGGGGAAAGCACTGGAGAAAACCTTGAATACCCAGTAAGGCTGGCACTTGCCCTTCTTAGAGAGTCTGGTGGCAAGCCAGAGGCCCTCAGGGCACACAGGCAGCATGGATTAGTTACTGCTGATCAGAATTGAGCCCTCTGCATCCAAAGCCTTTTGAAGATAGCTTTTCATTTAACATAGTTTTAGAAGGTGTCTTAATTCCCTGAGGAGTTTGGTAAATGACTTTCTTTTGGCTCAATCTCACTTTAAAAATTGTTTATTCTGCTGCTGAAAATTCCATTTGTCCTAGGTCTTAAGGTGAAATTAAAATTCCATTCAGGGACTCACTATGCCGACATGGGATTACGGCCTTCATTAGAAAGAATTTTGTTGTTCGCTTTATTTTCTGCCACCCCGGCTCTTTTATTTTCAAAGCTGATCTGAGGGTATTTGCAAGGAAAAGGAAGCAGTAATAGAACAATGTGAACTTTTCAGGCTGTAACAGAATATCCCTTCTGTACAACCCATCTGGAGCATCTCGTCTACAAAACTCCAACAGGATCCTGCCTAGACAGTTCTCATATATCTGAAACGTGGTATATCTAGGTATCGTAAAGATGAGATGCTCATTATGTTCAAACTTGTATGGAGCCCTCCATTCAGTGGTCTAGTTCTAGTGAAAGCCCTTTCTTTATGGCATAGGTTTAGCCTTATGAAATTTTTGTAGGAAGAGGGATGCTTTCCAGGGCCCAAGAGTGGGCTCTTGTCTAACACTCAGAAATGAATTGTCTAAGGAGACACATGTGCTGACAAAGCAAGAGACTTGAATGGGAAGGAGGGCGCCGGGTGGGAACCGAGGAGGACTGCTCTGCCAAGTGGCTCACAGCCTCGGGTTTTATGGTGATGGGGTTAGTTTCCAGATTTTCTCTGGCCAGTCATTCTGACTCAGTGCACATCACTCAGCCAAGATGGATGTTAGCAAGGAGGACTCTGGGAGGTTGGTAGGACATTTTGACCTTTCCGGAATTCTGATTGATGATGTCGTGTTAGTTCTGCATTCCTTACTAGGATCTCCTGTTGTAAGATACCTCACGCCAGTAGTTACTATTGTGTTTGGCCAGGATGGGGAAGTTTCAGTCAGTGGTTCCCCTCACAAAATTGCCATTTTTGTAGACCGTAAACTGTTGAATATCATCAGCCTCATGTCATTGGTGTCAGTATCAGATGTCATCCATCAAAAAATGACAAGACCCCCACTCAGTGTCTGAAATAAGTCAAGGCTGGTCCAACATCGTCTCTCTAAGCAGGACAGACTGTTGCACTTATAAAGGGTTTGGGGGACGTCTGAAGTTCAAGGGCAGATGAGTTTCAGATTCAGAAATGGGGTGATGCCATCTGCAGGGCAGTCACCTGGGGAACCTGTTATTGATCGGTCACCCTCAGAAGCCTGCAGTGAGCCTGTCCCTTGCTGGCTGACTTGCAGAAGCGAGCGGCCGCTGTGAACTGGCTGCCTCACCAAAGCTGTAAGTTGAGGTGAGTCGTCATAACTGAAAAGGTTTAAAACTGGTTCTGGTGGCAACTGGTTACCGTGGCTACAGACATTCCACCTTTTCCTAAGCTGCAAAGAGCTGCTTTTCATTCTTATGGTTCAACCTAAGACAAGTCTGTAAGAATGCACCCAACTCTTGAAAGCAAGTGGTAGAGACCTGGACTACTTATCAAGAATGTTCTGGAATCAGTTTGAAAAGCAAGATAGCTATGTATGCACTGCTCTCAAGTACTGTCAGTGAGTGGTAGTCCATTGACAATTTCACTTGCTTTTATTTTGTGGCCTGGATGCTCAGAATTGATAAAGATGAAGGTCTGTCTCCTCTGCCTGAGCGCTAAACATCTCTTCCCTCTCTGTGTCTTCTGTACTTTTCCCGCCCTTCTGACCCCTCTCTTCCTTCAGCCTTGTCAATGTAGAAAAATAATTCTAACATGTAAGCTCCATCTCCCCTGGATTCCCACTCACACAGCTGATCCTGTGAGCCAGCTCTCATTTGCAGGGATCTAATCACAGCCTCTTACTCTTCTGTGGCTCTTTCTAGTACAAGGCGTGTGGATAATTCCAACACAAGACTGGTGGTCCAAATTGAAAAGGATCCAGGTAAGAGGATATCTTCCTTCTCTTTCTTTCTTTCTTTAATATTTTATTTTATTTTTGGCCATGCAGCCTGTGGGATCTTAATTCCCCAAGCAAGGACTGAACCATGCCCCCTGTATTGGAAGCATGTAGCCTTCACTGGAGCCCCCCTGCTCAGGAAAATCCCCTGTCTCTTTTTTAAGCTATTTATTTTGTTGTGTAGATGGATTCCTTCAATCCAAAAAAGAGGAATTAAGTACTCATTTTTTTTAATCACTGTGGAGACAGTGCATGTCTTGGTAAATATGCTGATGGTAAAAATAAAACTGTGCAAATAGAACGGATCAAATATCCCAATTTGATTTATAAATGAATTCCTCCATGATTTAGAACTGATTAGATCTCTTTTCAATATTGAATGACTGTAGATTACAGCATTTTAGTTTGTATATGCTAAACATCAAATACAGACAGTAAACCTTGGTATCGGTATTCTGGCAAAAAAAAAAAAAAAAATTCAGCATTATGATGTCCTTAAAGGCAAGCCATTCCAGGATCCAGGGTCTGGATATCTTCAGAGTCTTTGTACAACATTAATCTATGGAAAGATTTATCTGCCATAGTAACAGGAAGTTACTTTTTTCTTCCTGTAATCTATTTCATTTTGAAGCATTGGACCTTTTTTCCCCTCATATCAGTATGCAAATTTAAACCACTCTCTATTTTTAATCCACCTCACTCTCTCCTCTGTTCCAAAAATATTGTCTAGGAAGAATTGTATCCTGCTTATTAGCTATATTTGAATTGCATATACATGATTAATTTGAAATCATAATTTGAAACTTGAAAATATCTGGAGAGGCAGGTTTATTTTTTGTTAAACTTTGTATCAGCCCAGTTTGAAGGGGGTGTGGTTGGAGTATAAATATCTCTGATGTGGAGCCATGGGATTCTAATTTTGCCAGGCCATTGACATTAGGCATATAGACAGTTTCATAAGTACATTGTGCTTTTAGTTGTTCATAATTTCATCTCATTTTAATCTAATTATACAGATATGTGGTCAGTGTGTTCTAAGATCTCAACTTTTCATGGTTTAAATTGTTTCATTTGTACATCAAACAGTTTGAACAGTTAAGCAAAAGTTAATTCTCTTGTTAAGGCTTTTTCTTTAAAAGTACCAGAGACTTAGAGTAATCTCCAATTAGTGTCTGTGGATGCATGCTGCTTCATCAGAAGCAGAAAGTGAATATCACTACAGGTCAGGCAGGCTTAATCTGCATAGAAAATTAAGCATACTGATACCTTATAAGAGGACATGACATGACTCAGTCCATAGAACAGTTTGTTTCTTTCCATTAATCATAAATAGGTTATAAATGCACCTATTTCAGTTTGGCTTTTAACTGTCGTGAATCTAGCCCTGATATCCATTGTTTGATAGTGTTATCTTGTAGATTTCTTAGCCATGGATCAGTGCTCTTTCTTATGTGGGTGCGCTCTGGGCCAGTCTGCACCTTCCTGCAGCCTCAGTGATGCTCCAGTTCCCAAGGGTAAAGAGCAGGAAAGCTCCATTCAGATCTCACAGATCTTTATCTGCAACCTTCCTGAATCTCTGTCTCCACTCCAGAAGCTGGCCTAGAAGGGGTCCTGAGCTTTGCTTTAGGCCCCTTCTCTTTGGGGCAACTCTATGCTTCTCTGACTTTCTGAAGGCAGAGTTTACTCCCCAGAGAAAAGATGCTCCTAAAGTGAAAGCACTGGTGATAAACTTTCCTTCCAGCCCCTCCTAGTACTTCTTCCACTCCCAGGACCACAGACCAGAAGGACTTCCCAGTTTACCCAGCCTTCTCAAAAAAGATTCTGTCTTCATCATGAGAGATCTGACAGAGGGAGTAAAAGGAGTTGGCCCTGCCGGGACGCGAAATGCATCATGAACCCCCAGTTCCATGCCCCTGAAACGCACTGGCCCTTTACTGGGAAGCAGGGTGTTCCCTCACTCCATCTCCTTTGCTGCGTCCTTCCTTTTTTCTTCCCTTGATGTACTCATCCACTCGATCTGAATGGCTAAGTTCGAACAAGCAAGCAACAGTCCTGGCAAGGGTGCAGAGCAGCCAGAATTCTCAGTCCCTGTGACTGGGGCGCAGGATGGTTCAGCCATTCTGGAGAACGGTAGTGCCCCACTTAGGGTTTGACTCAAGAGAAATGAAAACATGTTCTTATAAACTTCAGTTCATGAGTATCGTGAGTGGATTTATGCATATTCCCCAGTACTGAAAACAACCCAAAGGTCCTTCAGCTATTGAATGGTTAAGCAAACTGTAGTAACTACATACAAATGAAACAGAACAAGCTACTGCTATATACCTCGGAATGGATGAAACACAAATGCATCATTCAAAGTGGTGGTTATGTAACTATAAGCATTTTTTTTAAGATTCATAGAACCAGACACTGAAAAGGGCAAACTTTGCTCTCTGTCAATTATTCCTCAATAAATCTGAGTATTATATACATATATAACTTAAAATGAGTAAGTGGCATTGATATATAATATATATACTTGTATATATGAAAATGTATACTAGCAATAATTATTTATATTGTAGACTACAGTTATATATGTATATATGCATATATATGTACTGATAACACAATATATACTATCAATAATTATTTATATTATAGAACATATTGGAGAAGGCAATGGCACCCCACTCCAGTACTCTTGCCTGGAAAATCCCATGGATGGAAGAGCCTGGTAGGCTGCAGTCCATGGGGTCGCTGAGAGTCGGACACGACTGAGCGACTTCTTTCACTTTTCACTTTCATGCATTGGAGAAGGAAATGACAACCCACTCCAGTGTTCTTGCCTGGAGAATCCCAGGGATGGTGGAGCCTGGTGGGCTGCCATCTCTGGGGTTGCACAGAGTTGGACACTACTGAGGCGACTTAGCAGCAGCAGCAGCAGCATAGAACATATATATATATAACTTCCCTATAGTTCAGATGGTAACAAATATGCCTACAATTCAGGAGACATGGGTTCAATCCCTGGGTCAGGAAGATCCCCTAAAGAAGGAAATGAAAACCCACTCCAGTGTTTTGCCTGGAGAATTCCATAGGCAGAGGAGACTGGTGGGCTACAGTCCACGGGGTCACAAAGAGTCAGACATGACTAAGTTACTTCACACACACACACACACACACACACAGACACACACACACAATATATATATATATACATACACACAATTTATTGTTTGTAAATTATTTCTCATTGAAACCCTGTAGTTACTTAATGGATTATGTTCTCAAAAGCAAAATTTCTCTTAACAAAGCTGTATCATCTACGGTGTCATCTATTATTCAACAGATATTTAGTCAGTCATTACTGCATATTAAGAATCTGCCAGTGCTGAGATACAAAAATAAACAAACTCAGTCTTCCTTCACCACCGTAGGGTGCATTGGAGAAATCAGATGTTAATCAAATAACCATATATATACATATACACACAGAAAAACAAAAGTCAAATTCCAACTGTTTTAAGTGCTTTCAAGCAGAGGGTCATAGTCCTGATGCCCTATAATATGGCGTGGCAAAGGGGTCCAGGAAGGCTTCCCTGAAGTGGCCATGGAACAGAGGTCTAAAGATTAGTAGAGGTAATAAGACAGAGAAGAGTGAAGGGAAACCAGGCAGGAAGATTAGTCTCTGCAAAGGCCCAGGGTGGGAAGGGGCAAGTGAGTCACTCAACTGGGAGAAGTTCTGTGTTGCTAAGTGTGGAGACTGAGGAAGAGGTGAGTGAGAGGTGAGGATGGAGACTGAAGTGGGGGGCAGAGCACACAGCGCCGCTGGTGTGACCATACACCTTGGGTTTGATTGGGCTGGTGTCCTAGCTTATTCCTATGGAGGATGACATATGGGACCCTATTATAGGTGAGGTTATGAAGTCTTGTCTCTGTCTTAAGAGCCATAACAAACCACTTTAAGAAATGGGTTGGAGAGTCCTGGGTGACACGTTCCCCTTTCATCTGAAAGGTCATTCTGGCTGGGGGGCAGAGAATTGATGAGCAAGCATGTCCTAGTGAAGACCCATAAGTGGGTCACATGACCCTGTGGTCTTCCACCTGAGAGACCGCATAACTTGGGAAAGAGCAAGGGTAATGGGAATGGAAAAAAGTAGGAAGATGCAAAAAATACTTGAAGAATGTGAAACTGAGAGCCTTAGGTGGGAAGGAGCGGGGAGAAAGATGCCTAGGTTGTAGCCAACTGGGCAGCTGAGGGCAGGTGGGGGGTGGGACTGGGGGGCAGAGCCTGACTTGAACACATTGGGTGGAGGAGAAACATTGGAAACATCCAAGAAATGTTAAGCAGACAAGGAAGCAAACAGGTCTAGAGTCCAGGCGAGAGATCTCTGCAGGAGGTAGGAATTTGTCAGGTGTCTCATCGAAACAGGAATTCAGTCCATTTATGCAGATGACATTGACCAGAAAGAGCATAGAAGGAAGAATAGGAGGGTCTCACAAAACCCAGCACAACGGGCGAAAGGTCTGAGGAGTCTGATTCTCCCCTAATCAGTGACGGCTGCCCGTCTCCCAGGTAGAGCACGTCAGAGCAGGACTCACTGGGCGTATTGTTTCTTGTCCTCTCTTCAGGGAGCGATGGCAACAACCTCAACTCCATCTTTTATGAGCACTTGACAAGGGCGCTCCAGGAGTCCCTCTGTGGAGACCTCATCCTCGGCCGGTGGGGCAACTACAGCTCTGGCGATTGCTTTATTTTGGCTTCGGATTACCTCAATGCTTTCGTTCACCTGATTGAAATCGGCAATGGCCTTGTCACCTTTCAACTTAGAGGACTGGAATTCCGAGGTAAGAATCTCTTTGCTGTGGAAGTTGTTGGAAGTTGGTCATTTGAATGAATTACCATGCAGAGCTTTCATAAGAAGTCATCCTTAAAAAGGAAGAGTGGGATGCCTGTCCTAGAGAATGAGTTAGGGAGCTTGCTGCAACCACATCTCATCACGTATTTGGATATAAAGAAAGTCCAGTCATCTGAATTAGTAATCAGGTTAAATGTACAGTCTGATGTAAACCTTAGGAATAGCAAGTCAGAACTTTGGTTTTATTCGGGGAAAAACTCAGAAGCATTAAATGAGTATGGACCATGCATGGGGGCTCTGTGTGGAGTCAGCCAGACCTAAAATGGAACCTGCTTCCTTGGGTTACAAATGCCATGGTCTGTTGTAGGTGAGTCATTTAGTATCTCTGAGTTTTGTTAAAAATTGTCTGTAAAATGATAATAAGAAGAATGACTGCCTCATACAGTTGTGTGATTTAACTGAGATAATGTATATGCAGGCACTGTTGTTGTTTAGTTGCTAAGTTGTGTCTGACTCCTTCGCAACCCTATGGACTGTAGCCCGCCAGGCTTTTCTGTCTATGGAATATTCCAGGCAAGAATACTGGAGTGGGTTGACATTTCGTTCTCCAGAGGATCTTCCCGATGCAGGGACCAAACCCATGTCTCCTTCGCAGGTGGATTCTTTACTGCTGAGCCACGTGGGAAGCCCACTGCAGGCACAAGACGAATGCTTACTGCTCTGTGGTTACTGAGTCCACCTGTATCTTTGAAGAGGGATTCTGGTTTTTCCATGAATCAGACGCTGCAGTTGTGTGGTGATCACTCAGGGATCAGCGTCATGGATATTCCTGTGGCCCCGTCTCCCAGGCTCCTTGGGTAGTCTTTCATTCACACGTGCTTTTCTCTACTGCAACACCCTCTCTGTGTCAGGCTGCGTTCTGAGGCTGAGGGTGCAGTGGCATGTGACCTTGAGTCTCACCCTCATGACATGGCAAATAAACAAGTAAACAAAAGAGCAGACCAATCACAGCTTGAGGAACAGTGCGGAGGAGGTAAATAAGGTTCTATGACCAGTATCAGTGCAGAAGGTGAGGAAGCGCGTCAGGGAAGGGTCCAGAGGAGGAGAGCAGGGAGAAGGACGCTCCAGGCCAGGAACTGGGAAGGGCTGAATGTCCGAGTCCGGAGCAACCCAGGAGGAATGCCATGACCAGAGAGGCGGGGGAGGACATGGGGTTTCTCCCAGCCAGGGGGAGGTGCTGCATTTTATTCTGTGTACCGTGAGGAGCCATGGAACCTTCTGGACATGGGAATGACTGACCTAGAGCTTGTTCTGGTTGCTATGTGGAAGATGTACTGGAGGGGATGAAAGGAGAGAAGGGGAGGGGGCCGCCTAGGAGCATCCTGTAGTCACCCCAGCAAGAGAAGATGGCAGAGGCAGAGATGTGCTGGGAGGCTCAGGAGTGGAGGACAGGCCTGCATGTTGGGGTGAGGGAAGGTGGGGTGCTCAGTACGCTCCCTGCTTTCTAGGTTGAGAGCCCGATGGACATTGGTGCATTTACTGAAACTGAGAAGCCTGGATAAGGAGTGGCACATTGGATTTGAGGATGCAATCAAGAGCTCCATTTTAAATATTTTCTTTTTAAAGTGCCCTGGATTCATCCAAGTGAATGTATCACATAGCTAGTTGGACATATGTGTCTAATATTCGTTTTTGTTGTTCAGTTACTAAGTTGTGTCTGACTCTTTTGTGACCCCATGGACTGTAGCTTGCCAGCCTCCTCTGTCCATGGAATTTTCCAGGAAACAGCACTGGAGTTGGTTACCATTTCCTTCTCCAGGGGATCTTCCCGACCCAGAGGCTGAACCCAAGTCTCCTGCATTGCAGGCAGATTCTTTACTGCTGAGCCACCTGGGAAGTGCTTAATGCTCATTGGGGAGATATTTATTCAGCACTGATTATATGTCAAGCACTAAGTTAGGTGCTCTGAGTAGAGAAGTAAAGGCCCTGCCTTGTGGAGCTTGAAGTCTCCCTTAGAAGATAGCGCGTGACAAGTACTTACTGCTCAGAGACGTGGCTGTTATAGCAGCACAGCACGTGGGGTTCCTGGGGGCCAGAGGAAGGGTGCTGAAATCAGAAAGGGCTCTGGGGTCCGTCAGCTCAGCAGAGGAGGGGCTGCAGTTAGAACGGAGAGGAGGGAACAACTGGTGTGATTACAAGGAGGCACCAAGTAGCCAGATGTGGTTTCCAGGTGCTTAGGGAGGAAGGGGTCACCGACAATGCTAGAAAGGTAAACAACAGCCAGGTCATGCCTTCTCGAACCTCACAGTGACCAAAGGACATGTTTCCACCAACAAATTGCCGTCACTTCATGTTTTAAAAACTATAACCCAAAGAGAATTCTTGTACATCCTTACAAATTCTAGGAATATAATTTAGGGAGCTTATTTGGGAAAAGGTTATTGGGCCAAGGGAGTGATGATCAGACTCTAAAGAACAGAGAAGCAACATTTCCCTGATATTTTTCACAAATGCCAGAAAATGCCACAGTAGGTGGTAGAAATTAAGTGTCTGGGTACAATAAGGCAATAGACTTGCCTATTTTTGACAGCTTTCCATTTTTTTCCTGGAACTCAAGGGAAGAACTTTTAAGGTTCGCTGAGTTGAATCTGAATTATAGTTATAGCACAAGTTTTATGTGGCTTATAGCATCTTCAGCAAACTTAACCGATCTTTGAATTGAAGGGTTAGGAAGCTTCCCAAGTAGCACAGTGGTAAAGACTCCTCCTGCCAACACAGGAGACGCAGGTTTGATTCATGGGTCAGGAAGGTTCCCTGGAGTAGGAAATGGCAACCCACTCCAGTATTCTTGCCTGGAGAATCCCATAGACAGAGGAGCCTGGAGGGCTACAGTCCATGGGATCTCAAAGAGTCATACAAGACTGAAGGCATTGAACACACATTTCAAACATGCATAAGAGAAATGTTGTATAGCTGAGTACCCAGGAGAAAAAGTAAAAAGTTTGGTGACCAGTTAGCCAGCCTCTGGCACAGTGGGTAATTTCCCAACATTAGAATAAGTGTTTAGAACCTGGGTAGCCCAAATGATTGATGACGGTTCATGGCTCATGCTGTTTCCATTGGAGGATACTATAGTAGAGTAAATTCAAATTAAGAATACAAATAAAGAAGCCACGTTTTTCTGTTCTACTCCTTGGACCCATGCATCCCAGAATAGAAATACATTTTTTTGTTTTTGTTTTTGTTTTGTTCATGTAAGGAAACGTGACTGTATTGCTGCTCTTGGTTTATGAGTATCTTTTGCATCTACCCAACCAGAGAGCCTTTAAGGAAACCATTCAAGAATTGGTGGATTTGTCAGCTTTAAGTCTAAGGTCAAGGACACAGACAATGCATTTTGGAAGGCCCTCAGTGTGAGGAGCACCAAATTCAAGGCTTTTCAAAAGAAATGGAACCTGTTGTATTTAACTGTAATCCGAGTAGGCAGACACAGAAAAATGGGAAAGTGAGAGCTGATTATCTGTTCAATCCATTTCTGTTCTCTGAGTCATCCAAGTGACCTAGCTTGATGGTGTGGCTTATTTCTATAAAAGAGGAGAAACATGAATGAGGAGAACAGAGCTGCCAACAAAAGAAGTCAGACAACTTGAAAATCCTGTCATTATAAATGAAGAAGAACCAAGAGTAGGAGCAAAAAAAAAAAAAAAGTGGGGGGCATTGGAGAGAGACTTTTATAAGATACAAAGCACTCTCTGGCCTGTGAGGGTGACAGCTACCTCCAGATTGGCCTTAATCCCAATACTTCCTCCCATCTAACTGATGGGGAAATCCAGACCCCTCAAGATGAATTATTTCCCAAGACTCACAGCTACTTAGGGGTTGTTTGCTCAGTCGTGTCTGACTCTT
>SJYF01001114.1:1297191-1309818 GCA_006410515.1 Procapra przewalskii | reverse complement strand
TTGCTTTTTAATATGCTGTCTAGGTTAGTCATAACCTTTCTTCCAAGGAGCAAGTGTCTTAATTTTGTGGCTGCAGTCACTGTCTTCAGTGATTTTGGAGCCCAAGAAAATAAAGTCTGTCACTGTTCTCTCTTTTCTGCCATCTATTTGCCATGAAGTGTTGGGACTTTATACCTTGCTCTTAGTTTTTTGAATATTGAGTTTTAAGCCAGGTTTTTCACTCTTCTCGTTCACCTTCATCAAGAGACCCTTTAGTTCCTCTTTGCTTTCTGCCATTAAAGTGGTATTATCTGCATATCTGAGGTTGTGGATATTTCTCCTGGCAATCTTGATTCCAGCTTAGAGCTGGGCAAACCCACAGGGCTCTTAACAAGAACTTCTCATTCTACCTGACCATTTCCTCTTTTCATTTCTCCTTTTGGTTGGGAATTTTTACCATAGTGTTCATTTGGTTTATTAAACACTGAATAACTGGGATATAATGCCCTCAATCACTTGTATAGCTCCATGTTATTTTCCCAGTTGCACAGAAAACTCCTCTTTAGGTCAGGATGTTCAATGGGGGCACACACGTGACTTGACTTCTCAGAGTCTCAATTTCTTCATCAAAACCTTGGTGTGATTATAAGTTCTTTCCAGCTCTGAAACATAGGCAGAACACTCCAACATAAATCACAGCAAGATCCTCTATGACCCACCTCCCAGAGTGATGGAAATAAAAGCAAAAATAAACAAATGGGACCTAATTAAACTTAAAAACTTTTGCACAACAAAGGAAACTATAAGCAAGCTGAAAAGACAGTCTTCAGAATGGGAGAAAATAATAGCAAATGAAGCAACTGACAAAAGAATCAATCTCAAAAACATACAAAAGGCTCATGCAGGTCAATTCCAGAAAAATAAATGACCCAATCAAAAAAACAGGTCAAAAAACTAAACAGACATTTCTCCAAAGAAGACATACAGGTGGCTAGCAAACATATGAAAAGATGCTCAACATCACTCATTATCAGAGAAATGCAAATCAAAACCACAGTGAGGTACCATTTCATGCCAGTCAGAATGGCTGCTCTCCAAGTCTACAAACAATAAATGTTGGAGAGGTTGTGGAGAAAAGGGAACCCTCTTACACTGTTCGTGGGAATTCAAACTAGTACAGCCACTATGGAGAACAGCTTGGAGATTCCTTAAAAAACTGGAAATAGAACTGCCAAACGACCTAGCAATCCCAATGCTGGGCATACACGCTGAGGAAACCAAAATTGAAAGAGACACATGTACCCCAATGTTCATCTCAGCACTGTTTATAATAGCCAGGACATGGAAGCAACCTAGATATCCATCAGCAGACGAATGGCTAAGAAAGCTGTGGTACAGATACACAATGAAATATTACTCAGCCAGTAAAAAGAATACATTTGAATCAGTTCTAATGAGGTGGATGAAACTGGAGCCTATTATACAGAGTGAAGTAAGTCAGAAAGAAAAACACCAACACAGTATATTAACACATATATATGGAATTTAGAACATTGGCAGTGACAACCCTGTATGCAAGACAGCAAAAGAGACACAGATACAAAGAGCAGACTTTGGACTCTGTGGCAGAAGGCGAGGGTGGGATGATTTGAGAGAATAGCACTGAAACATGTATTTTAGCATATGTGAAATAGACGACCAGTCCAGGTTTGATGGTGCCCAGAGAGAGCACTCAAAGCCAGTGCACTGGGACAATCTCGAGGGATGGGATGGGGAGGGAGGCAGGAGGGGGTTCAGGATGGGGAACACGTGCACACCCGTGGCGGATTCATGTCAATGTATGGCAAAAACCACCACAACACTGTAATTAGCCTCCAATTATGATAAATAAGTTGATTTAAGAAAGAAAGAACAACAAAAAAGTTCTTTCCAGCTCTGATGGCTCATCAGTCTGGGAGCTATATGTCCTTCCACCATATCATGGGGAGAAAGTTGAACTCCCTCCGGGAGTTTGATAGAATTTCCTCCCAGGGAGGAAGCCCAAGGCTTCAGAGTCAGTGGTGGAGGAGGGGTAGATGCCTAGTTGTGACTGACTCCAAAGTCCGTGACCTTTCAGGTAAACTCCATGGCCTTGGAGGGTGGCCGGGAGCGAGGGAGGGAAACAGGGATGCAGGGAAGGAAGAAGGAAAGAAAGGGGGGAAGGAAGGAGGAAGGAAAGAAGGAATGAAAAATAAGGAAAGATTACCCCCCAAAAAATGAGTAATCATTGTCTTTACATCTCTTTGGCTGTTGAAATTCAAAAAGAAAACTTTCACCTGAATACCCTTCTCAGCGCTAATGTGGAACCACCAATTTTAGGAGCTCAGCTTCTTGAATTGCTGACTGCCTTAGCGACCATGCACACTGGACGGCTCCTGCAAGATGAGCATGGAAAGCAAAGGCATAGTTAGTTAGCAAGAGGTAGCCACACATTACCATCAGGCCTGGAAAATATCACAAAAATGAGATTCGCATTCCTGTCTGTGTGAAATGTTATCAGCCATCTCATAGTTTGGCTAACACCCCATAATCACCACCCTGTGGGGACATTCTAAAAATAAGTATGTAACCTAATCTAATCTAAAACTAATTCAACCCAAACCCTTATCCTAACTGGCTAATCCACGTATAGTCAGAGCTCCCACTAATCTTGAAACCAGCTAGAACTCTCTTCTCTATGGCAACAATTAGGTCATTAGTAAGTCTACTTTTTGTGTGTATAGCTTGAGGAAGCTGTTAAGTCCCTTGGTTCCAAACTTCACCCATGAAATAATAGGTTCTCACTCAGAATTCCTCAATGCATATTTTTCTTCATTTCAAGTTATGTGACATATTGGTGAACAAGACAAAAGCCCTGCTTGTCCAGATAACGAGTCTGGGAAAGAAGTGCTTTCCTGGAGAACATTAACAGAGTCTGCATATTTTAACATTCAACACTCAAAAGTGTGTGGGAAAAAAAGCAAGATAATGCTTGTTTGAATTAAATATTAATTAGAAAGTGAAAGAAAATGACTCAGTAAGACTGAATACATTGGTTTTCTCATCTAGAAATGGAGGATGGGGGGGGTACCATATCATCACAGATACGATTATTGTATATATTTCAGCTTTTCTATGCTTCAGATTTGCCCACCATAAATTCCCCTGTGCACTGTGGGATTTGGTATATTTCATTTTCTCCTATAGGCTAGAAGGAAAAAGTAAATTCAGGGAACTTTTGCCTGTAATTTGTCAAGGCTCATGAGACACTCTGTGATAAGGGAAAACCATGGACTTAGAATTCAAAAGACCAGAACTTTCTACTAGACAAGATGTTTTGAAGACTCAGTGTCCTTATTTTACTAAAAGAAATTATTACTAAAAGAAGAGATTACATCTGCATAGCTGGGTTGATGTGTGCAATCAATGAGATGCTCTCTGAGAAGTTACTTTTTAAGTTGGTAAATGTCCCATAAACAGAAATTAAAATTTTAAAAATATTGAATGTAAAAATTCTCTGAGAAAAACTGTTACGCCACATTCAAAATCTCACTTGCTGAACAGGTCATAAAACAAATTGTATTTCTATGGCCAGATTGTGAAGCAAATTGAGGCTCTTTGGAAGACAGAACTGTTATAATAAAAAATGTCTGCTATGACCACAAAATCAAACATGCTATAAATTTTGTTCACATACTTTTCCCTCCCCTGCACGCTGGGCCAATACACTTCTCCTAAACTCTCAGTGTGACATTTAAAAGACACTCGGGTCCACTACTGTGTAGAACAGGTATCAGTACTCAGTACTCACCACTCAGTACTCTGTGGTGACCTGAATGGGAAGGAAATCCAAAAAAGAGGGGTTATGTGTGTATATATGGCTGGTTCACTTTGCTGTACAACAGAAACTAACACAGCATTGTAAAGCAACTATCCTCCATTTAAAAAAAAGACACTTGGATCCAGTGTGGCTGAAGGAATGGAAATTGGGACTGGGAAGAAATTTTCTAGTAAAATTATAAAGAACTAAACTCAGTGTATCCATAGGTCAGGCCCTTGTTTAAGTTCTGTTCTGTGACCATTTCTCCATCTTTAAGCTTAGATTAATTTAAAGTGTGTGATTATCAAATGTATGTTTCGCAATTAGGAAATGGAAAGTGTAATGGGACAGATTATCATTGTATTAAGTATTTCTTCCCAGAAATTAAATCTGGTGATGTCTAGGAGCTACAGGGTCACTTCCCACGGCAAGTAGCTGGGGCTCAATGACCTATATGTTCCTTTCAGCTCACATTCTAGGATTCCATTCTAGAGAACTAGTGTAGGGTGGAGGAAGGGCTAAGAAAGACATGTCAATAATATTGAAGCTGTAGGAAAAATTTGGGGAAAAAAATTCTACTGTGACCTTCTAAAAATGACATTCATTGAAAAACTTTTTTAAAAGCTTTCTCTGACATTATTTCATTTGGCCACAAAATGGCCCTTGATCTAATCAGCTGGCAGGAAGCAATGATAGTTTAGATTTCTGGTCTGAGGGAAAATGGTCTGAAAGTCTTCATAATTACATGTGTTATGTGTATTACGGCATTAGAAGGGGCACTAAAGAAGCTGAATCTTCCACAAGATTCAACACAGACTGGCCCTGACTCTCACAGCTTGTGTTTCCAACATGTAATGCACCCTGGCCTGTGTGAAGCCCAAATGTTCATGGAAGTGAACTGCTTTGAGCTTAGCAGTGACTATACTGTAAGTCCCCTACGTATGAGCCTTCAAGGTGCGAATTTCAAAGGTGTGAACATGCATGCAGCTGCTGTATGCCAGCTGTTGTGCTGTATTACTGTAGTTTTCAAGGTGCTGTGCTGTAAGATTAAAAATGCCTTCTTTATTTTTGTGTGTTTGTTCTTTGTGTCTCATTTGTGTGAAAAGTATTGCATGCCTATTACAGTGCAGTACTGAATAGCTGGTTATCTTAGTACGGTGCCTAGGCTGACTTTGGTACACTTATGAATGAATTGAACTTACAGTTGCTGGCTTAGAATGGCACTTGTTCATATGTAGGGAATGAATCTGATGGCCTTCTCCTTTTTGTGGACCTGAGCAATTCGGGAACAAGCTTAACTGTAACCTCAGAAGGAAATGCGTTTTATGCAGTAATAGTCCAATATGCATCCCAAACTGCGCATTACACCTGCAGCCTGAAAAGCACTGGCTCAGCCGTTGTTTTTGTTCAGTAGCCCAGGTGTGTCCGACTCTTTGTGACCCCATGGACACCCGTGGCATGCCAGGCCTCCCTGTCCCTCACTGTCTCTCAGAGTTGACCCAAGTTCATGTTCATTGCGTCGGTGATGCTGTCCAGTGCCGGAGTCCAGCTCCAGCAGCCAGGGATTCAACCTGAAGAGGTGAACGCTGTCGGCGACTGAGACAGCCTCTCAGTTTTCTATGGACTGCCTGTTTATTCCAAGTTTAAGATTCTCTTTTGTACTTTTACAAAAACATTAGGCCAGAGGTTTGACATTTTCAGTTCCCCCTCTCCTAGATTTATTATCTCCATAAATCATTGTTGCTCCTCAGAATTCCTGCTTCAGTGATTCTCTCGGAACCAGCCTAATCATCCGTTATCTACCTCCTCTAATGTGTCCTGCAGTTAACTTGTGATTACATTGTAACTCATGCTACATGCCTCAGTTTACTACTTATGTTCCTAAGTCCTGTTTGCCCCTAACATCCTGAGCTCACTATCTCTTAAAAAGGCTTCTAGCTATAGTGCCTCTAAAAATTCTTGACTTCTATAAGCTATAGTAAAATATGCTAACTTTACAACATTCCTTAAATCTTTAACTTCTAACTGTTTTAATTATTTCTAAGCCCTAAATTCAGTAAACTCCTTTGCCATGAACATTCTCCTTGCAAATAGGCTTCAGATATCAATCTCTCCCGTGGCCTCAAGCTGCGGCCTGTGTGCTCATCCTGGAACACTTTTTTGTAAAAGTCCTTGAACAAATGTCGATGATTAACTTTATGAATTATTTTCAGAGTAACGCTGCAGAAGGCTTTATGCCTTCTCATGCTCCTCTCAAGAACAGTAAGCACCTTAATATTCCTTTTCAGTCACCTCAGCCAAGGAGAGGAAAAGACAAGTCAGAATTACAAGGCCTAACTCCTTCATCCCGGGATCTGTGCCTGAGGAATGAGGAGAGGGGGCTGGGGACTGTACCTCCATTTTCTCAGTAATGCCTAACGCCACTCCCGGCAGTCCAGCCAGCTCATCCTCTGACACCATCTTCTCCTTCTATGCCTAATTATCCTCCACTCCACAAGCAGGGTAGTTTAAGGATAATCTAAACTTCTCTCTGGCAGCCCCTCCAGGAGACCTCACTGCTTAGCATCTAGAAAACACCATCCTCATATGCCTGGCATGTCAGGCTGATGAAAGCTGTGATCATTTCAAAACTCAACTCAAATAAACATCTAGTAAAGTTATTGTAAACCATTATTGGTGGATGAGATGGTTAGATGGTTCATGACTCAATGGACATGAACTTGAGCAAATTCCGGGAGATAGTGGAGGACAGGGAAGCCTGGCGTGCTGAAGCCCATGGGATCACAAAGAGTAGGACACAATTTAGTGACGAAACAACAACAATTAGTGGGTAACACTAAGCATCATAATGTTGTTGATATTTGGGGTTTTCTGTGGAATCCAATTAGCCAGTCCTTGCGACAGCTCACATTAGATAAGGAGGAACTTGGAGGGCCAGGAAGCCCAGTCTTAAACATGTTGTGCATTTGGGCTTATCATGTGCCTGCTCTTGCTGGAAGGTTGTAAACAAGCTGCCATTCTTCAGTGCAGCCTTACTGCTGCAGGGGATCCGTTTTAATGCATCCTTTGAAGTCCCATCACATAATGGCTCAGCGCCTCCGTCATTTCCTCCAGTTTCTCCCTAAACAGCCTGTACCCTAGTTCCAGTCCCATCACTCTTCACTGGAAATGGGACTGTGGGTGGCTGACTGCCCCATGACCAATCTCTCCCCTATACTCCTCCAAGGCTGCAGGGGAATGTTTCTTAAGTACAACATTCTCTCTGTTCCTTGGGACTTAAAAATACCTGTTACCTATCTGTTACCTACAGAATGAAGTTCAGACGTCTCCATAGGCGTCAGCTTCCCACTCCAGTGGGAAGGGCGTCCTGCCCTGCGCCTCCCCCCTCCCCTCCAGGGATCTTAGCCCCACTTCCCAGCCAGGAGGGCAGCTCCTCCACTCTTGCGTGCCCTCCCTTCCTTTCTCACATTCACAGGCCTTCTCCTTTGGCTTCCCAGTTTTCCCCAGAGAATGTCACCTCTGCCTCTACCATGAAAGCAAGCGTGCCTGCACTAACCAGCCCCACAGGATACCTACACTCCTGTGCTTGTCAGGGAAAGTATGTTAAAACACACTGCCACTCAATACACAGTCATTGTCAGAACTAGGTGGAGAGGGGAGCTTCCGGTGGTCCAGTAGTTAAGTTGCTGCACTTTTGTTGCAGGAGACACAGGTTTGATCCCTGATCTGGGAACTAAGATCGCAATTTTTTTTTGGCTGCACCAAAAACATTAATTAATTAAAAACTAAGTGGAGAGACATGGCCCATATCAGGGAATTCCTGAAAGGTGTGAGGCCCTCCCAGTCCTCTGGCATCTCCAGAATCCACCCTTGGGTGACACCAGACCTCTGGAGAGCCACATGCCTAAAACAGAATTATTTTGGCCACCTATAGCAAATTTTCTTTATTGTGCTTTAATCCTATTAGAACAGCTGTGGAACCTCGTGATTGTACTTGTGTGATGCTGACAAGGACAGTGGACACCATATTGTACAGTGTTCTCTCTGTGATGGTCTGGGGATGCCATCTCTCTGCTGTCTTCAACAGAAATAGCTGTGATCCTCCCAAGCAATTATTTTCCTTTTGTCTTAAGGACATGCGAAACTCCTCATTATCTTTCTATACTGGTTGGTAGGAAGCCTGAGTGAAATCAAGGTCCACCTTTAGTAATTAATAGGACACCATGAAGGAAGTGAAGGTTTCTTAACATTCTTCTGACTGTGTTATGTTTTTCCTGTCCTCATCTTCAGTTAAAATTTCATCATTTGCTTTTGTACTGTGTATGCCTTTTAAGACTGACTTCATATCTTTTTGGAATTAAGTATGAATAAAGCCAGGACTGCCCCTGGTAAAGATGGCCAGTGGTACTTAAAGGGAGGCAGTGTTTGCTCCTTTCAAAACGAGGAAAGGGAGGAGGAAATGGTCAGGTGGTCAGGAGAGGCCTGTCTGGTGTAGCCGCAGCCTCAATGGCTGCCCTGCATTTTGGTTGCACTTGGGAAATTCATGCATATCCTGTGTGCAAGATATCTGGGATCTACTGGACACATTGTGAGTTCAAATACTCAATTTTCACAGCTTTCATGAGGCACAATCATTTATCAGAATGAGAAGATTCCAAGATACTCTCAAAATTCATTTTTTAACATATTTATTTAGTGCTTTCTCATAACTTAGGCCATGAGAACACAGCCATATAAAAGATACCAAGAGTTCAGTCCAGTGGAAACTCTAGAGACAGTCATCTGGAAAAGGTCAAGTGTGGGGGCAACTGACCTCCAGTCTTCCCTTTGAAGGAAACTTGGTCTAAACCGAGGGAGACTCTCTGAGAAGAACATGGGCCTGATTTGCATGTGAACAGCAAAATTAGTGCCTTTGCAGAAATGACTCTATTTCATCATTCTCGTATTCTTTTACAGTGTGATCCTGACTATAGTAAGTCCCTTACATACAAACAAATTCCATTCCAAGAGCATGTTTGTGAGTTCAGTTTGTTCCTAAGTCCAAAAAAGTTAGCCTGGGTACCCAACTGACACAGTTGGCTATATAGTACTGTACTGTAATAGGTTTATAATACTTTTCACACAAATAATGCATTAAAAACAAACACAAGAAATAAAGAAAACATTTTTAAT
The DNA here is from genome assembly GCA_006410515.1 of Procapra przewalskii. Lineage (NCBI taxonomy): Eukaryota > Metazoa > Chordata > Mammalia > Artiodactyla > Bovidae > Procapra > Procapra przewalskii. Next base: position 1,300,829 of record SJYF01001114.1, on the reverse strand, counting down.
CTTACAGGACAGCACCTTGAAAAGTACAGTAGTACAGAACAATAGCTGGCATGCAGGGGCTGGCATCGAGTAAACAGGCAAGAAGAGCTACTGAATGGAAGAGGGAGAGGAGGTGGCAGATGGTAGGGCTGAAGGGCTGTCAGCAATAGGAGATAAAGTTCTCAGCTGGAAGTTTCTTCTGTAGGGTGCTTACTGTATGAACCTTTCATTCTTAAAAAAAGGCACAAGACCTACCTGACCTCGATGTTTATTAAAAGCCTTGGCAGTTATGACTGCCTAGCAGTCCTTCACAGCAAACCCACCCCTTCCTCAGCCGGTCCTCTCATCAGTGTAGAGATGAGCTCTTGCTTCTCACAAAGGATGCCACTAAGTTATTTTCTTCAGGTAGTAGAAATCCAAGTTATTCACTGTCTTCACGTACTCATGAACACACGCACACACCCCTTCCAGTTTGATGTGAAACAAACAAACAGCGCTGACATCAGCCCAGCGTGATAAATGCCTCACCTGGATGGAGAAGAAGGAAGGAAGCAGAAACTGGGAAAAACCCTCAAGGCATGTCATTTAAACAGTTTCGCTAATCTATTTGAGGTGAAGTTCCCCCTTTTATGCTTCTTTGTAAGGTCTATTTCTATGAATTGTCTTATTTTCACTGAAAGAGCATCTCTCCCCAAATCATATAATTAACCAGCGTTGGTGTGCCACTGAGCGGGGAGACTTCCCTGGAGTCCAGTGCCCCCGGTCCTGGGGTTCCAGTGGGCAGCTCGGTTAGGATTTGGAGGTCATTACTCACGCTGCGTGCCCCCAACATGTGGTCTGCATTACTCACTGATTGCGGTTCACCTGTGTTGTTTCTGTACATCTCGCCCTGCAGGAATAAGTTTCATATTACAGAATGAGCCAAGAGAGCCCTGAAATGTTTAATAGAGAGTGCTTTTCAGCTCAGACCCAAAGCAGTGAGATCTTGGAGAAAGACAAACGGAATCCTAAGACCCAGGATCAGCCCCTCACTGTTTCACTTTATGTTATAACAACCTGCTCATTCTCTTCTTCCTTATCTTGATTTCTAGTTCATAGGCTGTTATCATGACAGTTCTGTGTGTACACTTTTATTTGAAGGTTGCAGTTTTCCATCTCTGATCTATTATGACCATCTCATTCATGGGTACTATAGAGAGACTTAGTTTAAACATCGCCTGATTTTATCTTCCTCCGGTAATGTGAAAGGTGAAATGAAGTTGCTCAGTCGTGTCCGACTCTCTGAGACCCCATGGACTGTAGCCTACCATGTTCCTCCATCAATGGGATTTTCCAGGCAAGAGTACTGGAGTGGGTTGCCATTTCCTTCTCCAGGGGACCTTTCCAACCCTGGGATCAAACCCAGGTCTCCCACATTGTGGGCAGATGCTTTACTGTCTAAGCCACCACAGAAGCCAGAGGCTATTGCATGCCCTATGGATTTTCTCAATAAGGTCTCTGTAGCCTGTATGGCACTAGTAGTAAAGAACCCACCTGCCAATGCAGGAGACATAAGAGATGTGGGGGTCAGGAGATTCCCTGGAGCAGGGCATGGCAACCCATTGCAGTATTCTTGCCTGGAGCCTAGCGGGCTACAGTCCATAGGGTCACAAAGAGTCTGACACAACTGAAGCAACTTAGCATGCATGCATGCCTGTAATATAGTGATCTGGATAAGAATTCTTTCATTTGTCATCCAGCCTTTCCTTCAGTCATTCCACCAACCACTTTGTTATCACCTACCAAGTACCAGGCATTGTGAATAATGAGATAAGATCCCAGGAAAAGTGAACAGTGTGGAAATGGATGTGGGGACAGTTTCATGTTTGCATTAAGTTTCAAAATACTTGCTGAAGGAGTCAGACATCCTGCTTCTAGTCAGATGAGGTGAGGTGATTATGCCCTTGCACTTGGGCCAAGAAGATCTTCCAGGACACCATTCCTCGTAACCCTTCAACATGCCTCGCTCTCAGACTTCTCCACCTGCCACATTCTTTAGCCTCCTATTGACCTGCAGCTTTCTGGAAAGGGAAACTGAAGGATTTACGCATCCTGCATTTCAGCATTAATGTCCATGGCTGCCATGAGAATGTGTCTGTTCTAAGACACACACTTACACACACATAGACAAAAAGAAAAATAACACAGGAGGAGATGAGAGGCAAAATGAATATGAATGAATAAATGAATTAATGATTATAAGATTGGTGACTGATTTGGGGGTACTTGCTTGAACTAAGAACTATACAGATCTTCTGATTTCCAGACTCTCTTTAGCATCTTCCTCTTAGTAAGGGCAAGGGGGAAATCCATTCTAAACAAAGATTATCCTGTGACCTCTTGTAAACTTGCCTCGTGTGTGTTATTGCCAGGAACCTACTGCCAGCAGAGGGAGGTGGAGGCCATCACGGAGGGTGACGAGGACGACAGGGGCTGCTGCTGCTGCAAGCCAGGCCACCTGCCCCACCTCCTGTCCTGCAACGCCGCCTTTAACCTCCGCTGGCTCACCTGGGAGATCGCACGGACCCAGTACATCCTGGAGGGCTACAGCATCATGGACAACAACGCAGCCGCCATGCTGCAGGTTTTCGATCTCCGGAGGATCCTCATCAGATACTATATCAAGGTACTGCTCCGCGTCCCAGACGCGCGTCTGAGTAGGAACGCGGGGCTGGCTCAAGAGACCCCTGGAGAGCTTTGTAAAGAGATTAAGGAGCTTCTCCTGAGCATCTGAAGCAGAGGCTTAGTTCAGTTTCAGGACTGCTGATTTTGTGAAAAAGCCTCAGAGGTCTGGACTGGCCTGAGGTTTAGTGCCCCAAGTCAGGGCACCCCCACCTCCAGGCTGTGGACCAGTAGCTCCTGTCAGATCAGTGGCGGGATTGGATTAGAAATAAAGTGCACAGTAAATGTAATGCACTGGAATCAACCCAAAGCCACGCCTCCTATCCCTGGTCCATGGAAAGATTATCTTCCACAAAACTGATCCCTGGTGCCCAAAAGGTTGGGGACTGCTGTGCTAAGCCTGGAAACTAATAGGCAGTCTCTTTTCCTACCTGGATCTTTTTTTTCTTTTTTTCACTTTTTTTAAAAAAATCATGGCTTCCCAAGTGGCTCAGTGGTAATGAATCTGCCTGCCAATGCAGGGGACGTGGGTTCTATCCCTGGATCAGGAAGAGCCCCTGGAGAGGAGAATGGCAACACACTCCAGTATTCTTGCCTCGGAAATCCCATAGACAGAGGGGCCTGGTGGGCTACTGTCCATGGGGTTGCAAAAGAGTCAGACACGACTTACTGACTAAACAATAATAACAAAAGTCACATCATATCAGTTCAGTTGAGTGCAGTTCAGTCGCTCACTTGTGTCTGACTCTTTGTGACCCCATGAATGGCAGCACAACAGGCCTCCTTGTCCATCACCATCTCTCGGAGTTCACTCAGACTCACATCCATCGAGTCAGTGATGCCATCCAGCCATCTCATCCTCAGTCGTCCCCTTTTTCTCCTGGTCCCAATCCCTCCCAGCATCAGAGTCTTTTCCAATGAGTCAACTCTTCACATGAGGTGGCCAAAGTACTGGAGTTTCAGCTTCAGCATCATTCCCTCCAAAGAAATCCCAGGGC